>OY294016.1:10733356-11235296 GCA_958510785.1 Exephanes ischioxanthus
GGCGGGTTGTTGGCAAAATGCTATCTGGGATATTCAGAGAGATAACGAGCAAAACAAGATATCGACCCAAGTCACCCTAAGATTCTAAGCCCCCCCCCCCTCAGGGGGGGCATAAAATAATTGAAACGTGGGCATGAATTCTTGGATCTCATTGTAATGTCTGTCGGAATCATCATTTTTTTTTAAATTCCCCCTTGATTCTGCAAATACTAAAGATGCTTTCACATAATGTTACTGACTTTATACTATTTTAACTCACTGCTTTTTCCAAACTTGTTGAAAAATATCTGCATTTCGTTTATCAGCTTCGGAACTTCTTCGACAAGTATTCGTACGGTACGTTGAGCGCAGACGCGAGGAGAGAGGCCCTCGAGATAGTGCAAAACAACACTTTTTGGCTGATCAGGAATTATGACGAGATAAAGGCTTGGCTAGACGCGTATTATCTACTGAGAACATATGCATGATGTTGCACAGAAAAAAAAATATCATTGATTCAAGTAAAATTTGCTTACGGGCTGCCAAAGAAAAAAAAAAAAATGTTTTAATTCTACTTTCAATTCGTACAATTTCATACCGGCTTGAAACGATAACATGTCACCTTGACGGTCTTGCCGTCATTGTTTCAATATCATATGGAATTGTAAGAATTGAAGGCAGAATTGAAACAAACATTTTTTTCTTTGGCAGCCCGCAAGCGATTTTTTTGAGTGTGGCTCGTACCTCCTGTACCGTTATACTTTTTTCACGCATATAAATTGACGGCTAATAACGCATTGATGCTACTTTAATTGACATTCCGTATATCCATCCATACAGATCTCGGATCAGGTCACACAATATTATCGAATATGTTTTTTCTTATTAAATTTAATTTCAATATAATGTCGTGATTGACGCATAAGCGAACACACTCATAACTGTCGATATATAAAACTCTTGCCTCATCTCTTCTCACCAATATATAGGTATATAAATGTATAAAATGTGTAAATGTGTAAAAATATGTTTAAATAGTGTATTATTTCGAAATCGTGTTGACCCGCGGTTGTACACAGATACGGAAAGCTCGTCAATCTCTTTCTCGTCGGCGTGCTCGCCGGTCGACGACGTTGGTTTCACTCTTTGCTCGAGTTACCTCGCGAAAGTGCGCGTGTTTTTTTTTTTTTCATATTTGATTGAAGAATAAGTTGTTCGCCAAAAAAACTTACATCGATGGCATTGTGGATCACTACTTGATTAGAGTCCGAAAGAGGCCTAAAAAAAAATTGAATTATGCAAAGGAATATTTTGTACTCGCTGATCGCTCACTGCGATCGATCCGGCAGTCGAATAATCGGCGATTATACGACCGAGGATAAATCGATCTACAGAGATGTAGTTCTCGAGGTAGTGAGCGGTGTCAAGTCTACCGAGAATGAGAAGATCAGTGTCCAACGTGGCAAGTAAGAGTCGTCTGATTGTCCGGAGTATCGAATAGAATTTGTAAAACGAAAAAAGTAAATGGTGATTCGTTATTTTTTTTTAAGGTACACCGTTCATCTGTTGATCGGCGAGCTTCGCTACGCCGCTCTAACGATAACCCCTGATGGGACGAAGCTATCGGAGATAGTTTCGTCGTCCCAAATATTTCTCGATAGACTGAGGTGCGTTTACAGGGAACTGCCGATACTTGCCGATCTTTCCCGTGAATTGCATAATTTTTCGATTATCGAGCTTTCGGCGCCGCTAAAAAAAATTCTGGTACGAGAATGAATATATATATATATATATATACACTGTAGAAATAAATTGTAAATTTAATGTACTGGAACTTGAAATTTGCTTCCATTACTTACATTCATTGAATGTTAATGTCCTTTTTTTGTAAAATAATAATACCATATATAAAAATTACAAATCTTTTGCCCGAAATTCACAACAATGTTCATTAGAAATAAAAAATTTCCTGTAAAATTATAACACACACGAGTTTGAAATTTCAGAATCAGTTTACGTAAAAAAGCTTCCAATACCGTTCAGTAATTTTAAAACAACATTTTTTTACAGTGTATATTAGATCACTGATGTTTGTCAATCGGTTCATAATGAAGGATTTGATATGCTTCCAGGATGAGTTTAATGGTCAGGACATTTATTGCGTACCGAAATTGGAAGAGGAGCTTGCGGAGGTTCGACGGGTACTGATGGAAGGCGTGCAAAAGCTCATCGACAGGGGTCAGAGGCTGGACGAGCTTGTCCGAAAGGCTCAGACCTTAGAGATTACGGTATCGTCGTTCAAAGATTACTGTATCTGCGTAAGCTCGAGGTCGAGTCGTTGCATACGAACTGTGTCTTTCAGTACTTACTTCTCTCGAGTGAAGTGAAACGTTTAATTAACAATTTTATTCTGCTGTCAACTATTTTTCAAGGTGAGAAAGGATTTTCGGCTGCCCCACAGAACGACGTCGTCCAAGAAGAAGAAAGGCCTCGTGGTCACGGCTACCTCCATTGCCATTATCGTATCCACTTTGGTACTTGCTTTTATCATGTACTTAGACTTTCTGTGACCGTCAGAGTGTAAATAGATAAATCGCATCGATTAAAAGCGTAATGAACCGTATTTAATTTAATTGTCAGGCTGTTGACACGCTCGCTGGCTAAATGGCATCGTGCCGTAAATTTTCCGTTCATCGTAAACAACTATGGGACGATATCAAGAGTCGCGACGATGACGCAGAATCGAAGAGAATAATTAGTTTCGTTGCTGCGCGAAAGATTCAGGTTAGAGCGGCTTTGAAATCTCTTCTCTGCCTCGTCTGTTTTTTTTTTTTTTTTGTTTTTTCGAGCGTGCCATTATGGGATCCAGTCCGTGAGTCTCGAGAAGACACCTGATAACCCTCGCTATTCTACTTTTGTTTTTGGTTAGATAAAGAGATTGGGGCGGTTCACACTACGTAAATGAGTGCCACATTTCTTAAATCATTTATAGAAAGTTCTATAGAACTTTCTATAAATTATCTAAATTATGCATATATGCATAAATCAACTATAGTGGGACGCCGATTTTTAGTACATATGACGACAAGTTAGGAACACATTTATAACAATAGATTTGCAAAAATATTAACTGGATTGTGGGTTTTTTCGAAAAGGTATATATTTTTTCAGGTTTCTCAAAGAATAATTCTTTTTTTTTTCGATTTTGATTTCATGTGATTCATGCTTTTCTGTTGACGGATAAATGAAAGATTACACTTTCAAAAAAAATCGTATGAAATTTAATGTACCCGTCTGTAAGTTTTTAGGCAAAAACTGGTATATTAAATTTCATGTAGAATTGTGATAAAAAATTAGCGTTCAGTGTATTAAAAATATTAGAAATTATTTATTTTTAATGATTTACTTGAATTTGACTATACAAGTACTTTAATTTTAATAATTTACTTTGATTTCAATGAAAATGTATGTTAATTTTTCATCACAATTATACATTAAATTTACTGCACCAGTTTTTGCATGAAAACTTCCAGTCCGGTGCATTAAATGTACAATTTTTTTTACAGTATATCAATTTTTTTTGTAGAGTATCGTAACATTTTGCACTTTCCAATAGAGAACAACGTGAGTAATTAAATAACGGCATTTTAATTGTCACTTTGCTTCACAATCAAGGCCTGGTTTCGCGGTATCGTGACGCGAAATCATATCCGAACACTGAACGCGATGGCCACTGTCATTCAGCGTCATTGGCGAGGTTGCCGTGGGAGATGTTTTGCGAAGAAATTTTTGTTCGATCGGGTAAATTCCATGTGGAAAAATCGTTACGATCTTTCGGCAAGAAAAATTCAAGTTGCTTGGCGCGAGTATCGAACGCGAAAGACCGGCTTCAATGTTTACGGGGCGAACGACTGGGTCTCTTCCGTCTACGAGAAAAATGAGAATATGCGAGGAAAAATGCGAAGGTGCCCGTTCATTGACGATTGGTTCTCGTTGAAAAATATATTGATGAGATTAATTAATGATTGGATATTAGTTTTCGGGAAGACGTAATTCAATGCGGGAGAAATCAAATAGAGAGAGAATCCTTACGCTGGATACTTTTCATTCTCTTCAAGGTATGATAATTCATCATTTTATGTTGAAATATAATTCCGTACCTTGCCAAGTGATAAAATCATTTTTTAATCAATTCAAAGCTTCATCACCTTTTGGGAACGAAGCGTCGGGCCGGCATCGTCACGTCGATCGATCGGACGTATTTAGCTAACGTCGAAAGGATGATCAAGTGCTTGGAGTACAGCGTTTATATGGAGAATAAGAGAATGAAAAATCTTCGCTGCAAGAATCGGGAAGATTTCGACAAACGGTTTATTTTGCGCGACGCACGATTGGAGGGATGCGAGTCGAAGAACATAAACTTCGGAAAGATTACACGCATGGGTGAACTTTCGACAAGGGAAAGCAGGCAAAGAATCACAGGAAGATACTTTCAAGTTAAACATCCAAACTTCTCGTCTACGTAGTCATAATGAAATTTTCTTTAGTTGGTGTCTGCGTGCATATAACCAATCACAGAGAAATCAGTTATAAAGACATCTTTAGAAATCAGTTATGTTTTTTGTCAACACTGTAAAAAATGTCAGTAAATATAATATATCGAACAGCATGAAGTTTACGAATTTGGTATATGATTTTGATATTAATATACTTAAGCTACAAATTCGATAATAATATATTAATTGTACGATATCGAGGTTTGAAAATTGCAATATCTGAATATTAATTTGGATACTAATAGATCGGTGCATGAAGAAAAGTATACAGTTTCATATTAAAGGGATACAATCGAAATTGCGACTCTATTCACTGACCGAATCCACCTGTTGTAACACACATTGCATAAATTTAACTTTCAAAAATAGCCAATTAAATTACTTATAAATTACGGTCCGATTTTATTAATTGAACTATAGTGGAGATGTTTCTGAGAAATCTTTGTTTCTGAGAAAATCGACAAACAAGATTCTCCTCCCAGCATATTGGCGAAAGTATATTTGACAGCATCTCGCTAAAAACAATCATTTTTTTATTTAGTGTTTGACACCGAGATGCTACCGCGTCTCTTGATAAATGACGTACGGCTGTGTAAGATATTACATATCGAACCTTGAACCTCAATTACGATAATACCACTCTCCCCTCTGCGGTGATCTAGAAATGGACGTTGAACATCTAAATGTTTCATTTAATCAATGAGAATCGAATCTTTGAATAATCTTTTTCCTTTCCGCTGACAGGAATAAGATAATCAAAACTTGTAGTCTTAGTTTAGAGCCTCAAAGTTTTACAGCCATGGGGCAATACCAATCTCTAGGGGGTGGTTTTGTCGTTTGTGCAAAAAGTAAAGCGTGAAAGACAGGTTTTTTTTAGGATGTATAGATGGCGTAGATGAAATTCGCGTAAATGACATTAGGCCTGTTCGTTACGAGAGTAGATCAGAGTGGAGCGCAAGCAGAGCGTTCGTTTAGCCAGAAGTACTGCTGCGCCCCCTAGTGCCTTGGGTTTCGATAGAGGAGTCGAATGCACCGAGGTGCCTATTTTTTTTATGCTGCTAACCTCTAATGAAAGTTCCTGGAAAAAGCCTGGAGTCGACATGAGCCCGAACGCGTGTTCGTTTATCTAAACTGGAGTCGAAATGAGCCAGACCGCGTGTTCGTTTATAAAGTTGCGCTCCCGTACGTAGTATGTGTAACTCAACTCAGCTAGAGTTGGGCAAAGACCAAACACGTGTTCGTTTTTGTCCCGTGAGGCGTTTCCGGTTCCGAGCGCTCTGGAACACTCTGGAAGTACTCTAGAAGCGCTCGGAGTAAAAGTTTACTCTAGTAACGAACAGACCTATTCATACTTACCACCGACATCGGCAGATACAATTGCTATTTTCATGTGCGACCGTGTACTAGATGGCATCGCCGACCAGGAATTCCCGTCTTCCGAGGCCTCGCGTGTTTCTACTGATAATTATTTGGTTCAAACACGGGGCCTTGTCAAGTGTATGTGTCTTCAAGCGATTGACATACAACAAGTGGCAATGGTTGAAACACAATGCATGAAATAACTAATCAAGCTGCATGTGGAAAATCAAGTTAGAATTTGATTAGTTCAATTTTTATAGTAATTTTTTATGCACCGCATTGCGTTGCAGGGGCAACCAAACTGATGACACAAACTAGGTAATGGAGGGGCGACGGAAGGTGCAAAGGAGAAAGAGGTGAACTGACATGTACAATGGGAAGGCATATAAGCCGAGAAACTATACGCTTGTACCATCAAAAGCAATCATACTTAACAGCTATATGCTATGTATGGATCATGTACGGTTCTCATAAACATGCAAATTTGCCACGTGTATTGGTGGATAACAGTCATTATGTCCATTATGACATCTCAGCGTTCCTTGCAAATGTCGAGTTAGGCTGTCGAATTATGCATGTAAAAATGATCCGTCTGTCTGTGTTGGAGGGCTGTGCTACAATATTTTATAACGTTTTTTTTATTGGCATATTACTTCGCTATCTCGGTTTCAGCAAAATATTGCAGAATATCATGAGCGCCGTTGCGACGATCGCAGCGATGGAGCGAAAGCTTTTCTTGGAACGTTACTACAAGCTGAATATATTCTTTATGAGCCAGCTCGGCATATGGCCGCATCAGCATTCAGCTAAGAGAATCGCCTTTCCTATCATCAACGGTTTAATTGCTACAAGCATCTTCATTCCGGTGGTACCGCTAAAATGACGATAATAAAACAACCGAATAAAGAAAATACAAGTATGAGTTTCAATTAAGGTGGCCAGAATGTGTATATATAATTCTATAAGTTAATAGCGGTTATGTTGGCTGGCGCACTTAGCGCGATCGCTGTACCTGTGTGAGTACTGTGAGTATCTGTGAGTATCTGTGAATATCTGTGAGTATCTGCGAGTATCCGTGAGTATTTCTGAGCATCTGTTAGTACCTGCGAGTATCTGCGCGTATCCGTGAGTATCTGCGAGGATCCGCGAGTATCCGTGAGTATCCGTGAGTATCCGTGAGTATCCGTGAGTATCCGTGAGTATCCGTGAGTATCCGTGAGTATCCGTGAGTATCCGTGAGTATCCGTGAGTATCCGTGAGTATCCGTGAGTATCCGTGAGTATCCGTGAGTATCCGTGAGTATCCGTGAGTATCCGTGAGTATCCGTGAGTATCCGTGAGTATCCGTGAGTATCCGTGATTATCCGTGAGTATCCGTGAGTATCCGTGAGTATCCGTGAGTATCCGCAAGTATCCGCGAGTATCCGTGAGAATCCGTGAATATCCGTGTGAGTGTCCAATCGACATGAAATTTATTATTGTGTAGATATTAGGGTGGCTCCCACTCTCGCAATGGCTTCGTAAAATAGTTTCATTTTTTATCTGAATGAAATGATTTCTGATACCATTAGTAATCATAATAATAGAAGTGAACAAAAAACTTGTTGTCACGTAACATGACAAAAAATATGACGTATTCCGTACCAAATCGAATGCGCAAAAACCTGACCATTCCCGATACATATATTAAATATTCCCAACATATACCAATGTATTTAAAACCTCTCTATCATTTGGTACTTGATATAAGACGTATCTGTAATTTTTTTCAATTTTTATCTCAAACCGTATTTTCAATACTAATAAATTTTAATAAGCTCTAATTTTTATTCGTGTGACGATATCTTGAAAAATATGTGATTTACAAAACAAAAAAACTATAGGACATTACAGTCGTTGTTTTGAATGAACTTTGGAAATAAATTTTATATTTTTTGCTTCCTCATAGAGGAAGCTTTGTGATGATGAAAAAAAAAATTTTCGAGATTTTAATGAAAACGTGTTCAGAATGTTCCAAAACATCGAAAAATCACATTTAGAAAAAATGTCCGGATGTATGTGTGTGTGTGTGTGTGTGTGTGTGTGTGTGTGTGTGTGTGTGAATCGGAAGCGAAAAATTCAAACCGCTATAACTCGAGAACGCCTCCACGAATCCGGCTAAAATTTTGCACATAGCTTGTGTGGTCAATAGTCAATGTTTCTGTAAAATTTTGTCCAAAAATTGTCAGTTGTTTTTTTTGTACGCCATTTTTAATTTCTTCGAAAATGTCTGTACGCACTGTAGCGCTCGCAATTTTTTAGCTGTCGGGCTAAAAATGCGTACACAGATAGAATCTGATCACCCGAGGATCCCATTAAAATTTCAAGAAAATCGATCGAACCGTTTAAATTTTATGTCATTTTGAATTTTTTGAATTTCATGCAATTTTTTTTTTTTTTTTAAACGCATTTTTTCCGGATCAAATATTCATCTGTGAAT
Source organism: Exephanes ischioxanthus (assembly GCA_958510785.1). NCBI lineage: Eukaryota > Metazoa > Arthropoda > Insecta > Hymenoptera > Ichneumonidae > Exephanes > Exephanes ischioxanthus. The sequence continues at coordinate 10,741,729 of OY294016.1, forward strand.
AAAATAAGTGTCAGATTCGTGATCAGCGCGAAAAAATACATAGAATTACAGTCCCGGAGCGACAACTAACCAAAAAGTATACCAGGCATTTTTATAGCCAAAATTGCAAAAATGAATGATTTTAGGTATTTTTAAACAACGATTTCTTTGCTTTTCGATGGCATCGCGGAAGAACCCAGGTGCCTATCGTGATCTACAGCAAGACATACACAAGACGATAGATATGACGGAGTTGAAAAAGCTATATAAAGAGGTGTCACTTGGATTCCTTGAGTAAAAATTCACAAAAAAAAAATTCACGAGCGCTCACTTCCATGTATTTTTTCGCGTCAAGCGCAGATCCGACAAAGTGAAGCGTGACGATGGAGTATTTTTTTCTCGCTGAATATGAATCGGTCAGCCGTTTTGCATAAAAGTCTAACAAGACGTTGACGGTGAAAAAAGTTGAAAATTGAAATTTTCATAGCGCTTCCTCATAAAGTTGGAAATTGAAATTTTCATATCGCTTTCTCATAATGTTCCTTCATTCGCGAAGCTTCCTCTATGAGGAAGCCAAAAATACAGACAATGCTTCCTCATAGAAGAGACTTCGCGAATAAAGGAACATTATGAGAAAGCGATATGAAAATTTCAATTTCCAACTTTATGAGGAAGCGCTATGAAAATTTCGATTTTCAACTTTTTATTTTTATATTTTTATACATCAGTTTGCGTGAGATATCGTCGAAAATAGAAGTTTTTGGGTTAGACACGCACCCATACACGCACATCCGGGCACTTTTTCTAAATATGACTTTTCGATGTTTTGTGTCGAACCCATAAGACTGAGGGGATCGGTGTAACCACACAATACCCCCCAATGTATGGCTCAAAGAATTAAAAACTCTGCCGTATATTTGATGTAGTGAAGAATCGAACGGTGGTGCATATAAATGTCAATAAATTGTGGTATGCAATATGCATATGTTAACTTGCACGCGTGTAGGTTTGAACTTCGTACATGTGAAGGTGCCTCGACAATGTCCGTTTTCTTTTCTTGGTTCGCACGAAGCTTGTTCCACTTGTTACGTTTACCGGCGTTGTCGTTGTGTCTCTGACAACTGGCTTCGCGTGGCACTCTATTGCTGTCACAAACGACATTCGAATTTTATCGCACTGAAACAATACCAAAATGTCGTTACACAATGTTGCCCACCCTGTTGTTACAACAGTTACCCACCCCTGAAATGAATCACTTCAAATGTATTAAATTGCTAATGATAAATTACGTTCCGATTTAGTTAACTGAATCAGAATCGTGTTTTATCATCATGTTATATCCGATGCATTGCGTTGCAGAGAGGTCGACTTCCGTTGCAAACTAGGAGGAAGAATAGCTAACCAAGTTGAGAGTCGAAGTCAAATAAAATAACGGAAAAGACTTTTGGGGAACGACGAGGAGGGGGGGGGGGGGGTCGTACAAGCCGAGAAGGCATATTCTGGTACAACAAAGTACAATCATACTTAGTAGTTATTTGCCATGTATGGATCATGCAAGGCTCATATAATGTCGACCCCTAAGAATAAAAAAGCCGTGTTCTACAGTATTTAACATGTAACACTGCATGGGATACGTCTTTCTGCTTCTTACCAGCCGACATACGAAACATTGTCGAGTACCATGGCAGAAAATAGGTACTATGTTCACGTGACCTTTTATGATTGCGCGGAAACGACGAGCGACGCTATGAAATTATGTATTTACTATTCATCTTTTTGTCAGTAAGTTGCGAGACAACAGTTTACTACTACTTTGTTGTCGTTATAATGCACCCCTAGTCCGGTTCCATCAGACATTACAGAATACCGTCAGCGCTCTCGCGACGACCGCAGCCATGAAGCAAAACTTTTTTTCCGGCCATTACTACAATCTGAACAAATTCTTTATGACGCAAGTTGGCATATGGCCGGAGCAGCCTTTGGCCTCTAAAATCATATTTTCTACGATCACCACTTTAATTGCTACGAGCATCTTTATTCCGGTGGTACTGCAAAAAAATGACGATAACGAAAGAAGCGGCAAAAGAAAATACAAGTTTCGATTTAAATTAAAGAGGCCAAAATGTGTATATATAATTTTATTGATCGTTGTTCATTGAAAACACAGTAATTTTGCAGAAAATAGTTTACATCCGCGAGTGTGTGCCTGTGTGCTTCAATGCAGATTGCAGGATTGAGTAAGTGTAGGTGGTGAGAGAGTGTAGAAATTGAGAGAAAGAGTGTACGAAAATTGAATGATCAATGGCCCACTTGTTGACCATGGTCGGAGGCCCCAACCGTCAAGCTCGTGTGAATCTCAAGATTCAAAGTCGTCGGTTTTCTCCGCCTGAAAATATGTTGCTCCGGTACAATGACAGGGATAAGCAGCACCGATAGTTTGTGCGTTAATAGGCTATCTTGAAGTTTCGGTATCGAGCATAACCCGGAGATGTGTTGGTAATTCAAAGTCGAATTTAACAATAAGAATAAGATTTAAGGATGTATTCGCAATACATGTCGAAGTATATGCCGATGTAAACAATCAGCAAATGGCCTTCTAGCATTGTAGGTCTACGAAGGTCTCGTCAAAACCTGTATTAATATTTCGACGAACGTCACATTTTTTGGTTTTCTTAGATTATTCGAATACACGATATATGGGGTCAGGAAATTGATCACGTTATTGAGTGCATACCACCCATGCTCATCATCAGCCTCTCTTGGGTCAAGTTGTTAAATGGTGTGGTGAATCAGCCCGCGGTAAGCATTGATCGTTGAATAGTACTAGTTCAATATGATTAGCAAGTTTCATCACTATAGCTATCGAGTCTTCTGGATCAAATCGAAAATGACTGGAAGTCAATGGAGAAAAGTTCATCGTCTATCGCCATTTTGCAGAAACACGCTAAGAAAGGACGAAAACTCACAATTTTATACGCGGGTATGAGCATTTAATCAAAATAGTGACTTTTTCATCGTTTGGGAAATTTAGCAATTAGTGTTGTATAATGTCTATTGTTTACAGCTCTTCTGTACTCGGCCATGACCGCCTTCAACTGTTTACCACTTGTACCCATAGTGTTGAATATTGTAGCGCCTCTCAACGAATCGCGGCCAAAAACATTTGTGATCGAGACGGAATATAGAATAGATTTTCAAAAGAATTACAATTATATTATGCTCCATTATTGGATTTCGTGTTACGTGGTTATATCGGTTTTTGTTACTGTTGACACGATGTATGCTGTTTGGGTTCAGCATTGCTGTGCCCTCCTCGAAATCGTTGGGTATGCATCGTAGGGTATGTGAGAATGAGACCACGATAGAGAAACGCTCATTTTTTTCTGTTACTTTAGACACAATTTAAACTACGCAATTGATGCGGGAATCGATCTGGAAACTTCTAGGCCACAATCTGACAAAGAAGTCGAGTACAGAAATCTCTGTTACTGTATCAAGCAGCATAAACACGCATTAACGTAGGTGAATGTGGATTAACGCGAGTACGGTGCTCACACATCGTAAACATCGATCGATGTAGTTATAGATATTTTTCGTCATAAACAGATTCGCTAGTCGCATAGAGTCAACGTACTCTACCTCATTGGCATACATCATAGGAGTCAATATGATTATTATGAGCATTACTGGAGTTCTAGTGAGTCATTTATTGTGCTGTGTAATTTATTGTTGCCATGACTACCAGAGAGTATACTTTTTAGCTAGTTATAAAATTAGGAGATTACGCGGAAGCATTGCGATTCGGTGCTCTCAGCGCAAGTCAGGTAGTTCATTTGTACTTCAATACTCTACCTGGCCAGAAGATGATTGATTACAGTACATTCATCAGCGAATATGCGTAAGTTGAACAATCATTCTTAAGTAAACTTCCATGTAAATACTGTGAGTGATTTTTTTCCAACAGTTACTCTTGTGACTGGTATAATTTTTCTCCCAGAACCCAAATGTTGCTTAAACTGATGATAGCTCGCTCTCACAAGCCGTGCAACCTTACAGCCGGAAAGATTTACCTCATAAACATGGAAAATTTCAGTGCAGTGAGTGCATTAATGTTTGAGAATGACATGACGTGAAAAAATATGAAGGACGCATACATCGGTTTTTTTTAATTGCATTTTCAAGGTCATGAAGACATCTATGTCTTGCTTCACGTTGTTTTCTTCGCTTCGTTGATGAAACTCCGAGTGTCTCCACAAAGTGTATTATAATAGCGAGGCTGGTCTCCGTTTATATTTGGAAAATATTTTCTCGCTTATCGTATTTGTATATTTTTATTATTCGGCATGCGCAATAAACTGAGAGTCGTAGTTCCTGGCGGGAACGTCAAAGTTTGATTTTTAAAGGATATCATTTTTCGCAGCTGAAATTCGGATTTACTCGGGCTTGTATACGACTCCTCTCCTTCTCGGCTTGTACACTACGTTAGTGAAGTCCGAACTTTCGATAATTTGTGTAATAATCTTGTTAAACAAGTGAATGGAAATCCATCGGTGAAACAAATCACCTCTCGTTCGTGAAATGAACCGTGTCCGGTAGTGAAACGAAGTGAACCGAGTGATACAACCGAAACCATAGAAATTCCATCTCTATGCGCTCACTAAAACGGCCTGCTATCATACAATGTATCGCATAAAATGAAACCTCAAAGCAGCTAATAAAATTGCTTACGATAAATTACGTCATGATTTTCTTAACTGATTTTGGACAGTCATATTGTATGCGATGCTTTGTGTTTCAGGTTAAAGTCGACTGTTAACGCAAGCTAGGAAAAGAGCGGGTGCAGGAGGTGCCGAGGGAAGGAGTCAAGTAGAACAATAAGTGGGAGGGGATGGTATTAGCCGGGAAGCCAAGTGCCCAATACAATCACACTTAGCAGCTATTGGCTGTGTTTGGATCACGCAGGGTTCATATAAAATATGCAAATTTGCCCGGTATCGTGGTAGATGCAGAACAGGTGGTATGGTCACGCAACGTATCATGGATTCGTGGAAGCGACAAGCCGAGCTATCAAATAATGTATCTGCTGGTAATCTTTCTGTCGTAGTGCTGTGCGACAAAAGTTTATTATTACTTCAGTTGTTTCCGTCATGTTAGTTTACTATCTAGGTTCCATCAGAATATTTCAGAATTGCATGGGCGTCCCCGCGAATACCGAAATTATGGATCGACAGCTTTTCTCGGAACGTTACTATAATCTGAACAAACTCTTTATGGAACAGATCGGCATCTGGCCGGAGCAGCCTCTGGCTAAGAGAATCGTCTTTCCTATTATCAACGTTTTAATAGTTGCGAGCATTCTTATTCCGGAGGTACCGCAGAAATTACGAAAACAAAAGAACAACAAAAAATGTTTAGATATAATCGTACAATCCATTTATAGTCATACCGAAAATAAGTGTGCCCATTATTGAAAAGCTCTCACTCGAATTAATTCGGTATGTTCCTTCAAATATGTTGAAATAAGTGCACAATATAAACGTTTTTCCGGTTTGGTGGATATACTTGGAAGAAAGAATAATCTTTTTTAAGGGGAATATGAATGAATTTCTTGTGCCATAGCTGTAGAGGGCTGCAGCTAATTATATATTTTTCAATATTTATATTTGGACAAAAGGCATATTTTTGAGGAAGTCATGTTTAAAAAAAAAAAATGTGTGAGAGATTCAGATCTGAGAATACCTTGACCGATTAAGCTGAAACTTCATCCACAGCATGTGAGGTTAATAGTCAATGTTTCTTCAAAATTTCATTAACAAATATTCGGTTGTTTTTTTGTAGGCCATTTTTTATCTCTTCTAAAATGTCTGTGCGCGTTCTAGCTCGTGCAGTTTTTTTAGCTACCGGGGCAAAAAGTTGTACACAGATGAAGTATGACCGCCCGATGATCCTTATTAAATTTGGGGAGAATCGACAGAACCGTTTACATTTTATGTCATTTTGAATTTATCGAATTTCATGAAAAATTATTACTTTATTGAAGACCCAATTTTCCGTATTAAATATTAATTTATGAATAAAATAAGTGGTAGATGCGTGTTCAGCGTGGAAAAATTCATTAAATATGGTCCCAGAGTAACGACTATATTTAATGTATTTTCAACAAAAGTTGCCAATATTGCAAAAATTAGTGATTTTCGAACAGCGATTTCTTTGCTTTCCGATGGTATTGCGGGAAAAGCCAGGAGCCTATCATGTTCTACGGCAAGAAATACAGAAGATGACAGATATGAAGGAGTTAAAGAAGCTAGATAAAGAGGTATCATTTGGATTTCTTGAGTTAAAATCAAAAGTGTCACAAAAAATCAAGAGCGTATAATTTCATATATTTTTTCGCACCGAGCACAGATCCGACAAAATGAAGTGTGACGTTGGTGTATTTTTTCACGCTGAACCTGAATCGCACAGAAAGCGATATAAATATTTCAATTTTCAACTTTTATGAGGACACAATATGAAAATTTTTATTTTAAACTTGTATGAGGAAGCGATTTGAATATTTCGACGTTTCTTCTCATTGAGGCAATTTAAGAGATTTTTTTAAATTAAGGTAATTCGCGTTTTTTCAAATTTAAGGTGAATCACAATTTCAAAAAATTGTATGATTCACAAGACTTTTTCTTCAAATTTCACGCGATTCACGAGATTTTTTTTTCAAGAGAAGGTTTAATTTACAAGGTTTTATTTTTCAAATTCGATGGGATTCCCGAGTTTCTTCTTAATCATTGTAACTCGCGAGATTTTTTTCTAATTGGTAATTATTTAGTACCAATTGTTTCCCAAGATTAAGCTGAAACACCAGTTTTTTCTGTCAAATTTGAGGAAATTTGGCAAAAATGGATGTAACCGTTTAGATTTTATAAAATTTTGAAATTTTTAATTTTTTCGGAAGATTTATTTATTTTTACGTATGACATGAGTTTCTGGATCAAAGAACACACTATGAGTAAAATGAGTTACAGATTTGTAATCAGCCGTGAAATATAGAATAGTGTTGATTTATTCGTGTATTCAGGCAAGCCCCCTAAGGACATTGTACCCAAAACATACAACAATGACTGACAACAAAATGTGGCGAGAGAACAAAAATCTTAACAATGAAAATAACAAACCATAAACTTAAAATTAAACTTTATTACAACAAAGAATTGAACGGAACTAACAAAAATACTAAAAGAATGAAAATAAGAATAACGTAATTTAAGTAGCCTTAAAACAACGAAATATGCAAATTTCAGTTAGCGATTTGCTACAATAAATTTTGCGGTAATACTTGACCGTTTCAGTTTTATGAGATGGAGACATTTTTGAATGTTACGAAAAAAGATGCAGAGTAATTTGCACATGGCTTCCTCATTTATTGCAATTTCGCACATAGCTTCCTGTATGAGGAAGCCAAAAATCGATCGGCGAACTTTCTCATAGAGAAAGCTATACCCAAAATAGTATTAAATGAGAAAGCCATGTGCACATTTTGTTTTTCATAGATCATTCGGATGCATGATATGTGGGGTGAGGAAGTTGACCACGTTATTGAAGGTTTGCCTCCCATGCTCATCATCAGTCTTAGTTGGGTCAAATTGCTAAACGGTGTGGTGAAACAGTCAGCGGTAAGAATTCTACGTTTAATAACCCTAATTTAATGTGATTGTGAATTTTCATCGTTATAGATTTCGCATCTTCTGGATCGAATCGAAAATGACTGGAAGTCAATGGAAAAGAATTCATCGTCGATCGCCATTTTACAGAAAAATGCTGAGGAAGGACGAAAACTGACAATCTTATACGCCGGTATAAACATTTCAGTAGAAACAAGCCAATTCTTTTTGTATATAGTGCGGCACCTGTTTCCTTACACTTCGATTGTTTTCCATTCCCCTACACGCGACCGTCCACTCTTTCGACCCGGATGCGGTGAATGAGTGCTGGCGCAAGTTTTCGAAAGAACCCTCCAAGTACTAGCGACACCTTTCAGCTCGGCGCCGATCCGTTCCCCCCGAAGTGTGAAAAAAAATTGGGGCTCCAATGAACTATTCATTGTTTACAGTTCTTGTTTATTCTGCTGTGACGGCGTTTACCGGCTTACCACTTATACCCCTAGTGTTGAACTTCGTAGCGCCCCTAAACGAATCGCGGCCCAAAATATTTTTATACGAGACGGATTATAAAGTTGATCCCGAAAAGTACTACTATTACATGCTGTGTCATTATTATGTGACGAGTTACGTATGTATAATGGTTTTCGTGACTGTCGACACGATGTTTGCTGTTTGGGTTCAACACTGCTGTGCCCTCTTCGAAATCGTAGGGTAAGCATCGTACTTAACGTGCACTAATAGAAAAATACGTTTCAATCAACTAAGATTCGGGCAGGCACGTTCAACTAATTATTTTGTTGGTACAGCTGAAAAATTGGTTAGTTCAACAATTTTTTGGGTGATTTCACAAAAATGTTTTTGAGTCATTGAAATATTTTGTTCGACCAACTAAATATTTATTTGAACGTCCCTCCTCGAATCTTAGTTGCTTCAGCTGTACTTTTTTTTATCAGTGTGACAATAATACGGCGATGGAAAATTGTTTAATGTTTCTACGTTACGTTAGATACAATTTGAAATATGCTATTAATTCGGGAATCGATCTCGAAACATCGATGCCACATTCTGGCGAAGCGGTCGAATACAAAAATCTGTGTTACTGTATCAAACAACACAAAGACGCAATAATGTAGGTGAACGTAGATTTTCGCGGATGATCAGGGATCGATTTATGTATTGATATATTTCGTCACAAACAGATTCGCTAATCTCATCGAGTCAACGTACTCTACCTCATTAGCATACACAACGGGAGTAAATATGGTGGTTATGAGCATTACCGGAGTTCTAGTGAGTAATTTATCATCACGCGAATGAGAGACGGTAGCACACGGGACTATCATAGAGTATATTTTTTCAGTTAGTTATAAAACTCAACGATTACGAGGAAGCAATGCGATTCGCGGCTCTCACTGCTGGTCAGATATATCATTTATACTTCCTTACCATACCTGGTCAAAAGGTCATTGATTACAGCACATCGATTAGCGAATATGCGTAAGTGAGATTGTAATTCACAAATTTTCATGATAAAGATTGTGTAACATTTTTTTCTAACAGGTACACTGGGGATTGGTGTCAGTTTTCTGCGAGAGCCAAAATGTTGCTTAAGCTGATAATAGCTCGGTCACACAAGCCTTGTATGCTCACAGCCGGAAAGGTCTACCTCATTAATATGGAAAATTTCAGTGCAGTGAGTATAATAATTTTTGGAAATGATTTTATCGACAAAAATATAAAGCCACAATACATGCTGTTTTTTATGGGTTTTTAAGGTAATGAAAACATCTATATCATACTTTACCGTGTTCTCTTCGCTTCGTTGATGAAGCTACGAAGCTATGTACAAAGTATATTATAATAACGAGGCGTGTCTCTGTTTATACGCATAAAATATTTTTCCGCCTATCGTATTCGTATTATTTTGCGTCAGACGAGAAAAATTGAAGAGAAAGAACTGTAATCTTTGGCGAGACCTGTGATTTTTAGCGTTATTTATATTCCAAAACTTAATATCCGTTTGTGTATTCAATCGATTTCACAACTTTTCTTTCCGGCAACTCACAGTTTAGTACAATTTTTTTTACTATTTCAAACTCAGCATCTCGCGTGTCTTTTTTGTCTGAATTTAAGCGAACGCCTCCATCGGATTCGAATTATAGTGTCTTGCCACTGCGCGGGTCTCCACCATTCAATGTTCTCAGGACTACTTGAAGGAAACTAGAAAATCTATATGGCAGCACTAATCTTTTATTCCAATGGGTTCTACGTGTACTTATCCTACTCAATCGTGCGGTCTGAGACTGTGTTTACACTGAAAAAAAAAAATTTGCCTGCGGGCTGCCAAAGCAAAAAATTCTTATTTCAATTCTACTTTCAATTCTTACAATTCCATATGATATTGAAACAACGACAGCAAGACTGCCAAAGTGACTTGTTACCGTTTCAAACCCGTATGCAATTTTAAGAATTGAAAGTAGAATTGAAAAAATAATAATTTTTTCTTTGGCAGCCCGCAAGCGAATTTTACTGGAGTCAATGATATATTTTTTCAGTGTAAGAGTACATGGGTGTCGAGAGCGATTTGTGCGAATAAAACGGTTATTGTGCCCTGTGCATGGCGTCGATAAAATGGCCGTACATTAACATAATTCTTACCACCGACATCAGTAGACGTAAGCACTCTTTGAATGTGTGAACGTGTACCAGCTGTCATATCGATTCGCTCACCGGGAATGTAAAAATTCTCAGGACTCGCGCGATCCCACTGACGATCCATCTGGTTAAAATACTAGGCCTTCTTTAAAGAGTGGTTTGTATTTGTACGAATTTTCGCATTATCCACGTGTTCTCGAGAGATTGAGCCACGGCAAGAGGCAATGCCCGAGATACAATGTAACAGCTGAAACGGCTAGTCAAATTAAATATGACATAGTAAGTTGCGAATTAACTAGCTCAATTTTCACGATGATTTTTTATGCAACGAGATGTGTTCTAAGGCTACGAAAACTTGGTGGCAAAGCGGCTGCGGAAGGTGCAGAGGCAGGGGTGAAACTACACATACAACAAGGCGTCGTGTAAACAAAGCCGGTATATCTGGTGCAATCCAAGGCAATCATACTTAGTGGTCATTTTCTATGTATGTATCATGCCTGGCATGCATAACATATGCAAATTTGCCACGAGTAATGGTAGACAGCAGACATTATGATCATTATGGCACTCACTTGGACCAAGAAACGTCTACCCGCGTTTTTAAATGATGTATCTGACAGTCATTTTCCTATCTTTCTGTCGGAAGGTTGTGCGACAACAGTTTATTACTTCAATAGTTTTTATCATTGTACCTCACTATTTGGATTCCAGAATATTGTGCAATATCATGAGCGCCGTTGAGATAACTGCAGCGATTGATCGAAAGCTTTTTTTGAAACGTTATTACAAGACTAACAGATTCCTCATGGGACAGCTCGGAATATGGCCGGACCAGTCTCGTGCCAAGAGAATCGTCTTACCTATCATCAATGGTGTAATGGCTGCGAGCATCTTTATTCCGGTGGTACCGCAAAAATGACGATAATAAAAGAACCGAATAAAGAAAATATAAGTATGAGTTTCAATTAAGAAGGCTAGAATGTGCATATGTAATCTTAGAAGCTATCTATATCCCTACTTGAATCCGTATGCCCACTATTGAAAATCTCTCACTTGAATTTGTTCTGCGTGTTCTTTCAAATATAAGTATATAATAATAATCCAGTTTAGTGGAGGTATATTTAAAAATATACAATAACATTACAATTTCGTGTTAACAATAAAAAAGTCACATACGCATGGGATTACAGAATTGTTGTTGCATAGGGCTCTGGTTAACAATTGTTTACGAATGGCATATTTTGTTGTTCTTCCTAGATTATTCGAATGCACGATATGTGGGGCGAAGAAATGGACCACTTTATCGAGGCTTTACCACCTATGATGATCGTCACGATGGGCGCGGTCAAATTGCTGAATGGCGTGGTGAATCAGCCCGCGGTAAGGCCTATTTGTTTCATAATACCATTTGTGTTTCATTATGGACGTTCATCGTTATAGTTATTGTATCTTCTGGATCAAATCGTAAATGACTGGAAAAATATGGAAAAGAGTTCATCGTCGATCGCTATTCTGCAGAAGCATGCCAAGGAGGGACGAAAACTCACAATCGTATATACCAGTATAAACATTTCAATGAAACAATCGATTTTGCTTAACTTACTATCTTCGGCAATTAATTTCTTATATGTTATAAATTGTTTACAGCTCTTCTTTATTCGGCTATGACCGCGTTCAATTGTTTACCACTTATACCTATAGTTTTGAACATTGTAGCACCTCTAAATGAATCGCGGTCCAAAACGTTTGTGATTGAAACGGAGTACAGGATAGATTTCCAAAAGTATTACTATTACCTTATGGTACATTATATGATTTCATGTTACGTGGTTATATCGATTTACGTTACTGTCGACACGATGTATGCTGTTTGGGTCCAGCATTGCTGTGCTCTTTTCGAAATCGTTGGGTAAGCATCGTCGGGTTGATAACAATGAGAGAACGATAAAATAATTTGATCTTCTCTTCAGATACAATTTGAAGAACGCTATTGATTTGGGAATTGATCTGGAAACATGTACGCCACAGACTGGTGAAGCAGCCGAGTACGGAAATCTTTGTTACTGTATCAAGCAACATAAACACGCATTAATGTACGAGAATGTGGATTGACGCGAGTACGGTGCTCATAGATCGTGAACATCGATCGATGTATTTATCGATTTTTTCGTCATAAACAGATTTGCTAATCTCATAGAGTCTACGTACAGTGGCTCATTAGCATACATCACCGGAGTCAGTATGGTGATGATGAGCATTACCGGAGTTCTAGTGAGTAATCTATTATACCTTGTCACAACACCCGGTGATCTGCTACCGGAAAGTATGTTTTTTCAGTTAGTTATAAAATTAAACGATTATGCGGAAGCAATGCGATTCGGTGCTCTCTGCGCGAGTCAGGTAGTTCATCTGTACTTCCATACTCTACCTGGTCAGAAGCTCATTAATTATAGTACATCGATCAGCCAATATACGTAAGAAAGATAATCAATCTTCAACTTTCATATCAAATACTATAAGCGATTTTTTTGCGACAGATACGCTTGTAACTGGTATCGGTTTTCTACCAGAACCCAAATGTTACTCAAACTGATAATATCTCGGTCTCACAAGCCCTGCATCCTTACAGCCGGAAAGGTCTACCTCATAAACATGGAAAATTTCAGTGCAGTGAGTATAAAAATGTTTGTGAATGACTTGACACCAAAAAATCTGAAGAACGAATACATAGTTTTTTTATCGGGTTTTTAAGGTCATGAAAACATCTATGTCGTACTTTACTGTGTTCTGTTCGCTTCGTTGATGAAAGTACGAAGGTCTTTACAAAGTGTATTATAATATCGAGGCTTGTCTCCATTTATTCCTATAAAATGTTTTCCCGCTTATCGAATTTGTATTATTTTACGGAGACGAAATAATCTGAACGGAAACCGACGACAGGGGATGTGGGGTAAAACGGTCCTCAGGGGCAAAACGGGCTACCAAAAAAATTGTTACCTCGCATTTTCGTGATCAGCAGGACAAAATGAGACCTGGCGTAGCTCCATTAATAACGAAAAACCGGGTACTGCAGCAAAACAGGATACCAAAAGAAAACTGGCTATCTCATACCCAGGTGGGATTTAACTATCGGCACGTCTACGGGAGCACATCAGTTTTTAAGGCACCCGCCCGGTGCTCAAGCCAGTATCAACCAGTAAGCTCGACGTTCGTATTGAGTTGGACTATCATATCAGGTCGACGAGAATGGATACGGAAAAACTTCCGGTTACAAAATGTCGCTTTTCAACCGAATGCAAGGTCATATGGAAAAATGTCACTTGTGGTTAAGAATCTCATAGTTATGTTCTCGATCTCATATGGTATATTCTCGAGATATCGTCGTTCGTAACATCTAAGAATGAAATTCGAAAATCATAAATTAATCCCATATGTTATATTTTCGAGATTTCAGCGTTCGTAGCGTGTGGAAGGAAATTTCGAAAAACCCAAATTCCATATAGCACACGTGGGCGGAATTCAGAAGTCATAAATGAATTCCATATGTTATATTCTCGAGATTTCGTCGCTCATAGCATATAAGAGTGAAATTTGAAAATTCCAAATCCCATATAGTACACGAGAGTGTACTATATGGGATTTGGGCTAGACTGACAACAAAATGTGGCGAGAGAACAACAATCTTAACATTGAAAATAACAAACCATAAACTTAAAATTAAACTATATTACAACAAAAAATTAAACGGAACTAACAAAAATACTAAAAGAATGAAAATAAGAATAACGTAATTTAAGTAGCCGTAAAACTACGAAATATGCAAATTTCAGTTAGCGATTTGCTACAATAAATTTTGCGGTAATACTTGACCGTTTCAGTTTTATGAGATGTAGACATTTTTGAATGTTACGAAAAAAGATGCAGAGTAATTTGCACATGGCTTCCTCATTTATTGCAATTTCGCACATAGCTTCCTGTATGAGGATGCCAAAAATCGATCGGCGAACTTTCTCATAGAGAAAGCTATACGCAAAGTAGTATTAAATGAGAACGCCATGTGCACATTTTGTTTTTCTTAGGTCATTCGGATGCATGATATGTGGGGTGAGGAAGTTGACCACGTTATTGAAGGTTTGTCTCCCATGCTCATCATCAGTCTTAGTTGGGTCAAATTGCTAAACGGTGTGGTGAAACAGTCAGCGGTAAGAATTCTACGTTTAATAACCCTAATTTAATGTGATTGTGAATTTTCATCGTTATAGATTTCACATCTTCTGGATCGAATCGAAAATGACTGGAAGTCAATGGAAAAGAATTCATGGTCGATCGCCATTTTACAGAAAAATGCTGAGTAAGGACGAAAACTCACAATCTTATACGCCGGTATAAACATTTCAGTAGAAACAAGCCAATTCTTTTTGGATATAGTGCGGCACCTGTTTACTTACACTTCGATTGTTTTCCATTCCCCTACACGCGACCGTCCACTCTTTCGACCCGGATGCGGTGAATGAGTGCTGGCGCAAGTTTTCGAAAGAACCCTCCGAGTACTAGCGACACCTGTTTACTTACACTTCGATTGTTTTCCATTCCCCTACACGCGACCGTCCACTCTTTCGACCCGGATGCGGTGAATGAGTGCTGGCGCAAGTTTTCGAAAGAACCCTCCAAGTACTAGCGACACCTTTCAGCTCGGCGCCGGTTCGTTCCCCCCGAAGTGTGAAAAAAAAATTGGGGCTCCAATGAACTATTCATTGTTTACAGTTCTTGTTTATTCTGCTGTGACGGCGTTTACCGGCTTACCACTTATACCCCTAGTGTTGAACTTTGTAGCGCCTCTTAACGAATCGCGGCCCAAGATATTTTTATACGAGACGGATTATAAAATTGATCCCGAAAAGTACTACTATTACATGCTGTGTCATTATTATGTGGCGAGTTACGTATGTATAATGGTTTTCGTGACTGTCGACACGATGTTTGCTGTTTGGGTTCAACACTGCTGTGCCCTCTTCGAAATAGGTAGGGTAAGCATCGTACTTAACGTGCACTAATAAAAAAAATACGTTTTAATCAACTAAGATTCGGGCAGGCACGTTCAATTAAATATTTTGTTGGTACAGCTGAAAAATTGGTTAGTTCAACAATTTGTTGGGTGATTTCACAAAAATATTTTTGAGTCATTGAAATATTTTGTCCGACCAACTAAATATTTATTTGAACGTTCCTTCCCGAATCTTAGTTGCTTCAACTGTACTTTTTTTTATCAGTGTGACAATAATACGGCGATGGAAAATTGTTTAATGTTTCTACGTTACCTTAGATACAATTTGAAATATGCTATTAATTCGGGAATCGATCTCGAAACATCGAGGCCACATTCTGGCGAAGCGATCGAATACAGAAATCTGTGTTACTGTATCAAGCAACACAAAGACGCAATAATGTAGGTGAACGTAGATTTGCGTGGACGAGCAGGGATCGATTTATGTATTGATATATTTCATCACAAACAGATTTGCTAATCTCATCGAGTTAACGTACTCTACCTCATTAGCATACACAACGGGAGTAAATATGGTGGTTATGAGCATTACCGGAGTTCTAGTGAGTAACTTATAATCACGCGAATGAGAGACGGTAGCACACGGGACTATCATAGAGTATATTTTTTCAGTTAGTTATAAAACTCAACGATTACGAGGAAGCAATGCGATTCGCGGCTCTCACTGCTGGTCAGATATATCATTTATACTTCCTTACCATACCTGGTCAAAAGGTCATTGATTACAGCACATCGATTAGCGAATTTGCGTAAGTAAGATTCTCATTCACAAATTTTCATGATAAAGATAGTGTAACATTTTTTTCTAACAGGTACACTGGGGATTGGTGTCAGTTTTCTCCGAGAGCCAAAATGTTGCTTAAGCTGATAATAGCTCGGTCACACAAGCCTTGTATGCTCACAGCCGGAAAGGTCTACCTCATTAATATGGAAAATTTCAGTGCAGTGAGTATAATCATTTTTGGAAATGATTTTATCGACAAAAATATAAAGCCACACTACATGCTGTTTTTTTATGGGTTTTTAAGGTAATGAAAACATCTATATCATACTTTACCGTGTTCTCTTCGCTTCGTTGATGAAGCTACGAAGCTATGTACAAAGTATATTATAATAACGAGGCGTGTCTCTGTTTATACATATAAAATATTTTTCCGCCTATCATATTCGTATCATTTTGCGCCAGACGAGAAAAATCGAAGAGGAAGAACTGTAATCTTTGGCAAGACCTGTGATGTTTAGCGTTATTTATATTCCAAAACTTAATATCCGTTTGTGTATTCCATCGATTTCACAACTTTTCTTTCTGGCAACTCACAGTATAGTACAATTTTTTTTACTATTTCAAACTCAGCATCTCGCGTGTCTTTTTTGTCTGAATGTAAGCGAACGCCTCCATCGGATTCGAATTATAGTGTCTTGCCACTGCGCGGGTCCCCACCATTCAATGTTCTCAGGACTACTTGAAGGAAACTAGAAAATCTATATGGCAGCACTAATCTTTAATTCCAATGGGTTCTACGTGTACTTATCCTACACAATCGTGCGGTCTGGGACTGTATTTACACTGAAAAAAAAAAAATTGCTTGCGGGCTGTCAAAGCAAAAAATTCTTATTTCAATTCTTACAATTCCATATGATATTGAAACAACGACAGCAAGACTGCCAAAGTGACTTGTTACCGTTTCAAACCCGTATGCACTTTTAAGAATTGAAAGTAGAATTGAAAAAATAATATTTTTTTCTTTGGCAGCCCACAAGCGAATTTTACTGGAGTCAATGATATATTTTTTCAGTGTAAGAGTACATGTGTGTCGAGAGCGAATTGTGCGAATAAAACGGTTATTATGCCCTGTGCATGCCGTCGATAAAATGGCCGTACATTAACATAATTCTTACCACCGACATCAGTAGACGTAAGCACTATTTGAATGTGTGAACGTGTACCAGCTGTCATATCGATTCGCTCACCGGGAATGCAAAAATTCTCAGGACGCGCGTTTCCCCTGACGATCCATCTGGTTAAAATACTAGGCCTTCTTTAAAGAGTGGTTTGTATTTGTACGAATTTTCGCATTATCCACGTGTTCTCGAGAGATTGAGCCACTTCAAGAGGCAATGCTCGATACACAGTGTAACAGCTAAAACGGCTAGTCAAATTAAATATGACACAGTAAGTTGCGAATTAACGAGCTCAATTTTCACGATGATTTTTTATGCAACGAGATGTGTTCTACGGCTACGCAAACTGATGACGCAAACTTGGCGGCAAAGCGGCTGCGGAAGGTGCAGAGGCAGGGGTGAAACTACACATACAACAGGGCGTCGTGCAAACAAAGCCGGTATATCTGGTGCAATCCAAGGCAATCATACTTAGTGGTCATTTTCTATGTGTGTATCATGCCTGGCATGCATAACATATGCAAATTTGCCACGAGTAATGGTAGACAGCAGACATTATGATCATTATGGCACTCACTTGGACCAAGAAACGTCTACCCACGTTTTCAAATGATGTATCTGACAGTCATTTTCCTATCTTTCTGTCGGAAGGTTGTGCGACAACAGTCTATTACTTCAATCGTTTTTATCATTGTACCTCACTATTTGGATTCCAGAATATTCTGCAATATCATGAGCGCCGTTGAGATAACTGCATCGATGGATCGAACGCTTTTTTTGAAACGTTACTACAAGGTTAACAGATTCCTTATGGGACAGCTCGGAATATGGCCGGACCAGTCTCGTACCAAGAGAATCGTCTTACCTATCATCAATGGTGTAATGGCTGCGAGCATCTTTATTCCGGTGGTACCGCAAAAATGACGATAATAAAAGAACCGAATAAAGAAAATATAAGTATGAGTTTCAATTAAGAAGGCTAGAATGTGCATATGTAATCTTAGAAGCTATCTATATCCGTACTTGAATCCGTATGCCCACTATTGAAAATCTCTCACTTGAATTTGTTCTGCGTGTTCTTTCAAATATAAGTATATAATAATAATCCAGTTTAGTGGAGGTATACTTAAAAATATGCAATAACATTACAATTTGTTGTTAACAATAAAAAAACGTCACATACACATGGGATTACAGAATTGTTGTTGCATAGGGCATATTTTGTTGTTCTTCCTAGATTGTTCGAATGTACGATTTGTGGGGCGAAGAAATGGACAACTTTATCGAGGCTTTACCGGCTATGATGATCATCTCGATGGGCGCGGTCAAATTGCTGAATGCCGCGGTGAATCGGCCCGCGGTAAGGAGTATTTATGTCATAATACTATTTGTGTTTCATTATGGACGTTCATCGTTATAGCTATTGTATCTTCTGGATCAAATCGTAAATGACTGGAAAAAAATGGAAAAGAGTTCATCGTCGATCGCTATTCTGCAGAAGCATGCCAAGGAGGGACGACATCTCACAATCGTATATACCAGTATAAACATTTCAATGAAACAATCGATTTTGCTTAACTTACTATCTTCGGCAATTAATATTCTTATATGTTATAAATTGTTTACAGCTACTCTTTATTCGTCTATGATCGCGTTCAATTGTTTACCACTTATACCTATAGTTTTGAACATTGTAGCACCTCTAAACGAATCGCGGCCCAAAACGACTGTGATTCAAACGGAGTACGGGATAGATTTCGAAAAGAATTACTATTACCTTACGGGACATTATCAGATTGCATGTTACGTGGTTATATCGATTTACGTTGCTGTCGACTCGATGTATGCTGTTTGGGTCCAGCATTGCTGTGCCCTTTTCGAAATCGTTGGGTAAGCATCGTGGGGTTGATAACAATGAGAGAACGATAAAATCATTTGATCTTCTCTTCAGGCACAATTTGAAGAACGCTATTGATATGGGAATTGATCTGGAAACACTTACGCCACAGACTGGTGAAGCAGCCGAGTACGGAAATCTTTGTTACTGTATCGAGCAACATAAACGCGCATTAATGTACGAGAATATGGATTGACGCGAGTACGGTGCTCATAGATCATGAACATCGATCGATGTATTTATCGATTTTTTCGTCATAAACAGATTTGCTAATCTCATAGAGTCTACGTACTGTGGCTCATTAGCATTCATCACCGGAGTCAGTATGATGATGATGAGCATTACCGGATTTCTAGTGAGTAATCTATTATACCTTGCCACAACACCCGGTGATCTGCTACCGGAAAGTATGTTTTTTCAGATAGTTATAAAATTAGACGATTTTGCGGAAGTATTGCGATTCGCTGCTCACGGCGCGAGTCAGATAGTTCATATGTACTTCCATACTCTACCTGGTCAGAAGCTCATTAGTTATAGTACATCGATCAGCCAATATACGTAAGTAAGATAATCAATCTTCAACTTTCATATCCAATACTATAAGCGATTTTTTTGCGACAGATATTCTTGTAACTGGTATCGGTTTTCTACCAGAAACCAAATGATACTGAAACTGATAATATCTCGGTCTCACAAGCCCTGCAACCTCACAGCCGGAAAGGTCTACCTCATAAACATGGAAAATTTCAGTGCAGTGAGTATAAAAAAGTTTGTGAATGATTTGACACCAAAAAATATGAAGAACGAATACATAGTTTTTTTTATCGGGTTTTTAAGGTCATGAAAACATCTATGTCGTACTTTACTATGTTCTGTTCGCTTCGTTGATGAAAGTACGAAGGTCTTTAGAAAGTGTATTATAATGTCGAGGCTTGTCTCCATTTATTCCTATAAAATGTTTTCCCGCTTATCGAATTTGTATTATTTTACGGAGACGAAATAATGTGAACGGATACCGACGACAGGGGATGTGGGGTAAAACGGTCCTCAGGGGCAAAACGGGCTACCAAAAAAATTGTTACCTCGCATTTTCGTGTTCAGCAGGACAAAATGAAACCTGGCGGAGCTCCATTAATAACGGAAAACCGGGTACTGCAGCAAAACAGGATACGAAAAGAAAACTGGCTATCTCATACTCAGGTGGGATTTAACTATCGGCACGTCTACGGGAGCACATCAGTTTTTATGGCACCCGCCCGGTGCTCAAGCCAGTATCAACCAGTAAGCTCGACGTTCGTATTGAGTTGGACCATCATATCAGGTCGACGAGAATGGATACGGAAAAACGTCACTTTCCGTTACAAAATGTCGTTTTTCAACCGAAAGTAAGATCATATGGAAAAATGCCAATTGTGGCTATCATATCAGGTCGACGAGAATGGATACGGAAAAACTTCCGGTTACAAAATGTCGCTTTTCAACCGAATGCAAGTTCATATGGAAAAATGCCAATTGTGGTTAAGAATCTTATAGTCATGTTCTCGATCTCATATGGTATATTCTCGAGATATCGTCGTTCGCAACATCTAAGAATGAAATTCGAAAATCATGAATTAATCCCATATCTTATATTCTCGAGATTCAGCGTTCATAGCGTATGGAAGGAAATTTCGAAAAACCCAAATTCCATATAGCACACGTGGGCGGAATTCAGAAATCATAAATGAATTCTATATGTTATATTCTCGAGATTTCGTCGCTCATAGCATATAAGAGTGAAATTTGAAAATCCCAAATCCCATATAGTACACGAGAGTGGAATTCGAAATTCGAATCGGAAGTGAGATTCGGTTCCTCAAGAATATGTAATCCGGCGATGGCGATTCAATAGACGAAGCTCTTTTCTAAAGAGCTGTCACGTCATGACATTTGAAAATATTACCTACCCGAGCGAATGCATTTTCATTGAATTGCTTCACTGCAGCATTCGTATTAGTCTACTATTAACAATAACTAATATAAATAAGCAAACCTCGTATAATAAAAATCGTATAATAAAAATAATAGTAATTGTATATATAAAGAAAATTCATAAAACGCAACGAGATTTTGTAACTATCTTTGCTTTCAATTCGGTTTTTGAACGGTGAAATTATCACACCTTCCTTCGACCCGTGCAAGGACTTCGAGATTGACTTCATCTACTCAAAGTCTCAAGCTGCAGCGGGCCTCGGCAACGAGCTGTACCCGTCTAATGTCCGTGTGTGCTGTACACAATACACTTAGGCAAACTTTTCCAATCGTTTATTCACCGTTCTTGCTTGAACGCAACGGTTGATGTGGACGAATAAGAGAATTTGGCGACCTCTTAATTCCTCATCGTTCTTGTCATGATATTGCTGCAGTACGCAAGGTACGTAAGTGTACCAGAGTACCATATTACGGACGTATTTATGTTTCGTCTTGTTCGAAAATTTCGCGTGAAATTTCGAACGCAGAAAAGGATAATACCATGTCAACGATGGAAGTCATTACTAAATATCAACACTTATGAATAGCACAACAGAAGTAGAAAATTTCGGCCGACGATTGTCTTGACCAACATGTTTTTTTTCAACTGGTGAAATAAATTATTAGTTGCCTAATATTAAAGGTACGCGGATATTGCGTGGCAATTATACAGCAAACTAACAGTTCTAAGCATCTTTGAGAATAAAAATGTTCAAAATCTTCTTATGCCCTTTTGGCTTTGAAGTGTCAGCTATAATTTTGTTGCCGCTGCCACCCGGCATAAGACGATCCTAGCGACTAGGATAACGCCCTAGCGTCAGTCTGACACAACCACTTATATCATCATTGGATATGCAAATTGGTCCAACACTACTGGATCCCGTATTTTCCTACACGCGACGGTTAATATGCAGAATAATGGCACATGTGGAACGATACAGAAACTCTATGAAACCTCATCATTACGCAATTTTCATCGTCACAGGTAAAACATATATGGTATCGGTCATTACATTATCATACGATGGTAGGCGTGTAGGCATGCTTCAGTCTCGTCCTGTAAAGAAAACTTGGTGTCGAAACACTACCGCGTTTCTTGATAGTGCGTAACATATCGCGGGCAAGGAATAAAAGCAAAATGAATGAGACAAAGAATCACTCTTTGAATTTTGTGGACATCTTTGAGGAGCGTTACTACAATATTAATAAGCGACTACTCTGTTTTGTCGGTCTGTGGCCTTATCAATCCGTTTTTGAACGAAGCATTCGGACCGTCTGTCTAGTAACCGCTGCTATCAGTCTTCTGGTGCCTCAGGTAGGTCTTCTCACGACTTTAAATGTAACTTACATACGGCTTCCTCATTTCTTACAATTTTGTGCACAGCTTTCTCCATGAGAAAGTTCGCTGATCTATTTTTGGCTTCCCCATAGAGGAACCTACCCATGTAGGTTTTGCCGATGGAACGGACGCGGTCGATGGTCGGGCTAGTGTTGGCGTGGCGATTGTCGAATCCCGAACGCTCGGCCAATGTTCGGCCAAGTATTGGCTCGCCAATGGTTGGTTTAATCATTGGTGGCCAATGCTTGGCCGCGTTCGACTCGCCAATTGTTGGTTAGTCAATTTGAGGCCAATGTTCGGCCGACTATTTGCTCACCATTGGTTGGTTTAACAATTGGCGGACAATGTTAAACCAACTTAGTCAAGTACTGACTCGCCAATTGTTGGATTGTCGATTTGAGGCCAGTGTTCGGCCGAGTATGAACTCACCAAACATTGATTTTCCGATTTTCGGCCAATGTTCAGCCGAATACCGATTCACCAATCGTTGGTCAGTTGATGCATCATCTCAAGAGTCATTGGTGTGCCGATTTCAGGCCGATGTTCGGCCGAATATTGATTCGCCAACAGATGGTATGTTGATGCATGATCTCACGAGCCGTCGGTCTGCCAATTTCAGGCCAATGTTCGACCGAATATCGAGTCGACAATCATTGGTTTACCGATTTGACGCCTACATTGGACCATCAATCATCAACTTTCGCCGCTAGATGGCGTTAACCCAAGTTGTTTCTCGCAAGCGAAAGTGTACCCGAGCGTCAATAAGAGCATGCGAAATGACACATTTTTTAACTTTCGCAAAGTATGTGTATTATTTTTGGATTCCGTACTCGGTACTCAATAAATGCATTGACATACCAATATACAATATGTATTGCCAATACATTGACTGAGTATGATCGCTTTGAGAATTCTCGCAGGATTAAATATATAAAATATAATCTCTTACAGACATGCGAAGCATAAAAAAACGGATATTCCAACTTTTACAATATAAAAAAATATTCCTTTAAAACCACTCTCGCCCTATATATGTAACCTATAGAGGGTCGACATTGACAACCAATTATCGGCCGATCCGATAATTGGTTGGCTCGATGATTGGGCCAAGCCCGCATGCCAATGTTGGCAACATTGGTACAAAGCTTCGCCCAACCATTGGCCACGTCCGATCACCCTACATGGGATACCCAGCTACACAAACGTTCTGTGATGGCAAGAAATGACTGCTTAATGGCAGGCGAAACGCGTCAGGCAGCGGCACGTTGTGACGGCACAAGCGAAGTCATATATGGCCACATTAAGCTAATTTTTGACGTCACGTCGTGTCATCTCTTCGTACCATCGCATTGGAGTCACATTGGCTTGACGTCTTGGCGACTGTCTCGGCACGCGGTGGTTTCACTGTAGTGGCATAAATGACACACACAGTGAAGCGTCGCGATCAGATGATGACATGATGCCACCATAATTACTGCACAACATGTCACCGTGAGTGTGAAGGGTGCCCGTCGTGACGTCGTATTTCTGTCATATAGGCAACATCTTTCTGACTGCAATGACATTATATGATAGCTTTATAACACACGCGCACGCGCACACGCACACGCACGCGCACACGCCCGCGCTCACGCAGGCGCACACGCACGCGCACACGCACGCGCACACGCACGCCAGCTACAAATCGCATTTCTCGACAGTTTGGACTATTTTAGTACTCTAACACTAAAATCTCTTTTTTATTTTTCGAAAACAGCTCCCTCTACGATGAAGCAAAACTAAAAAAAATATATATTATGTATCAATATTCATCGTATGTACCTCGATTTTTTTTTGTGATTCCGGAAATATCCATTATATTTAGATGCTGCAATTGGTACAGTCATGGGGTGACGCCGCTAGCTTCATCGAGTGTTTTTCACCTCTAATAACGAACATTGGGTGCTACATTAAGCTTACCAATTGTGTCGTTCATAACCCGGAGGTGAGGAAATACAAAACGTATTAAATTGAATAAAAATGTATTGTCGATACAATGGTCTGAAATTCAAGGCTTAATTACACTAGGACCTCGATTTCGTTCACAGCAGTGGGCCCGGCACCGCATCACACTTACCAAAATCGGGGTTGCGCATGACCCACCCATATTCACTGTCGAGCATGGCCCATAGCATGCTGCGCCGATCGATATTCGCTCCGTCGGGGGGACTGTTGATGAAATTGAGGGCGCAAAAATCGAGGTCCTAGGGTAGTATATAAAAATTCGGTATTATATCCAGTGACTCATGAATGTTAAAGATAAAAAGGCTTCTCGATTGGGTACGAAATGACTGGGAATGCACACAACACTTGCCGGAACTAAAAATTCTTCGTGAACATGGCCAGAAAGGAAGGGGTTTTACAATAGCGTATTTAAGTTAGTCGATCACTGGTATGGACGAGTGTATTTTAATCGATACATTGTATTTAAAATATCGATATTTAGCATTGGTCTATACGGCTATCGCGGCTTGGGCATCAACGCCACTTATACCGATTGTCATGGATATGGTCGCACCGCTCAACGAATCGAGACCCCATATTAAATTTTTTCCGACCGATTACCGTGTCGATCCGAACAAGTATTTCTATGAGATTTACTTTCACTCATCTGCAGTCACAGCTATATGCATGCTATACTTTGTGGCCGTTGATACGATCTACATGGCGCTTGCACAACATACGTGCGCAATGTTGAACATAGTGAGGTTATACCACCAATAATATTTTTTTAAATAACTATAGCATCGAAAAACTTGATGCGTTCCTTCTCGTAACGACTTACTGGCAACAGTATTGGGAGTTTACTATACATCTTCGAACTTTGGAACTCTGATGCAATTTCTCGTTTCACGGTGGAAACGATAGCCCTGTCCACGTTACCTGAACAGTGTAGAGCAATTAAATTGACAGCGGCGTCTTTTATTTAGTGAACATGAATGTTTAATTTATGCAGCCAAATTTTAAGCCCGTTTTGTATAATTTTGATGAACAGAATGGAACAAATTGAAGTCGATTCGGTGCTGAAATATCTTTATATTAATTGGTTATACAATGTGGATAGTATTCTCTTGTAGATATCGTTTGGAGAATATGACACAAGGGGATTACAAAGTTAGTATCCGAACCAATACTAATATCGAAGAAGATTTTTATTGCCAACAAGTGGTTGTTTGCATGAAGAAACACAAGTATTCCATCGAGTAAGTAAAATAACGATTAATCATATCCGATACACTGAGAAAAATATAGGAATAGTCTCCACGGATTTGTACAGTAACCGAGGGACAGGGACGAATTTGGGATCCTTTCCCATACTTTACAGGGCATCACCTATGCAACAGGAGGGCGTCTTAGAATATCTGGAGTAAATATCCAAGACTGCCCACTTGTTCGACGTTTGCTATACGAATTTGGAGATCATTCCGATTTGTTTCTCTCGGTGTACAGTGAAATCCTCTCACATTCCAACAGCTTAGGGTCGAAGAACCTCCCACAAGTGTCTCTTCTCTCATCATTTCAATAGGGGAGAGCGGGGTAAAATGGGATAGTGGGGCAAAATGGGATAATGGGATAAAACGCAATCTTTTAAATAACTTTTGGATGGTGGCCGTGATGGTAAGTGGGGCAAAAAGGTATTGAAAATCTGGTTGTATCGTTGGGACAAAATGAGGCATTAAAAAATTATTGGAAAACTGAGTTTTGCCCCCGCTGTCCCGTTTTGCCCCACTGTCCCATTCTGCCCCGCTCTCCGCTATTACCTCCGCGTGTGTGTCTCATTTCTTCCTACATACTTCAAAGATAAGACATATACCAATGGTCGAAACTATAAAGGAAATATGCCATCCCGAAGGGATGTTCCTTAACACTTGTGGGAGGCAGATCAAACATGTGATGCGCTCACACCTGTTACCTGTGATGATTCGATTTTTAAAGACATTCTGCATTTTGTTTCTTGGTGAAGGTTCATACGTGTATTGCAGGCCTCGTGTCAGTGGTATCTTCTGTTCCTTGTCTGCTTGAATATGCTCGTCATCAGTTTCACGGGTTCTCAGGTAGATTGTCGCAGCGTATGCCGTCACCTTTTTGTTGTATAATTTTGACTCTCCTTCACGTAGACAGTTGCAAAGGGCACTACCACCGAAGATGTCTTAAGATTTGCCTTCTTCACCATCGCTCAAGTGGTTCATCTATTCTGTAACTCCTTGCCCGGACACTGGATAATGGAGACCAGTTCATCGATTCAAAACTCGGTGTATGTACAGTGCAGCAAAACAGAGACTGGGAAGAGATAAAAAAAGCCGTGCAAGCATCGTTCTTGTTAAATTAAATTTGTAATCTCACACAGGTACGCTTGTAATTGGTACATAATGTCTCCCAGGTCGCAAAAATTGATTATCCTCTTCATAAGAAGGAGTATCGAACCGTGTGTAATTACCGCTGGAAAGATGTACGTCATGTCAATGGAGAACTTTTGCTGCGTAAGTTGTAACAATGTTCATCATTTTTTATCATTCAATTAATAATGGATAAATATCTTAACGATTTGTTCATTTATTTAAGGTACTACAAACGTCAATGTCCTATTTGACCTTACTCACTTCAATGCAGTGATATTCTTATATGGTTTTAATGATACTGTTTGAACCACGGCGCATTAAAATTTGTCATGTTGAACTTAGTGTATTCTTTAAATTTTGTTGGCTCATAAATTGCATTGAATAATCATCTCACGAGTAATTAACATCAATGATGTATGGTATATTACGAATCAAATTTTTTAACTCGATAACGGTATTTTCATTCTCTAGTCCCCCATCCGATGTCTGTCACTATATACATAGGCAAAACTTTCCAATAATTTATTCACCGTCCTCGCTTGCACGCAACGGTTAGGGTGCACGAATAAGAAATTTCTACGACTCTTGTCATGATATTGCTGTATGTTTGGTTCGTAAATGTACCTCAGTACCATATTATACACGTGTTTCTGTTTCGTCTGGTTCGAGAATACCGCGTGGCATTTTGCATGCCGAAAAAGATAATACAATACCAATGATGGAATAAAGGAACGATACTTTAACGAATTACCCACACATCTTTCAAGAGCGATATTACATAATCAATGAACAAACATTTTGGTTTGTCGGGCAGTGGCCTTATCGGTTTTTGCGACAAAGTAGTGTTAGGAACGTTCTAATACTTCTAGTGATGTCGGTGGTACTTAACGTCTCAAAAAACGAGAAAATTGTCGTTTCTCCTCATACGATGTTGAATCTAACCATGCACTATCACTGCCGATAAAAAATATGTCATATGAATAGAGAACTTTGGCAGCGTGAGTTAATTTTTATTGTTCTCTATGTTCTACAATGAACAGTGGCGATTTACCTGAAATCGTTGATTTATCTAAGGAACTACAAACTTCGATGTCCAATTTTATGTTGTTCACCTTAATGCAATGATTATGTACGCTGTGCGTGATAAAGACCCGACCGACATTATGAATCCACTATTTGACAAGAATCATGTACATTCGGCCTGTTTACTCTTTCAACTTTCAATTTGACTATCTTATTAATTGTACTTTGCGAATTAATTATGTTATCAAGAGACGCGGTAGCGTCTCTTGATAACATAATTGCAGGACTGCAGAATCTGTTGAAGTATATCAGTACAAATTATCATAAAAATCCATCAAGCCATTTTTGAGATATCAGGGACACGGATTTTGAATATCAGGTTTTGAGAAAAACGCGTTCAAAGTTCGGCCGCGCCGCTGCTCGAGCTATCCGCCAATTTCGTAATTCGTTTAATTACGACATAAAAATGTAACAGAATATTCTTAACACTCTAAACTATTAAAAAAAAACAATCGAAATTGTACTGTGGCGTAATCTCTTACATCTGTCACACTTAATTTACTAATTCAAATATTCTGTAGTCCCCTTAGCCAGGGTGAGCACTTCTCACTTGTTCACTTTGCTCGGTTTATGTCACAAAACATTCCAATGATCTTCCGGCCACGAAAGGTAAGGAGGATGTCCTTACGTTTACGTATCCTCCTTACGATTACGGGTAAGGAGGTTTTGCGTCACACACTGTATTCATACAGCCAACTAACAGTTCTAAGTAGCTTCGAGAATAAAAATGTTCCAACTCTTTTTATAACCTCGTTTGGCTCTGAGCACGGGGAAACTACGGAAAACCCGTGCCGGTACAGACGGCCACATTCTACTGATCCTTCGGTATTTTTGCACTTTGAGTAAAGTGCAGAAACACGAAAGTTTCAGAAGAAAGCGCCTCCCGCTCAACGGTCGATGCGCCAAGCTAGCGCACGGCTAAGCGGTCACCCATCCAAGCACTGACCGCGAACGATCTTGCTCGACTTTGGAGACCACCGGAGCCGTGCGCCAACCGCGCATCCACCGCTGTCGGTTTTAATTTATGTCTATTTTTTTTTTATTAGTAATTCCTCTCGGTATGGCTCTCGCCTTTTACCTCAACCCCACCCAGATTGCGTCCGCAGCCGACTTACCCCCTGACTGTATCGCATTCGCCGAGGACACAGGGAAACTACGGAAAACCTGTGCCGATACAGCCGGTGCCTTCCTAAGTCCCCAATCGCAATGCGAGTAGACTCAAGCACGGCCACCAGAGGCGCTTAGAGCGACACCTCCTCTCAGTGATGCGCCGCCGATATCCTGCCCGACAGACACCATCCGCCAGATAAGAACCCGCGGGAGTCACACCAAAGCCGAACACCTACCGCCCCCACTCCTCACTGAGAGGTGTTTGGGCACATATTTATCAAAGGTGGGAACCCAACCACCAGGAGCACAGAAAAAAGCTATGGAAAAATGTCCAGTGGTGTCGGCCGGGAATCGAACCCGGGTCCGCTGCGTGCGAACCCGAGCCTCATCCACCAGGCCACTGATCCCCCTCACATTTTTGTTTATTTGCTATGAATATTGTCGCATTCCGATTCGTAAATAATATTTGATGGCATACGATTATTACACGACACTCCCAGTTTCAACGTATTGCACTGAGAAAATGAAATGATTGGATTAAGTAAATACGCGGTGACATACGTTCAAAGGTGTAATTTGTTGGTACAACAAAGATGTTTGTTTCAGTCGACAAATTTTGAATAAATTGAAGCAAATAATCGTTTAACAAAACAATGCTTTATTTGTACCAAACAAATAACAGCTTTGAACGTATGTCACCGCGAGTTTTGGCTAATCCAACCAATTTTTTTTTCCAGTGTGGACATGCGTGGACAGAATAACAATCACAGTTCGGCCCGAATTGACCGCCATAGTGGGTTTATTTTCGGCACAACTGACTACATGGGGATGGTATAGGAATGCCCAGACCTGTGTATAAGACGTGGTCCAGGCATTCATGGACAGCACGGTACCCATCAATCGGAACAGTCATCATCGTTCAGGTACTAACATCAAATTTTTTTCTGAACTTTCTTCAACGAA
This sequence comes from Exephanes ischioxanthus, assembly GCA_958510785.1. Taxonomy (NCBI): domain Eukaryota; kingdom Metazoa; phylum Arthropoda; class Insecta; order Hymenoptera; family Ichneumonidae; genus Exephanes; species Exephanes ischioxanthus. Next base: position 10,771,766 of record OY294016.1, read on the forward strand.
GCTGTTAATAGCAGCTTCCTTTAAAGAGCTGTTAAAAATTTTCCATCGTGAACCACACACTTCCAATCAGTGAATCGCACATTTTACTAATATACGAACCCGCTTCTTGAACTTGGAAGCTACCATGCGTGAGCAGCCCTCCGCCACGTCTACATCCTTCCGTTATAAATTGGCTACTGTCAAACAAAAAAACTGGAGAGAGAATTTTCCGAGACGTCCCGACGAACACTTCTATTGATTAATTTTTGCCGGACGAAGCCGCTCGCGCGTAACATCAACTTCTTTTGATCCATCACTAAACACTATAATTACGCTGAATCTACAAGTCACACAGTAGGGGTAGCCTACTGAAGGAATACATAATAAGGTGCATCCGTCCAACGGATATCACCATGGACGACTTTAGACATGAACTGTCACGATACGGCACCCCCTTTGAGTTACGATTCACCAGTAACCGCTTAAAACTCAACGAAGCGTTATGAACATCTTTGACAATCGTTTTTACCGGGTAAATAAATATCTTATGGCGTTTATCGGCCACTGGCCTTATCAGTCATCGATCCAGCGACGGATTCAATGCATTCTGCTGTACCTGGCTATCGGAACAGTCACCCTAGTTCAGGTATCGATATCAAAGGCTTTATCAAACATTATTGGTGGTCGCTAAAGAAACTTATTATCATCATTCTGGATAACAAGAACAGTGCAAGAAGGACTGATAGACTTTGGATATCGTTCGTAGGGCTTGAAACTTATTCAATATTGGGGTAACATAGATATGATGGTCGAGTGCATGGTGCCGATGGGTGTGCAGGTTGTTGCCTTTATGAAGTCGTGTAATACTATATCCAACAGTTTCAAGGTACTCCCACTCCTTCCCTCTTCCTTCTTCTCATCCACCGTAATAATAAACCTCGAGCATTTCGCAGATGAAGAAGCTCATGGATCTTATGAAGAAGGACTGGGCTGGTCTCACGGATAAGGATGAGATAAACACTCTGATATCATACGTTGAACAGGGATGTCTTCTCGGCTTGATCTATGGAGGTGAATATTCGACTCGCCAATAATTACCAGTAATGTTTTTTTTTTTTTTTTACTTTTTATTAACTCTTCTATCGTCCAAGCATGTGTTTACGGATCTGTGACAATTTATCTGATCATACCTCTGATGCCCCAAATACTTGACATCGTTTCACCTCTCAACGAGACACGCCCACGACAATTTTTGTATGAAACCGAATATTACGTACACCCAGAAAGTCACTATGCAATGATAATGACTCACAATTACGTGGGTACGATACTAACTATCACGGTGATTGTGGGCGTGGACACGATGCTTCTCGCTTACGTTCATCACGTATGTGGAATGTTCGCCATTATAGGGTAAAATAACATTGGATCTGTTGGTTACCAAAATGTTTGTCAGGTGTAACGGGTATAGAATTTTTCTGGTTTATTCTGAGTTTGTTTTCGTAGTGATCGATTAGAGAATATAATGAAAGGTACTGATATCGATGTGATCGTCAATTCGGAGGTTGAAAGTGAGAAAGTTTACGGTCACATTGCCAATTGTGTCAAGGATCACGGAAAGGCAATTGAGTCCGTATCTGCGATTGGCGTGAAAATAAAAATTGACAATAGTCTTAGTTTAATTTGCGAAATGAAGTTTTAACATTAAAGGTTCGCCACTCTTATGGAAACATCGTATTCGATGTCGTTCCTTTTCCAAATTGCAGCCAGTATGTTAATGATCAGTGCAACAGGACTTCAGGTACGCATCTTCTTTAATTATATCCGATTCTTGCCCAAACTGCGCGCAATTGATTCTTTGAGAGGCTGCTTGAAATCAGGTCGTAACGAAACTTGGACAATCCGACGAGGTCTTTAGACTTGGACAATTCATTGTTGGCCAGCTGGTTCATCTATTCTTCAATAGTTTACCGAGTCAGATGCTTATGGACCATACTCACCGCTTTCGAAACTCCTTGTACGGTGATACGGAAAATGATGAAATCACAATTCAGCCGGCGGATAAATATATTTCCTAACGCCAAAACTGTTTCTAGATATTTCGCAGAATGGTACCGTTTCCCGTTGCAGGGAACGCATCTTCTTAGACTCGCCATGCTAAGAAGTCTCAAGCCCTGCAAAATGACAGCTGGAAAACTTTATGACATGTCTATGGAGAGTTTTGCGAAGGTCAGTAGCCACTTTATATTTTCATTAATATTTCTGTATTAATTTATTGTCACTGCTTCAAGGTCGTACAGACATCAATGTCATACTTCACCGTTTTGGTGTCCTTACGATAAGTGGGTTGCTTCTTCGATGTATATTTGCGACTTGCGTGGTTTTTTTTACGACAAAGGCTTCCTAGAGATACATGGTATAGAAACAGTGCGTAACGCATCCGATTTATTATTTAGTTTAATTAATTGCACGTGTTATAGTTATATACAAAAAATCATTGACATTGACAGACGTCAAGAAGGTACATTCGAAGTTTTCGGTTTATCATGATAATAATAATTACGTTACATTTTGTGCACGACAATGTAAGTAGAGAACAAGATTTACAGTCTGGTGAATAAACCGCAAAAGATTAGAGTACGATTTTTCAACGAGAGCGTTGATACGATGAAAGAAACACAATATTTCACACTTTGCAGTATCAATTTGGTCCTTCAGGGCAACACTTTTTCTACACTCACCGTATACGCATGTAAATGGACACTTCTACTTGTAAAATAGTGATTTCGTCTGTGTATAAGTCACGCGATGTGGTGATTGAATAGACAACTCAATGACGAATTTTTCACTGAACACTAATATTTTGCAAATTAACGACTAGTTGAACACATGTCAATATCGTGGAAATAACACGCACTCTGTTTCGCGGAACACTCTTGACGACCGGTGAGTGGGAACTACGGTAGTAGACTGTATTGAATTGAAGCTACGGAGCAGACGTGAGCCACTAAGTGGGAGGACAAATCGATTCGTACCGCCTGTGCTGAATTTCCCCCCCTATTCGAACGTTTGCGCTCTCTAATAGGACAAAGTAGAGAGACATGGAACACCAATGTGTTATCGATTCTCTAAACTTTAACGTCGTCTCTTTAGTATACGACGCGCTTACTCGCAGAAATTAATTTATTATCAGATAACGAAATGATCGATTTTCGATACCAATTTTTTTGCTTCCGGTACCAGAGTCAATAATAAAAAACGTTACACGTATTGAACACATGGGTAGGTGAGATTCCATGACAATAGATTCATCTCGGATATTTTACATTAAAGTAAAAGCAAAAAAATGTTTAAATCCACAATTGCCGAATAAAAACATAATGCCCCCCTTACCCGAATAAACATGGTATGTACAGAGGGAATCTGAAGTTAAGCCCGATGAACGTTCCGCTGTTCGACGGTAATCCTTACGGAGTTAAGACTTCGTTTGCCAAATTGGCTAGATTGTAAGCATTCTGAAGTTGGTGTTAATGTTAACGGTATACTCGGTCACGAAAATAAACGCATAGTAATTGTTTTAACACGTCAAGTTCAAAACCTCTTTCCTGTAAAAATAAAGATGTTCTTTAAAGATTGCTGTTCACCCAGCGCCGTAAAATATCGCGTAACTAAAATCAGATGGACGTATTTAAACACACATGTATACGCATATACATGTGTCACCGAAGCCAGTGCGACTGGTGCTCTCGGGTTTTTTTTATCCATGGCTTACCATTTATCACCGTGACGTTTGCATCCTTCGAATGATTTGCTAGGGCACTTATGCCGTTTGTAGCCAGTATCTGAGGGATTTTTTAATGAGTGTATGAGAATCATACGGTCGGGTCTGACGGACTCGCGACTATTGATGTATATTAGTCTAGTCACAACTCTCGTCAAGATATGGACATATTCGAAAGCCATTACTATCGAATAAATAAGTATCTTCTAACTTACCTTGGTCAATGGCCGTATCAAGATCCTCTTCAAAAGCGCCTTATCAGGACGCTGTTGAATTGTCTAACCGCGAGCATAATTGTACCGGAGGTGAATTATTAAAAGTTTGATTAAAAAAACTTTGCCACTTGCAAGAAGAGGCATTTAGAAAAATGTTAATTTTGCAGTAGTGCAATATTCTTGTATAGGAGTTTCGATAAAAAAATGAAAAACGAAGATTGCTAAACGACGTCGAAATTATTTCATTAATGCATGGAATGTAAATTCAACGCATATCATTTAAGCGTCTTTTAGCAATCTTTATTTTGTTGCTGCGTGTAGTATAGAAGTGAATGCGCGAACGCACGATTTCTTATAGATTCTTCAAATGATCGATGTTTGGGGCGAATTGGATTCCGTTATCGATTGTGTATCTGTTATCGCCGTTCAGTTTACAAACAATGTCAAACTCTCCAACTACGTTTTCAATGCGGATAAGGTACATTGGAAAGATAGTATCTATTCCAGCACGATCCACTCGTTGTACGCAAGTATTCACTTTAGTTGAAAGGATTGTTGACTCGCATTCGCGACGACTGGGCGGCCGATTTTGTTGGATCTCATCTAAATATATTGAAGGATTACGCGAATGAAGGAAGAAAACTAACACTGGTATACGCTGGTACGATATTTTATATATAATTATGCGTAGTACTGTCAACGAACGTCACATTGATGTACACTTTTAAAACATGCGTGTTATTTCAACATTCTTTATGTGTGTAAATCGTTTAGTCACTTTTTACATGCTTCACGGTGTGTCGAAGTGTGTGCTTCTCAACACACATCGGAGTGTGTAAATTTTACACGCTTTACGCGCATTATTTCAAGACTCTTCAAACGCATTCGCACATGCGTAGTTACTGAAAAGAGAATACTCTTTTTTCAGCTGTTAAAGAAAATTACATGTTTCGTTCGTTTGTCGATTAAGATATTTTATACTTTTTGACCATTCTGGGAATTTGCCGACTCCCTTTTCCAGAAAGACAAATCTTCGGTTTTTTTTTTATTTTACTTTTCTTACAACAAACATCTTTTCAAATGAAGTATTCGGTTATTTTTGGACGGTGGTTTTTCATATTTAACAACATGTCGTAACTATTAGCTACAATTGTAGAAAATTTGTTTTTTTTTTAACCCTCGGTAGCGACCTCTAAAAATGTATTAATTTCGGGGACCCTTCGCACATCGCATTTTTATTTTATACCTCACGATAACGCAGAGTGGCCCCCGGAAAATTCAAAAATGTTCAATTTAAGGACCACCCTAAGCTAGCGTGTACCTGTACAGCAAGTGAGTTGTTCGGCCTTAAACGCCTTGAAAGAACACACATACCGTGTATTCCAATAAGCAAAACACTAAAAAGTGTGTTGTACTAAGAATAAAGGAAAGATGCAGTGCAAGCGTGGTGTTTCAACACGCAAGTCGACCACATGTATTTTAATGAATTTTGTTTCCGCAACATTCGCAATATGTGTGTGTGAGTTGTTTCACCACACTTGACGACACGCTTGTTTTTAGAGTGTAGTGACGACGAGAACTATGTCACAAAAAATATAACATGCCATAAAAAATATAACATGCCATAAAAATATAACATGCCATAAAAATATAACATGCCATAAAATATAACATGCCATAAAAAATATAACATGCCATAAAAAATATAACATGCCATAAAAAATTAAATTTCACGTTGATGTGTCTTCCGGCGCGTGTTATTTTTGCGTGTTATTCTGACGTAACACCAAAAAGAGTGTTACGATAAATTCATGATTATTAATTTTCGTAATTCATTCATCCGTATACTCTTGAAATGCTCGCAGTCTGCATGTACTCTACGTTGGCGTTCTATAGCATTATGCCATTGACGACTAAGGTCCTCGATGTCGTGTTGCCTCTGAACGAATCACGACCCGTCGTAAATCAATTGCCAACAAAGTATGGCAATGTGAATGAGGAGAAATACTATTTTCCGATGATGATACATGCCGATATTTCTTCGACTATTGCTATCACAACTATCGTTGCAATGGACACAACATACGCCGTTTATGTTCAACACGCTTGCGGAATATTTGCCGCTTTGGGGTAATTGTTCAGTATCGTGGAATATAGTGGGTACGGATAGGAGAACGTCTAATATAATTGCAAGTTCAGACATCGTCTCGAGAATTTGATCGGATCGAACGACTACGAAGGGCTCGATGAACTTAGCGCCGGACGACAGGAAGGAGTCACTTATCGAGCGGTCGTCAGCTGCGTTAAAATGCACAAGGATGCCATAGAGTTGGTGACTAAAACTTGAAACTTTGCACTTTTATCTGCGCATTTTGATATCGATATCATACGAGTTAAGAGGACGATATGCAATACTCCGGTGATTTGGGCAATTTTGAAATAATTTTTCTTCAAGATTCGCTGACGCAATTGAGTCCAGCCACGTCGTTGTGTTCTTCATCGTCTTTGCGATGAGCGTTTTTTGCATGAGCATAGCCGGATTTCAGGTCAGTATAAATTGGTACGAATAATTCTAAAATATATGAGAATATCCGGTTGAAGTAATAAAGTTTTACCAATTTAATCAGATGGTTATGAACTTGGACAAGCCGAACGAAGCTATCAGATTTGCAGCTTTCACTTTAGCGCAAGTAGCTCATATATTCTTCATCAGTTGGCCCGGACAGAAGCTTATCGATCATAGTCAACGAATACACGAGTCGGTGTGAGTGCTTCGGGCAGATATTATTATGGCTTGCCCGACTCTACGCTATATATACGTGACGGGTTGGCAATTATTATTTTTTAACGGAATACACTTATTGCACAGCTATAGAACTAGATGGTATCTGGTTGATGACAGATCGAAGAAGCTATTGATGATCATGATGCTCAGAAGTATCGAGCCGTGCAAATTGACGGCTGGAAAATTTTACGTCATGGATTTAGCGAATTTCAGTCTGGTGAGAAGTGTATTAGTCATCAATGATTTTCAGTTACCCTTCGAATGCCGAAGATGTGCTCATTTTCATCCAAAGTTCAATGCGTTCGATCGATGATGACAAGGATTACATAACTATTCGTACTTTTTGTTTCGAAGGTCGTAAGAACATCCGTATCGTACTTCACCATGCTTACCTCCTTTAGATGAGTGACACTGGAAGTATCTTTCTAGCGATAGGATTATTATTTCCCAAAGGGGAATATCTCATAGCTCTCCCATTTACCATCGGTAACACGTTATGTACAGACATGCTATATAAATCATGTAGATTATCCGAATGTAGAACCAATAAATTCAACTCTGTTATCACGTGCTGTCAGGGGACTTGAATTTCATGATATCGGTGGATTAGTATCAGGACATATATGTTATACTTATAGACACTCCCCGTGTAAGAGGTCGAACAAAATAGTCAGGAAGATATCGCCTGAAATATTCTTCGCCCCAGGGCATCATTCGCTATGCATGCAAATATACTCTGCCAACTAAACGACTATTATTCCGAAAAGACAAGTTTTTTACTTTCTTTGGGATAAAAGCTTCTCTGTAGAACTCGCATACATCTGTGATCAAGTATGCAAATACGTCCGGCCGCCTGTAATTATTCCCAATTGCCGGATACTATCATCCGGTTTCATTGAAGTCTCCCTCGGAACGAGACTTCCAGAGAAACGGAGCGTCGCCATGGGAATACCTAACTACGATCGATTTGTGCGCGACTTTTGCCGAATGCTTCTGGCATTGTAGTAACGACGAGGGAGCTGGACGATGGACTTTGTTGCGTCGACGCGTTATCACACTATCAATAAGAATTTTTTAATTTCTCTCGGTCTGTGGCCACATCAGTCTGGTATTTCAAAATATTTATTCTTATTGAACATGCTCTTCTTCACGATGAGTCAAGGTTACTTCCAAGTAAGATACACAAAGTAAAAGTCGAGTATTACGTTACTTCACCTTCCTGGGACAATGAAAATAGTGTAATGTATACGAATTGTATGTCTCCAATGCCTTCGTGTAGATCGGCGGCATGATAGCTGCCTGGGAGGACAAAGACGTCTTCCTGGAGTCCATACCATCCGTCCTAGTGGACTTTGTCTGCTGGGCCAAAGTCGTCAATTTCCTCGTGAACTCTGAGAAAGTGAGTTTATTAAAATTGAACAAAAGTGGTGAATGTCGGCACATTAATCAATTATATATATATTTTTTATATTTGTTTCATTTTTCCACCGTATACCCTTCTGGGTTTTTACGGAACCCCATCCCGATTCCCCCTAGCACTTCTTACCCGCACTCATCTAGGGTATCTAACTTCAGTGCGTCCGTAGCCGACTTAGCTACACTGTACCGCATTTCCCGGGGAAACGGGGAAACCACGGAAAACCCGTGCCGGTACAGACGGCCATGTTCCACTGATCCTCCGGTATTTTTGCACTTTGAGTAAAGTGCAGAAACACCAAAGTTTCAGAAGAAAGCGCCTCCCGCTCAACGGTCGATGTGCCAGCTAGTGCACGGCTAAGCGGTCACCCATCCAAGCACTGACCGCGAAGGATCTCGCTTGACTTGGGAGACCACCGGAGATGGTGGATGCGCCAACCGCGCATCCACCGCTGTCGGTCCATTAATCAATTATATATGTACTGGGCCACATTCACCAACTTATCTATCCGATATGTGTAGGCAAAAGCCTAGCAAACACTTATCCTGTGAATACGATCGGTCGTTTCAGATGAAGAAACTTCTTGTGATACTGGAAGATGATTGGATGAGATTCAAAGGGCGTTATGAGATTGAAATAATGAACAGATACGCGATTCTCGGCCGACGATTGACTCTCTTGTACGCAGGTCAGTATTTCATTTGTTCCAAAAATCGCGCGGTGGGTACAGAAAAGTCATGGGACATTTCAGCATGGATGTACGGTTCGATGACTCCTTTCATGATCATCCCCGTAGTGCCGCTATTAAGAAACGTGTTTTCCTCGAACAATGAAAGTCATCCAAAACAATTGATGTATCGAGTGGATTTTCTCATGGACGCTGAAAAATATTATTATCCTCTTCTGATACATTCGTATTTCGGCACACTGGCGTTCATGGCTACGGCCGTCGCAATTGACACGATGATAACAACATACGTGCAGCATGCCTGCAGTTCCTTCGCAGTTTTGGGGTGAGGATAAACTCTGCAAACATTATTTGTTTTGTGAATTTCGCTCGCTGTTCACTGTCAAATGAGAGTTCGGTCAGTCGAGATGTAACTTTCATCAACTTTTATATGGATATTTTATAGATATCAGTTGGAACGTCTGACAAATGGCGTCGACATCGATCTCGACGTTTATCCTCGAAAGAATGACGACACAAGTTACAACGATATGACCGATTGCGTTGTCCAACACAATCACGCTTTGCAGTACGTTTAAACATGCTATTCTGTCACTCAACACACCCCGGACAATTTTTTACCGAGTTCCCACCGTGAGTGAGATCGGGCCGAGATCTACTCTGAACTAGTGGAAAAATTCTAGTAGACTCAAAATTCACTTACGGGATTGGCTGTTGACTAGAAAGTTTCGAATTAACTACAATTTTGCCACTAGTTCAGACTCGTTTCAGTCCGTTCTCAGTCCCGGTGGAAACTCAGTATTTGATACTGAAATTCACCCACTAAAGGGGTGAGCAAAAAAAAAAAATGGACTCGAGTTCCCGATTTTTTATGAGACTTTTTTCATCTATTTCGCCCCGAAGTCCCCGTTTGCGCGCTCTATTCCCGTTTGCTCCGTTTGTCTATCTGCAGTATTGTGTGGTAGGATAGGACTACATGGGCTTAGTGGAATGTCAATGAATTTTCTTTTAAATTAAGGTATTCAACCCTCATCGAGAATGCGAATTACCTATCGTACTTCTTTCAACTAGGATTCACGATGATATGCATAATTTTCACCGGATTTCAAGTGAGTCTTGCCATTATTTAATATTAACTAGACTAACCGTACAAATGTACCGAACGTTTCTGAGAAGATGCGATTAATACATAAAAAAAAAAAAAAATTTATAGACTGTGATGCAACTAGACAGACCTGATATATCAGTCAGATACGCAGCATTTACAGGGACTCAAATGTGTATCTTGTTCTTTCAAAGTTATCCGCCTCAGATGTTGTTTGATCACAGCAGCCGAGTATCCGAATATGTGTGAGCATGTTATATCATAGTAAATCATCTACCTTTTGCATATTTTTGTTATGCAACGCTTATTCAAAATTTCAGGCACAATTCTGGCTGGTATCTTACCTCCATACGAACTCGAAAACTAGTGTGCCTCATGACCATGAGAAGTCGAATCCCTTGCATATTGACGGCCGGCAAATTCTACGTACTTAATTTAGCAAACTTCAGCGCAGTGGGTAAAAGTTTTGCATACCGTGTGTTCCTCAATTCATCCGTTCCCGTCGCTGGAGACATTCGGCAATGAATTCCAAATACATTTGAGACTTATTATACACGTTTTTCTCTCCTTGCCTGTATTCCTTAATTCACATGATCCTGTCACTGGCTGCATTCCGGATACATTCCAGAGGGAAATGACAAAATTGCACTGTAACGTCACTCCAGGTTTGAAAATCTCACTTGCGGTTTTAAAATCTCAGTTGTTGACGCTTTTTCCGATGGAAAACGAAGTTGTTGAAACCGCGACGTTTTCCTGTATGACGTCACTTCCTGTAAAACAACCAAGATTTTGAAATCGGAACTGACGTCAAACCGGAATTAAAAAAAAATTCTGCGCGACATCGCTTACGATTTAAAAGTGAGATTCTCGAACCGTAAATGACGTTATGCAGAATTTTTTAAAAATGTCGCTGGAATTTATTTCGAATGGAGGTGGGTGACAGACACGAATTTATTAAGAGACATACCGATAAAGATCAGTATCGTTATGGCAAAATGATTTATTTTGTAATTTTCTAATTTAAGGTCGTCCGTACATCGATCTCGTACTTGACTGTTCTCACTTCTGTCAAATAATGATGTAAATCTACCAACAATTATACAGCCTGACGTCTAATGAAAAAAGGCGTAGGATTTACGTTTTGGGAATCGTGGCTCAACTGTACCTGTGATGTTACTTATGTCGAATGGAATTCGTGTTTAATATTGTCATCGTGTGTGTAAACTTGATGTTTTTGTTACTTTTTGTCATTTATCATAATGCACATTGTGGAATAAAATTTCGAGAAAATGTTTGTCAAATTGGGCATTGAGCTCCCGAAAGAATTGAGATCGTCACAAGAACTAACGATCCCCAAGAATCCATAAAGTGCACACGTTTTGTTGTTGCTCGAATGGTACATCTCTGCACCGAGAGGTACATTTCCCATAATCTGATAGATCACGGTATTAATGTGTAAAATAATGAAAATAAATAATTACTGTGTAAAATAGTTAAGTTGCCGGGTAATTTGCTGAATAATGATTTTTATCTTCAATTTGTTAGTAACAAATTGGAATTATTATTTCACAAAAACAATCTTTGCAGCACCTCCCATATATTTGATTTTTTTCAGATTTTTAGCCCATCGAGAAGTGTTCGAAATTTTCTCAGAAACTCACGTTTGCCGAGTCTGTACCGCTCCGACTACCTTAAGCAATGCACGAATACCACGTTTTCTTAAAATTTTATCCAGGGTAAAAGCGGTGAATACGGTCCACTAAAAAGTGTATGTCCTGTTTTCGATGGCAAATCCCACTTTGGTGGAAGGAAAATAGGTACCGCACAAACACCCTTCATGGCTTTGCAATGAAATATTTTCAGGGCTTTTTTTCCACAAACGTCGCGAGGTGGTCCGTCTTACTCACTTTTGTTTGCGCGCTCGGTAATATGGACGACAGCGATGATGAAGCGATCCTCGAATACCACTTTTTCTTCAAATTTCAAAAAGTGGTGAATACGGTCCACTAAAAAGTTTCGTCTTGTATGTCCTATTCCCGATTGTAAATCCCACTTTTATAATTAGTATTCGCTATTATATGTGAGTGAACGATCAACGAACCGGCAGCCGGATTTCGTGTAAAAAAGCTTTTCTTTACGGCAGACACAGCAATAATATCCCTAGGGATATCCGGTGCTATTGGTGCTGTGTCTGCCTTAAAGAAAAGCTTTCTTACACGAAATCCGGCTGCCGGTTTGTTGATCGTTCACTCACATATATTCGGATAAGGTTCGGAAACTCTTCAATTTGAAGACAAGGCGTTGTAAGGGTTGGTCCAAAAACGGGGCAAGTAAGAACCACTGCACAAAATCAATGGGGAGTTGTCGCAGCGAGTATGGCATCGAAGGCTTAACTTACCAAAGAACGAACTCTAATTCCTCGTCGACACATTTACTCATCGACGACGTTCGAGGTTTTACACTGTGCCAACTTTCGTTAGCGTTTTTCATTGACGCACGTCTCTCGCCTCGGCTCCTCGTGAATAAAATATGAACTCCCAACGTCCGAATGTCCACCCTCAACGTTCTTTGGTCGTTCTACTCATTCGCTGCCCCTTTCTCGTTTGACAAAAATGAACGCTTTACCCGAACGTAATTATGTTTTGTTTGCTCCCGGTTTTTCTCTCTTTTATCAATATTTTTCGCCGACACGGGAACGAATTACGTCAAACGTTTCAAGCGGTGAGTGTTCCGAGGGGTCGCTCTTCTAAGAGAATCCTTTATTAATGTGCACTGAAGATGTCTCGTCAGTCCTACCGGCAAAGAAAATTTTCTATCCCCCAGTATGTCGAAGACTCCTCGGAACGATCCATCACCGCGATGGACGACTCGCTAGATACGTATCACAAGCCAAATAGGTTCTTCCTATCCAGCATCGGTCTCTGGCCTCATCAGACTGCATTGGAAAAACGATTTTTTTTTCTCCTGTCATTCTTTTTCGTTGTCACACAAGGCTACCTCCAGGTAACTAAACATACAATTACGTGTCGTTAATGAAATACCAGATCGACGGAATCCGGACTCTCATTAAAGATCGGAGGTATGGTAATGGCCTGGTGCGAAACGGATATATTTTTGGAGTCACTACCGCCGGTCGCCATTGACGGCGTGTGCTACATCAAATTGTTCAACTTCGTGTATCAGACAGATAAAGTTGGTGATGCAGAAAAATGAAACGTGCACTTGGAGAAAAATCGGGCATGGAGCGAACATGAATGAGCGCTTGAGCCAACCGAATATGGTTGGCTCAATGACGGTTTAGGTGGCTCAAACACCGAGAGGTTGGGTTAACAACATAGGGCTGGCTCAATCGCTCAGTGCGGTTAAATACGGCGAAACTTATGGTGAACTTTAATTAACAGCTCTCATCGAGGCTGCGCCAACCTCAGTGAGGTTGATTGATTCAAATTGAGGTTGACCCAACCTCATTGAGGTCGATTGGTTCAAGTTCACCATGATTTTCGACGTATTTAACCTCCCCGAGAGGTTCAGTTAAGCTTATGTCGTCAACTCAACCTCTCGGTCGCTGAGCCACCTAAATCGTCATTGAGCCAACCATGTTCGATTGGCTCAAGCCCTCATCCATGTGCGCTCCATCCCCGTTTTTTTCTCTCAGTATGTTAAATAGAAACTACCCAACTATATTTTTTCTTACATCTTGTGCAGATTAAAAAGCTCCAATGTACGATGGAGGGCGATTGGAAAGTCTCGTTGTTGGACGAAGAGTTGGCGATTCTTCGCGATTTTGGTAGCGATTGCAGAAGAAAGACTCTCATGTATGCAGGTGAATATACGTCACGTCTTTTGACGCCTGAAACAATAAATTAATGCCACGAGCGTCGAGTAATTTATTATGGTACTTCATCAGGAGCGGTTTATGGCTCGATGGTTCCCTTCATGCTCGGACCACTCGTACCGATCGTGAAAGGATTATTGCCAATCGATTTAACGACCGCCCTGAACGGAACACACGAGAGACCATTGATGTTTCACGTCGAATATCTACTTAACGTAGAAACTTGGTACTATTATGTACTGATTCACTCCTACTTCGGCACGATCGTTTACATCACGATCGTCGTAGCGGTAGACACGATGTTTCTCGTCTACGTGCAGCATGCTTGCTCATTGTTGGCAATTATTAGGTAAGTAAATTAATTTTGTCACACACACCACTGTAATGTTCATTACAATCGTTTATCATTAATGTTTGAGTCCAATATGCCTCAATTGACCAATAGCTATCTATGCATTTTTATCGAAGATATCGACTGGAACATTTGGTGGACAAGTTGGACATCGATGTGGACATTTATGCACCGATAGACGAGGACAAACCCTATCACAGGCTCATCCAGTGTATATATCGTCATAACTTGGCCATTGAGTCAGTATCCTGATGAACGATGCAATAACGGAAATATCGGAGGAATTCATTAAACGACATTTTTATTTGCAAATTTTCATGCAGATTCGTTGATATGATCGAGTCCGCGAACGCAATGGCGCTCTTATTTCAATTGGGTATCAACGTTCTATGTCTAAGCTTCACTGGATTTCAGGTTAGCTGCCATATCCGGTATAAAATCGTTTGGAACTGGAGTAAAACACATACACGTATATTACGTTTGCATTTTTTAAACGACCATCCTTTATTTCATTGTTTTATACTCCAGGCGGTTTCAAAAATTGATTATCCGGACCAATCAATTAGGTACGTGTCTTTTCTAGTGGCACAAGTATTTTCAATTTTCTTTGCCAGCTACCCTTCCGAGTGTCTGATAGACGAGAGTATACGACTTTTGGAAAGCATGTAAGCCTTTGGTAAATCATTAATGCAATTTACATCTCTAAAAAAAAAAAAAAGATATATCATTTGTTTCAGTACCAGATCAGCGTGGTATCTCACTTCGATCAGAACACGAAAACTTCTCAACTTAATGATACTGCGATGCACTCACCCGTGTTACTTGACCGCCGGAAGATTTTACGTACTAAATATGCAATATTTCTCTACAGTAAGAAATTCATTTCCAATCCAATATATCTACAACAGGTGGCGCGGCATTTTTGTTTGTTTCACATTTTTCATGTATTTCAGGTTATCCGTACGTCTATGTCGTACTTGACGATGCTGTGCTCGTTCCAATAGAGTTCGATCTACGAGGGAAAAACTTTAATGTTTTGTGTGTTTGTAGATTGTTTCATTCCGATGTTGAATGATAACAATCATGCCTTGATTACAACGAACCTATCGCAACTTCGTGCCTCTCTATTTGTATTCAATGCACCTGTGGTCTATTGTATTTTTTATTGTATCGTTATGATAATCATGATCGTCCACCATATGTCAGCCTATTATTAATATGCTACTCAAATCAAATAAACGACTCATCGATTCGATTCATTCTTTGATAATGACCGATGTATCAATTCGCCAAAGATAACGATCGATGAACCCGTTGACAAAACTTTTCGATTGCGACAGTAAAATTTACCTTTCCTCAATATCAAAAACAGGATTTCAACGGTTATTCTGAGATTTACAACCACTGGTTCGAATACGTGCTATAGCCAATATGGATTTGTAATCTACATTTGGACTGTAATAGTGAGATTCTGTTTTTACAACATCACTATAAAATAACTAGGATAAAAGTGGTAAGTATAGCCCACCCCAATTAGCACGTAATTCAATGGTACATGAACGGGGCCATATTCACCACTTTTACTGTTCTACCGTAAAACGTTCCTATAAGTAAATATGGCCAATGGCCATATTAACGTCAAGGCAGCATGATACAGAATCGTCATAGGTGCACACAAACTGCACAGAAATGTAGCAAGGAGGATTTATCGTAACCTTGCCAGTTAACAGCCACCTATAAAATCAACTTACCACGATGATGGGAATACCTGCATCATGTGCTGCGTAAATCGCTGTACCACAGACAATATCGATGAAATCACAAATCGGAGAAATATTGTTTCAAGGGTAATGCACATGCGGTAATAATCGTTAACAATAAGCATTGTCTTTTTCGAAGCATTGTTTATAATTGATGTGTGTTTCAAAGTGGCGGCGTCGACCTGGCGGAGTTCCTGCCTGTTTACTGTCGGCGCGAGGCTCTTGTACGCAAAGGGTTAATTGACTACCGTCATTCTCGGGTACTACTGTCAGGTGTTGGATCGATAAGAAAATAATTTGCAGCAAGGGAGTGAGTTTTGCCGACGTATGTTACGTTTCCCTTTTTTACAAGCAATTTAAACGTCAATTCTTTCTGCGTCTGCGTTAACAGAAACATGTGTGGAAAAATTACGGAATTTTTTCTGGGGTCAACATTACCATATCAATAAATTTATTTTTTATTTAAACGGGCAATGGCCGTGTGCGCAAAAGCGTAAAAAGATTTGTTTAAGTTTGTGACTTTTGTAATGTCTTTTACCAGTATTCCAGGCCAGGTATTTACCGCGAAAGAACTGCTGAAACAGGTCGTGGGTGATCGGAAAGTACACCAGATGACATTAACGAAAAAAAGCGTTGATAACATTTTGATGCAGATACAAATGATCGGCGTTCATCGGGCGAATTGATTGAAAGTACTTCCGACGCTGGATCCATTGTTTGTGCACATTCGCTGTGCGATAAAAATGTGTATTTCCTCTACTACGAACACAAGATGTTTTATCTCGTGCAAAACAAAAAATCATATTTTCGCAGCATATTCTTATACCGAAACGTTAGATGCGCGAACTGATGGAACACATGTATGACGATTGGCATGCACCGATGGGACCGGAAAAGATGGGTTTTAAACACTTTCCGGATGATGATCGATTAGTCACAATGATTTACGCAGGTCATTTTTGTTTTTCATCAGGCACGATCAATATTGTTACTTGGTAAATCATCGAACAATATGTTCGATGATTAAGTATAGAAAAGCCCTGAAAGCTTTTCTATTCTTCAATGATGATCTACCTCTTTGTATCAACATTGTCACGATTTCTGTTAGTCAACACATGGGCAAATATAACAACATCAAGCGTATTGCCTATTCCAATCTATCACACCCCCTACTATATAGATGAGGAATACTATGCCTTTGTTGAAACTTACTTATTAATCGCTATCGTCATCGTACTCTCTGTAAGCATTGCCGTGGACAGTATCGTCGTGTACATTAAGCACTATTGTGGCATTTTCGTGGCAGTCAGGTAAAAAACGCTAGCCGGTCTATTAGAATATCGAAATTATTCTACCACTGAAGTGTGGAAAATATTTTTATTTTCCCTATTCAATTACAATTACTGATTGGACCATTCGGTGGACTGTGAAGGCCAAGATGTTGAACTTCACTCTCCTCGTATAACTGATAAAATATAGTATTGGAGTGTGGGCGTTTGCATGAAAAAACACACACACAACGAAGCCATTGGGTCCAAGAAGATTACGAATTTAACGTTCAAAAGTGTTATCACTAAGGTTGCAGAACCCAGTTAAAATCGTACTAATGCTCAATAAAAACGAGAATTCTGCTACAATTGATGATAATGAGAAGTACGATACCGTGGGAGCCGGGAGCTGAAATCCGGAAAAATGTTTCTCTTTGTAGACGAAGAGAACACTTTTACAACGCTTAATCTCGCCATAGATGGTGAGATTTAGCGTTGTAAGAATAAGTTATTTTTCACCATATAGTGACATCATCGGTGCTATAATAGAAGCTTCTTAACGATAATTTTTATCACAATTACAGTTCATTCGGACATCCCTGTCGTACCTGACCGATTTTCATTTCAATGAACGTGTTACAAATTGATGTACAGTACAGTTAACGACCAGATATGTTAAATCCTCATAGAGACAATACTTATCGTTGACCGACAGCGGTGGATTGCGCGGTTGGCGCACGGCTCCGGTGGTCTCCCAAGTCAAGCAGAATCGTTTGCGGTCAGTACTTGGATGGGTAACCGCTTGGCCGTGCGCTAGCTGAAACATCGACCGTTGAGCGGGAGGCGCTTTCTTCTAAAACTTTGGTGTTCCTGCACTTTTCTCAAGTACAAAAATACCAGAATTCCGACTTATATTCCGACTACTCTCACAGATAAAGATCACACTTTGATGAGAGCAACATGTACCCAAAAATGTACTTAATGAAGTCCTGGAGGGAGATCATTTTAGGAATTTTTTGGAGACGTCGCGCGATGAGCAATGTCACTCGCGATTGTTTCATGTTTGTTAATATAGACCATAAGGGTCGGTTCGTTTTACCGTTTTAGCTAGATACACCACTTTTACCCTATCTATAAATACAGACAAATTATAATTCCTTTGACACATAGTCTTTTTGGGTAGAGTTTCAATTACATTTGTATTATAGTATGTTTGCAACACAAAATAATATTACCTCAATTCTCGAAAGCATGAAACGCCCACGTTGAGAACCAAAGCTGCCCCCGACGTCAGCTAACGGAGGGGCAATGATGCAAAGCGGTACGACTGTCACAGGCGCCAAGCGAATAATGGTGAATGCGTCGCTCATCAAGAAACGAACGTACATACTTCGACAGTAACTACAGTAATTTTTTTTTTCTCCACCGTTATTACAAAATCAATATATTCCTTCTGATATACAGGCTATTCCAGTACAGTCACAATGTTCGCAATATTACACTAACGATTATTTATTGTCGCCTTGCAAGGTTGACTGTCAGTGACGAGTGACACATTCGTAATCTGGGATGACGACTATAGCTTAGATAACGACTTCTGCAAAATAAAAAGAGTTTCTGATAATAGTAATAAATAAGATTAACCGTTCGAGTCTGGGATCTGTGCTGAGGAAGGACCTCAATTCCGAACGATCCGACCGTGATCCTCATCTCGGCGAGACTTGGCCGGACTCAGCAGCATTCTCTATATCGGGCCGTATGAAAATCACTATGTCCGGAAAAATATTGATAATATCGAAAATCGGAAAGATATTACCGGAAGTAGGGTTCACACGTTTAAGAATAGTAAAAAATCGGCTTTCGTTTATATTCTTCAAATATCGTCTTTGACGTATATACCGTTTCAATACGAACATATGGAAGTAATGCAGCCCACTTAGGCGCGCTCGATACACAATTCCCATAGGGTAAGGCTTAATAGTCGGCAATTGTTATCGGGTACGCCTGCGACGTACGGGTCAATAAAAAAACAATATCCAGGAAAAAACGCGGCATATTACGGCCGTATATTACGTTTCACTTCCTGACAAGCAATTTTGATGTCCACTTTTACGCCTTCCGTTCGTTATTTAAACGTTCATTTTTTATCAGATCGCGAGAGGTAACTCGAGGGACGAGAAATCATTCCTGAGTCGACGCTATCAGAAATAAGATGTGCAGACAGTTAACAGAATTTTTTCAGAATCCACGTTATCGAATCAATAAATTTCTGCTTAGTTTGAATGGACAATGGTCATATCAGGTAAAATTCAAGAGGACGTTTTTAGTGGCTGTGACGTTTTGGTTCTTTTTTTTGGGTTTCTTTGGCCAGGTATTTACTCGAACGGACATAGACAAAAGATATAATTATTTAAATAAAGTGTGCGATTGAAAAATAAACCGTTTACAATATAGATACGAAACATCGTCGTTCATTGGGACAATTGGTTAACAATACTTCCAACGATCGGCCCACTTTTAGTAGATATCGCGTGTCTCATAAAAATATGTAATTCCTTTTACTTCGCTGACAAGGTGCGTTGTCTTAACTAAAACAAAACAATTTCTTAGTATCATACTTAATCTGAAATTTTAGATACGCCAATTGCTGGAACGCATATACGACGATTGGCATGCACCGATGGGACCGGAAGAAAAGATCTTGGCACAATTTGCAGAAGAGGGCCGATTATTTACCATTACGTACACGGGTGCAATCTTGAGCATAACGTAAGGTTAATTAATACTGTAACTTGGTGATTTATTTGTAATTTTTTAGTGTGCCTGTATACTTCGACTGTTTTCTACCTGACTCTATCAACCGTGCTCTATGTTCTAATGGTTAACGGGTGGGCAAATATAACAACAGCAACCGTATTTCCCATTCCCATCTATTTATGCGCAAACCAGGAGGACCACTATATATTTTTTCAATTTTCCATATGCCTCGGTATTCTCATCATACTCACGATACCCGTCGCCGTGGACAGTATGTTCGTTGTGCTCATTCAGCACGGTTGCGGTATGTTTGCGGCAATCAGGTAATAAAGCTATGCCGATCTGTTGGAATGTAAAATAGCAATATTCTACCATGAAATTATCAAAAATATTTTTGTGATGACAGTTACCGGTTGGAGTATTTAATTGACCGCGAAGATCTACAAGTTGATCTTCATCCTCGTCTTATTGCTGATAAAACATTTTGGGTCATGGTCGATTGTATAAAAAAACACAAGGAAGCTATCGAGTACTTATAGCTTAGATCAATTTTATCTCGCTAATTTATACATAAATAATCGAATAGACGAACATATATATAGCTATCTAGAGGCTTCTATTTATGAACATAGGGAAGAGCGGGGAAAAATGGTACAGCGGGGCAAAACGGGATAATGAGACAAAACGTAATTTTCCAATAACTTTTGGATGGTGGCGATGGTGGTAGGTCGGGCAAAACGGGTTTGAAAATCCGGATGTATCGTTGGGACAAAATGGGGCATCTAAAAATTGTTGGAAATTTGAGTTTTGCCCTCACTGTCCCGTTTTGCCCGGCTATGCCATTTTGCCCCGGTCTCCCCTACGTAGATGACACTAATTTATTATTAAAACTTAACCAGATATGCCGACTCTCTCATCTCCGTGTACTCTTGGTCGTTCGCATCAATGTTGGCATTAAACATGCTGACCATGAGTTTTACAGGACTTCAGGTCTGTATCAAGCAAACTAATCTGTGCAAAAAAACAAAAAAATAACACGATTTCTAATCTCAATATTTTACATGATTAGCAGGTGATGACTGCGACGACCCCGGATTCATTGACTGAAGCGTTGCGACAATTTGTGTTTGGCAGTGCCCAATTGTTACATCTTTTCTTCGAGAACTTTTTTTGTCAAAAACTTACCGATCAAAGCCTCCAAGTTTCTATTGCTGTGTGAGTTTCTGATCCGTGAAAATAAACAACTGAACGTTAAAAAGTGTTATTGGCAATTGCAGAACAAGGTCAAAGTGGTACTTGTGCTCAATGAGAACGAGATTTCTGCTAAAGTTCGTCCTAATGAGAAGTGCGGAACCCTGGGAAATGAAAGCCGGAAAACTGTTCAATATGTCTATGGCGAACTTCAGCGCTGTACGAATAAATTAATTTCTATACAATAGTTAAAAAATTAGCAGTACACTAAAGTCCCATTGACAAGACTTGTTATCTCAATTATAGGTTCTTCGCACATCCCTGTCATACTTGACCATCTTAGGTTCAATGACCACATTATAAATTTGCGCATGGCACAAATAACATTTTTCCGTGATACGGAATTGCAAAGTCATTTTTTTCGGATCAGATGAAATTATACTTTAGAGATCAGAATTTAAGGTGGTGAAATTATAGAATAGAATAGGATCTATTTCCAATGTATGGCTGTCGCTTTTTACACACTCAACACATACTCGACTTATACTGAATAAGTAAGTAAGTTATATCATCTCTGGATAACATTAACTACAACTAAAATATAACCGCAGTTTTACCGCAAAACAAGATCGTCTCACTACATCTTTTGTCCCAACTCCTGTGGATTCTCACTAACGCTACTGGCATCTTACAAAATAATCAATACCTTTGGTTGTCGTATGCCTAACTTTATATGCTTTATTCAAACTCACCGCCCTCACAGGGCACAGTGAGCCACGATCAATTTCTCAGAGGTTTGTGGTGCATAAATTTCGAAACTTTTTGTGTTGGGCCGTGAGCTAAATTGAGTTTTGTCAGACCTAAGAAAACTTAGATAACAGCTCGTGAAAAAATATAAAAAATAATAATAGATTTGGTGTTTTTAGAAAAAAAAAAATTCGCCCTTAGGAAAAATGTAAAAGCTTATATCACGTTTTAACGCCGTTCAGGTTTGCGGTCGTAATAGACAGATTAATGATCTGTGCATCGTTCAATGCCCATAATTAATTCATTATTCCATAATAATAATTAATTTTTAATATAAATATCGTTTTTTGCTAGTGGGGCACAATGTGTCACTGAGTTGTGGTGTTCAATGTGTCATCTCTAGTTGCTATTATAGCATATAATATCACTGCAAAGTTGAATTCAAGTGTATTAGTTATTTTTTCTGTTTTTTCATGTTAAATATGCAGGAAGAAGAGAATAACGGCGAAGAGAGGAGACGGCTAGGCCCCGTCGGAAACTTACGGCTCGGCTGTCTAACCTCAAAACAAAACAGTCCTCACTTCACTCATTGTGCCCCACGTTTTTGCATCACTTGACACATTGAGTCGACCTATCTGACACAATGTACCCCACTCTCCCATATTTTAATTCTCTGCGAAACTACGAAAAGCGGGAATCGAACCGTCGATCTCGCGATGCTTAGGTCTGGAGTCGAACATGCTAACCTCCAGACCACCGTACCGGTATTGGTGAAATTGTATATTATTAAATTAGTATTCATGATTGATATTAGATCAAATACATCCAAATATTTGAATTGGCTCTGATACGTTCGACTATAACCTTACTGTGCTACGCAGCGAGGGAAATAGCGCTCGTACGACTCCGTTTAAAACCTGCTGCGCGTGGCCGGCCGCGTTTGTTAGATCGGTTCGCCACGATTCAGTGACGTTGGTGCAAGGCGGTGTGCCTGTGACTAGGCGCTAACTAAGTAGTGGTGCAAAAACTCGACATTAATGATAGAATGTTTTTTCATTGATAGGATGAAATGATAGAATGAGCTTATTGTCTCAGCTCAATGATAGAATGAGCTTATTGTCTGAGCTCAATGATAGAATGAGCTTATTGTTTCATCAATAAGCTCATTCTGCACATCCCCGGCCAATCAACGTAGCAACTTCAAGCCAAAGAAAATGGCATAGAAGATAGCAACGTTGCTACTACGAAATTATTGACAGCTATCACGTTTTGCAAGCAGTTTCTTTCCAAGATACAAGATACAAGATACAAGATACAAGATACAAGATACAAGATACAAGATACAAGATACAAGATACAAGATACAAGATACAAGATACAAGATACAAGATACAAGATACAAGATACAAGATACAAGATACAAGATACAAGATACAAGATACAAGATACAAGATACAAGATACAAGATACAAGATACAAGATACAAGATACAAGATACAAGATACAAGATACAAGATACAAGATACAAGATACAAGATACAAGATACAAGATACAAGATACAAGATACAAGATACAAGATACAAGATACAAGATACAAGATACAAGATACAAGATACAAGATACAAGATACAAGATACAAGATACAAGATACAAGATACAAGATACAAGATACAAGATACAAGATACAAGATACAAGATACAAGATACAAGATACAAGATACAAGATACAAGATACAAGATACAAGATACAAGATACAAGATACAAGATACAAGATACAAGATACAAGATACAAGATACAAGATACAAGATACAAGATACAAGATACAAGATACAAAATACAAGATACAAGACATATTTCCCGAATCGGAAAAAAAATAAAGTTACAGCCACGTGTCCTGGCGACGCCATACGGCAATCGTTTCCTTTCGGTGGTGTGGTCGTCTTGGGTTTACTCTCTACGGTCTAACGAAAGGTCGAACGTAGTCGAAGAATCATCGGCCGATCTATCACTCATCCATTACTATGAGAGCGTTCGCCACGAGGGCGCTACCCTCACGGAGTTCATTGACGGAGTTAATGGGTGGAAAATAAATATATACTGAGGGAAGGTCAGGAACGAGTTTCGAACGAAATGATGATAATGACGATCCTATCTCCGCCTTTCATCGATTCAATAAGCAAGAATGATCGATCTTCCAAAGAGCATATCTATCCCTGAACTGAGAATCCTTCGCGTGGAATAATTTATTAACTGCGATAAATGATATGGTAAGTAATATGTATGTTATGCACGTGTTAAGAGAATCTTATACGGTTAAGACGTAAGACCTTAAAGGCCCTTTTATAATTTCTTTGTACAACCCTCTACTCTCGAATATAACTTTCTTATCGTCGAATGTGAATCTCGCGCCTTTCCGAGTGAAGCGGCGCGTGGCCAACACCTTGCTTCGCGTTACGAGGTTAATGTGGTGAATCGGGGGAGACTGCGGCAAAGTGTGCAAGTTTTTTCTTAAGGCCAAGTGAAATACCGCGGTCGGTAGTAAAAACAGTAATGAACTTTCTTTTAATGGTGTCGATTGTTTCAGGATATGTACGTAATGGTCAAAGCACTCTGAACAAATTTGAAACACAAATTTAAATGAAAACGATGAGATAAACAATGTCTGCAGATTACAAGTGTCGATCACAATACAACGTCATTCGGAATCGAAGCTGGTGTGCAGTCTGAGCCTGCCCAAGGAAGAAGAATATCGCCGACTGTCGCCTGACCGTAGAAAGAGACTTCCGATCCTACTAGCTCGCACGTGCCCGTTGTGCACCTTGGCTATTACCTCGAAGCACTGACACACCTTTCTCCTTCTCCGCTTCGCAACCCATTTATCTCTACATCTCCAACATTTTAAAGAAAACCACTCGATTCTATCGTATCGTAACTTCTTGCAGTCGCCTAATTTTACAAATTGGTCATCGCCAGCTTAGTCTTTGCAGTCTCATTCGATAGCATCGACGATTGAGCGACCTCCGACGACGCGAATGGTTGAATGACAAAAAGACAGGACATCGTTTACGTATTACCGTGAATATAGATTTTTGTTACTTCTGATACATCAATAACCCTTTATAAGTAGTCACATATCTAACGTGACCCCCCACTTAACCTCTGCTTGTCCCGTTTTGGTACGGTTTCGAGCGGTCTGACTTGTAAAAGGTTAAAACAAACAACAAATATGTGCGAGCTACTTATCGTAATCCTAATGAAGCAATATCCACATGCTTGGCGTCAAAGCCACTTTGCGCGTTGTACATGTAGATGGCTATCATATTATCGAAATTAATTTGTCCGAATAAAAGTGACCGACACCAATTATAACGGCATTTTCGAAGTTCCCGACGCACGCGCGGCACCGATCTTTGATCCTAGATCTCGGATCCTAGATACGGATAATCTTTTGTAGCATAATCGTCTTCCGAGAGCTTCGAGGTCGCGTGCTGTTGCTCGAACCGTTCTCTCGACTCTTCGCCGTGTCAAGACTCACGAGAATGATTCTCGATTGTGTTGCTCTTGGAGTCATTAGGGCGGTTGTCCACGCTCAGTTCGGCGGCGCGGTTATTACACAGCGTGTGCTTTTGCCTCTACTAGTCTCCATTGTCGAAGCATCTGTCGCTCTACTCCTGCTGCTGCTGCTGATGATGATGATGATAATGATGATGATGATACGCGAGACCGTGCTGGATATCACTCCAATCGAAGTGAAAGCAGCGCGAAATGCCGACAGGACACTATAATATGATAGACGGTAGGTACATGTATATAGAACTGTACACTGCATCAGGGGCGGGAAATCGGAAATTGAAAATTAATTTTCACTCGAGAGGAATCGACCGCAACGTCGACAATAAGCAAGATCGACAGCTAGGGGGGATGACAAAGATCGATTAATTGACTATAAAAACTAGATGTCATCATTTTTTCACTTTAACAACGAACGGCGTTGGGTTAACGATATTCGTGTAAAACAGGAACATCTATAGTGTTTGCAGTGGTTTCACTCACGGCGAATAATAATTGGGTGCCATATAACTAACTGACTTGTCGAATATCCTCTCGGCGATTTTTTTTTTGCCCAACCAAAGTAATCGCTTGGAGTTTATTTAACGATGCAGTTCGTTGAAGCAACGAATTTGTTTTTCTTTTTTTATATGCAGATCACCTGTTCATCGGGTGACATCGGCGCCCGAACTCTTTAGACGCCCAGTGGCCAACAGATCTCTGAAAAATCTTCAGCGGCTCCTTCAACCGTCGCCAGGTACTATATTATACACTGAAAACAATATCAATGACTCAAGAAAAATTCGCTTGAGGGCTGCCAAAGAATAAAAATTGTTATTTCAATTCAACTTTTAATTCTTACAATTCCATACAGGATTGAAACCTTAACATGTCACCTTGCCAGTCTTGCCGTCGTTGCTTCAGTATCATACGAAATTGTAACAATTGAAAATGGAATTGAAATTGACATTTTTTTTCTTTGGCAGCGCGCAATCGAATTTTCGTTTTGAGCGTAGTCTTTTTTTATTCTTTCCCCATACCCATTCCCACAAGTCCCTTGTCCCTGCCGACGGGAAACCCTTCGTCTTGGAAGCTCACCCGATGTGTGTGCAGGTATGCGAGACGATGAAACGACTGTTCGTCGAACGCGGCCTGCGAGTCAAGGGAGTGCAACATCCGGATATTTGTGATCGTTGGTAGTGGTGAGTTCCTGGCGCTATGGTAAATTTATATACCTCTCCCGCGACCGCTACTCCCCATGGAAGGAGAAGAAGACGAGGAAGAGACACAAGAGTGGGGTAGCGGCTATCCAGTCCAGAAACCAGACTGCGAGACCAGGTGCACGCGTTATCTAGGGATGAGCACGGAACGAGGTGGGACCACCATATGTTGATGCACCACCGGAGAACGCCCCGGCACGCGCCACACTCAAAACTGAACCTCAACACCGCGAGGATCTCGAACGACGGATGGAACGTACCGTTGCCCGCGAGACTGAACATTTTTTAATCTTACTAAACACCGATCGTGCTTATCCGTTCAGTTACCTCAAATCATCGACCAAAGAGAAGTCACATTAAAAAAACGAATCTCGACTCATGGAAATCGGTTCGGTTCGTCACTCTTTTGAAAATCATTCTTGCGAAAGACGTCGCGCAAAAACATCGCCGATGTGTTGGGTAAAGAAGAAGCGAAGAGGGATCAAAGTGTAAATTCGAAAGATAAGGAAATAAGTAATCGTTCGTTCAGTGGTGAATCGTTGTTGGATTGTGTGGTCCTGTATTTCCATCGAACTTGGATCTAGGACGGCCGGTATGGCTTTAATGTCGAATCATCACAGCACTTACCAATCTTCGTCCTCGGAGATGCTGGCCTCAGCGTATCCGACACCGACGAGACTCTACGATCCACTTTATCCTTCACCGTACAATTCGCCGGATTACGAGACCGTGAGAATCGGATACAGGGACAATTATGACACCGCTATCGGTATGACACCTAGGAGGGACGTCGAGCACATCGATTGCGGGAGAAAACAGGTGACGGAGTATGCAACGACTCCGGAGGGATACGAGAGGGAACCCTACGGCATTCTGACACCACTCACACCACAGAGGTACGAACGATCGCGACATATATACAGTGAGAAAAAAAATCGGTTGGATTAACCAAAAGTCGCGGTGACATACGTTCAAAGCTGTTCTTTGTTTGGTACAAATAAAGCATTGTTTTGTTAAACGATTTTTCGCTTCAATTCATTCACAATTTGTCGAACGAAAAAAACATTTTTGTTGTACGAACAAAATACACCTTTCAACGTATGTCACCGCGCATTTGCTCAAATCAACCATTTCTTTTTCGTCGGTGTACATATCGTTACTTTGATGCATGTTAAAATTTTTTGTGATAAAAAATCAATTGGTGAGGTCGGTAAAACATTATCTATCAATTTATTTAGGTACGATCCTTGCCATTCCACCGATCGCACCACCTCGCCCCGTTCAACTGTATACGAAGACAACTCCATGGACTACAAAGCCCCGGTCTACTGCTACGAGACACCTCCACAAGAGCCGAGATACTCAGCCGAGGGTGTCAAGAATGAGCACAACTCTCCGAACAATTACTGGGACCCGATACCGAATTCTCAGGTAACCACGAAAAAAAAAAATATCAATATATTAATTGTATATCTAATTGTGAGATCTCTGTGAACGCTTGGCCGGATTCATCGAACGAGCTCGGTAATTATATTTCTGCGTGATTTAAAAATGAAAATCTCTGCAGTTGAAATATCTTATGTTTGATTTGCAGCGTTTATGATAAGACGCTGAAGGGTTTAGTGTAATTTTGTTTTTATTTTTATTTATTTATATATATATTTTTTTATTGCAGAAGATCCAAGAGTCACCTACCTCGAGTCCGAAGAAAGGGCGCCGAAGATCCAGGGATGTTCCGCCCTCTCCGAGCATCCTTAAGCGTCGCCGATTGGCTGCCAATGCCCGCGAAAGACGACGAATGAACGGTTTGAACGACGCCTTCGACAAACTTCGCGAAGTCGTGCCGAATCACGGTGCCGACCACAAATTGAGCAAATTCGAGACTCTCCAGATGGCCCAGACATACATAGCCGCTCTGTGCGATCTTCTCGAGAGTCACGACGGCAAGAGTTACGATTTTAGAATTTGCGAGAGTGACAAACATTTGTAGATATTAACGACCGTTGTACAAAGCGTGATGAATTAAATTATCTTATTATTTTGTAAATAATGCATAACTTGTGGAATTCGTTAATTTTATAGTTGTAACGAATACGGCTAAAAGTCCAAAGAGTTAACGTAATGAGATTGATGCGACCTCGCGTCAACGAAACATTTAATGTACATTTGTTATAGCGTAGGCTTAGTTGATAGTTCCTCGCGCTTCACACACGTAGACTCCATATTATAATTAGTTTCTATTTGTTATTAATACATTATTAGAATATACCTGAAGCCCTCAAAGATTCCCTCCGAATGTTCAATTTAATAGAAAAATGTTACGATGTGCTGTAATTTTTGTTTGTATTTCAATTTTGTTATATCTAGTCAGAGTCTTATTTTTCTACTTAATTTATTGTATAATTGTATTGTGTCGAGTTTCGTCGTTTTATTCTGATCTACGAGTATTCGATTAAGTTACCCATAATGCGTCAGCGCCCAAAGACTTTGTATTATTGTTTAAGGTACTACGTAATATAATTTACCCTGTACAAAACCGGATTTATCCAAAGACCGTAGACGAACTTTTGAACGATATACACATATATATTGTATGTATATATATACAATTAAGGATAGATTAAAAAAACATTGCCGATCCAAAGATATGTAAATCGCAATGTAAGTATTGTTAATAAACGATGTTCCAAACCCTCGATGTACTGGTGGTTTTTGCTTCCTTATAGAGGAAGCTGTTTTCATTTTTTTTTTATCGAGATTTCAATGTCACAGTACTTAAAATAGCCTAAAACGTCGAGTATGCGATTTTTAGCTGGCGTCCGGATGTATGTGTGTGTGTGACCGAACTGCATCGTTCAAAACGGCTATAAATCACAAACGGCTTGAGAGAACGAGTTGAAATTGGCACACTAGAATATTGGTCGTGTCGCTTTGTTTAGTGGAATTTTTTTGAGGATTGAAAATTCGTTCGAGATTCTACGCGATATGAAATTTTTAGAAAATTCTTTGGAATAGCTCTGACTTGTGTAAATGTTGAGCTGTCGTCCTAACACTGCACACAAATATAATATTTTGATCAAAGACCATTGGTATTGTATTTGATCAAAGCCTATCCGAGGGGTCAGATTTTATGGGCCATTGAGTTTTTGAAAAATTACTAAAAAATGGTCTCATTCGAGTATTTACTCGAATGAGACCATTTTTTAGTAATGGAGGTATCGATCTTAAATTTGACACGGGAATGGACTAACACTGTACAATGTTTGGTATTAAATTTTGAGAAAATGGGTCTTGCCGTTTAAATTTTATATTTGGAAATTTTTGAATTTTGCGAAAATTTTTTATTTTCCATGCGACACAAGTTTGTGCATCAAACGTCGTTCCGGCAGTAACATAATCTAGATATATTCTAAAACTACATCGGACAGTCTGAAAACGACAATGAACGGAAATTTGACTCAGCGATTTTTTGCGTAAATTATGACGGTGTAAATTTTGTAAGATTTTGGAATTTCTAACTGTTATAAATATTGATATTAAATGGTATTTTCAAACAGCGATTTCTTTGCTTTTTTATTTTTATGCATATTGAGAGAAATGCACGTCAGCAATTCGTGATCGAATTCTTCCGGTCTGACGATGCGTGACTAACAATTATTTCGTTTCCGTGCGGAAGTGAGAGTGCCATTGATGCACACTTGACTCGCTCTCGGCATTCGGGGCTCGATCGTCCGTCGCTCGGACGATCGAGTGCCCTCATTTCTGAATCTTTGACGTTCGTTACCAGCCTAAGGGTGGGGGGTGCCTTGTTGATTTCAGGTCAAAAGTCGTATACGACTTTTTTCCAAGATCCCAAAATCGTTACGAATCAATCGCATAGGATTTTTCCAATAGAAAGAAAAAATAAAAATAAAAAAATTACCTAAAATTCGTCGAACCCGTCCCACCCCCCTTAAATGCCTAAACACTCAGTATTTTTTTACTGGCCTACATGAGCGATCGGCAGATCACTCGAGCCACCCGTGCAGCGCATGTGCCATAAGGCTACGACCGGGATTCGTGGCGTGTGCCATCGTATTTGTCTTCTTCGTCGATCGCAGCGCACCGCTTCGCCTCTTTGTCGTTTACTTCCTCTTCGCTCCAAATCATTTTCCTCTCGCATGTGTATCCTACACGAACACGACAATGGCACCCGAGCCACACTTGTTCTCTTCGATTCGCACAAAGCAGTGCGTAGCCCGGTAATAACATACAGTAGAATCTCCTCGTGGATAATTTAAAAACGGAAACTCGGCGAATCCCATTTACACAATCGTCCATTCAACCCTACGAGAGATTTCACTCCACAGAAAACACAATATGTGGTGTGTGGTCGATATTCGGAAGTTGGAGCTCTGAACGGATGTATAATTGTATATATACATGTGCAGTCTCTCCTGACCGACGTGCCTGTGTAAGTTGTCGCTTTCTATTTTTTTTCATGCGGTCTCTTTGGTCCTCTGTATATTGGAAATTTTTTCGTAAAATAACTTTCAGCGACATCGATCCGGGACGCTTTTTTTCATACAGCGAATATCCGCTGCGCATCCCGCATAGCGCGAAAATATTTCTGGAATATTTTTTAATGTTGGTAAAATAATTATAAGATATCATTCTGAAATATTCAAGAAATTATCAATATTTTAGGGCTGTAGATATTGTTCATTGATTGAAACATATGTATAAAAGAGTGTATGACACATTAAATAAGGCGAACTGTATTAAAATATATCAACGAACCGTGGCATTTTTCAATTTTTCGTTCCTTCTGAACATAGCTCAGTACACATCTGCTAATATTCCCTTTCAAAATATTTCTTCACCTTTTCGGAAATATTTCAGATGTATGGAAGGTCAAGTATATTTCTGAAAAACTTTAGAAATGTTTTTTTATAATATTCTGATAAAATACTTTAAAATATAATTTCCATACATTTCAGAAATATTTTGTAAGATTTGAAATATTAAAAATATTCCGAAATGCTTCAGAAATGTTTTTTGTTGCAATATTTCGGGAGAATATTTAAAAATATTATATTCATATATGTTTCAGAAAAATTTCGGAATATTTGAAAGATTGAAGATATTTCGTGCTATATGGGATAACAGAAAGAGGGAACGGATCACGATGTAAGTTGAACAACGTGCCAATATCATCGTTGCGATGTCCAACGTAGCTTCGAAATAAAATTCGAGGACTCTCGCAGGGAGTCGGGTATTTCGAGAACCGCTCGACACCATGAATATACCCATCGATCACTGAGTAAGATCAAACGGTAGAGAATCGTTGGACAGAACAAAAAAGTTATGACGGGTCGGCACACCTCGATGAAGAGCGAAGACGTCGGATCGGAGAGACGCCGCACTGCTACACCGTCGAGACGTGAGGATATGAGAGATCGTCCTTAAAAGGTGTCCCTCGATGGTGGGGAGGGTGGAAGACTCGAGTGAGGTGAGTTCAATCCTCACCCGGAGAATAATCAATTAACGCTCGCTAAATAGCTCGATGATCGATCCCTCCTTCTCGCCGTTGCTTTATGTCTTCGTCTTTATGACGGCGCCCTCTCCTCTGTCTTCCTTGCCTCGATCTCTTCGCCATTCCACTCTTTCGGTATCTCGCTCCGTCTCCCGCGGCATCGATTCGATCGAGAAACGCGACGGGAATTCATGATCCGGATGCACGGAGACCATGCGAACGCTTTCGCTCGGTCGCGTTTCTTCCTTCTTCTTGTTCGTCTCTCCTCCTCCCAGCGACCGCGGTGGTGTTGAGGTTCGAGAGTTAAACGCTTCCGAGGAAGTGGAAGAGAGGCATTCGTCGGAGAACTCTTTCTTGTCTATCTCCTCACCGTTCATGTTTCTCCATCTTATTGGTCCACCTTATTATTCTCTTTATTCGTCTCTTCCACTCTAACTCTATCCATCCCCTCCGATACCCTCCATTATTCTTCCCTCGTCCCGCTTCCGCTGAGATTATCCGGCAATTTATTTTCGTTCGATCGGATGCGACTTGCAACCAAATCATTACGAGTTTGATGCAGGACCCATTTTTTTAAACATCTTATTCAATTTTATGTAAGCAACATAATAATTGTATCCCAAAGACTATTTTTTTTACATAATTTCATAAAATATTGTGCTTTTTTTTAATTGCGTGAAATTTTTTTTTTTTACTGGTTTGTGGGCTGCACCCAGAAAAATAATTTATTTGTCGGGCACCCGTGAAATAAATATTTATTTGGTTTAAGTAAAATATTTATTCGATTTAAATAAATATTTATTTGCGGGGCGCCCGTCAAATAAATAATTTTTCTGAGTGTGTTATTTCTATAAAGCCGCCTGACGCCACGGCAACCCTTTTCCGATACATCGTCTGGTCATTCGTTCCGGTGTCCATCGGGAAAGGCGATATTCGTCATTTCTAATATAACGATGATGGAAGAAGTGGGCGGACAGCGGACGGCACGGCGCGTGCCGAACAATGGACTTCGTTATAGATTTCGCATACCTTCATATAGTCTCCACCTTTCCCTCGTGTCCCGTTTCTTTGTGTTTTTGTTTTTCTGCCGAAACACAAAACGAGGAGAAAACCGGTTAAAAAAGGGCTATCGGTCAGCAAGAGAGCATCTATATCCGGCGAAAACGATTTTTCGATCACGCTCATCGTTTCAACGGGTGCCTAAAGAAATAACCAAGTTTCTTCCAGTCCTTCCGAGTGTCTCGCTTTCTTTTTTTTGAGAAACTCCCGCTTTCTTATGAAAGCGAGCCGATGAGGAAGAGAGGGGGTGGAGGGGGAGGGGGGGGGGGGGGGGGGGGTGGAGAAAAAAAAGGGTTTGAGATCGGGAATGAAACAGTTGGCCCAAACCTTAAATTCGTTGAATTATTATCGTCGATAACCCTTGCAATAAATTATATTATCTCGATCTCTCCTTCCACCGACTTCTCGATCTTCATCTCTAATACCATATATGCGAATCCACCTATTCAAATCGCATGAGTTCGATAAATAACGGTGATTCTGATCAACCGGCTCGATTCGACGAATCGATAAGAAACCGACCTCCCCTCTGTTTTCGCTCTTAAGAAACGAGAGCGAGATAAAAACAATTTTAGCGATAAAGTGACGAAGGGAGAGTGAGAGGGGGGATAGTGGAGGGGGGTTGATTATGGAACATGGTGCATTCACGCCGCACGAACAGTGCTCTCTCGCTACGACCGCCGCTGCCGCTATATCGTTAAGCGACGATGTATGTTAATAAGTGCACGAAGCCAGCAGGTGGCCGACTTCTCCAGTTCCTCGGGAACCTGTGTGGATAAAGTAGAACGCATACCCGGACTTCGACGGTGTGCGTGTCACTGACTATTGTTTCATTTTTATTTAAATTCATTCGGGGGTTCCCCCTTTCTTCACCCTTTTTTCACCTTCGAGGGCTTTCGTTTCATTTCAACGATTCAAATTTTTCCGAGGTCGCGGTTAAAGCAAGAAAATATCGCTGAATACATTTTCACGCTGACACGGTGATCGACGGAAAAGATTTTTCAGTGAATTTACAGTTTTTTTTTTTTTGGAAAAAAAAATGTCGGAGGTTTCAATAAAAAAAGTTTTCAGAATGTTCCAAAACATCGAAAAATCACATTTTTTAAAGGGTTTTGTGAGACTTGACCACGGTCTTATACAAAAGTCTGGGCACTTCTGTACCGTCCCCTTATAATCAGTTGGGACGAAAATGAAGCCGATATGGCGGTCAATTCAGGCCGAATTATGATTATTATTCTGTCTGCGCATGCGCAATCCATACATTAAATTTACAATTTTTTTTACAGTGTACTACACTACACTCCGAGTTTCAACTCGGTAGTCGACATCACTGTAAAAAAAATTGTAAATTTAATGTACCGAACCGAAAGTTTTTATGTAAAACCTGGTACATTCAATTTAATGTACAATTGTGATGAAATATTAATATACTTTTTCATTGAAATTCAAGTAAATTATAAAAATTAAAGTACCTTTATAGTAAAATTAAAGTAAATTATTAAAAGTGAAGAATTTCCAATGTTTTTAATACACTGAACATTAATTTTTCATCGCAATCATACATGAAATTTAATATACCAATTTTTGCACAAAAACTTCCAGTCCGGTGCATTAAATTTCATACGATTTTTTTTACAGTGTAATCCTATACCATCAAATATTATTTACGAATGAGAATGCGAAAATATTCATAAAAAATAAAGAAGGAAATATGAAAAAGCAGAGTGCTGTTGAAAAGAAACAGGCGAAGTTTTATACCACATAATTAATTGGAATAATATATGCATTTAGACATTAAATAGTGCCTCTTCTTTTTTAAGACCACTCTCAAACTTCGAATTTGATAATTACTTTTATTTGTTTTTTTATTGTATGGAATAATAAATCGATGGGTTAGTAGATTCGGCTGTAATCGTTGAGTGGCGAAAAGAGCGCGCGTTACCCATGCGTGTAAATAAAACAGGCCTGAATTGGCAGCCACGTTGACTTCAATTTTGGAACGCTTTTTCCCGGCGAGTGTCCAGACCTCTCTACACTGTAAAAAATGTTATGAAATTTACAACACGCTTAACATACCAAGTTATATGAAATATAAAACCTCGGTATATGAAATTAGAATTCATATACATTGTATTTGAATTTTAATAATTTAATCTTAAACGCAATACCTGTATTTTAAAATTACCGGTGATGGCATTCAAAAGGAAGACATCCGTATATGAAAATTATGTTATTATTATAAATATCATACAAATAATATTGTTTTTAATATACCGGTAACGCAATATTCTTACATAAGTGTAAATGAAATTTCATATACTGTATATGCATAAAACTTCATATACATTTATGAACTTTCAAGCATACATTTTTTACAGTGTATAAGACCGTGGGCTTGACCGTGTACTTCGATGAGAGCTAACCGCGAAAGGAGATTCAGCTTTACGTCTCCTTTACGCCCGCGCGCCCCATGCCGGTCTCAATGCGTGATTTTTAATAACTGCCCGAACGAGAGATGTCGTCGAGTGCACGTATATGCAGTTACACGGTAGAGTCGCCTTCTTCACGGTGGATTGAGTCATAAAATCGAATCCTTTTCGATACACGCGCAGGGACGCTCCATCGATTCTATACGGCCTCATTACGTCCCGATGCGCGCATTCCCTCGGCCGACTATCGCATCGTCGTCTCGTAAGTTTCATCGTTCGTTACGTTGACTGTTTTCTCTTCTCCTCCCGTCAGTTTGGAGGGAAACGATGCGAAATTTTCGCAGCGGGGGTCGCGGCAGCTCGGAGAACTCGTGGTATTAGATTAATTCGGAAATCGTTGCCGGTCAATACGTCACGTTGATTGGGACCGACCTACCGGATCGACATGTTTTATACATGACCCATTGTTACGTAATAAATGTACACACAATAATACCGATAGATGTTTGGGAGAATCGATGAATACCGGTCGCCCCGGTAGAAATTTCAGAGTGTTACATCGGGCCCTGATGAGATCCGGGGAAGACCCGATGAAACCCTGACAAGGCGCCTTATCTGACCCTCCGAAATTTCCGCCACGGTAATGCCGACCGAGCTGATGTCGAAGAACCACACTGAAAGAAAATATCAATGACTCAAGTAAAATTCGCTTGCGGGCTGCCTAAGAAAAAAAAAATGGTTGTTTCAATTCTACTTTCAATTCTGACAATTTCGTATGATAGTGAAACAACGACGGCAAAACTGCCAGGGTGACATGTTATCGTTTCAGTCCCGTATGGAATTGTAAGAATTTAAAGTAGAATTGAAATAACATTTTTTTTCTTTGGCAACCCGCAAGCGAATTTTACTTGAGTCATCGATCTTTTTTTCCAGTGTGGTTCTTCGATGTCAGCTAGTTCGGCATTACCCTGGCAGGAATTTCGGAGGGTCAGATAGGCGCCTTGTCGGGGTTTGGCCGTCCCATCATAATTGTTTTGTAGAATTGAAATAAACAACATTTTCTTTGGCGGCCCGCAAGCGAATTTTTTTTCTCAGTGTAGATCGACGATCTTTTTCAATTCTCACTAATAGTCAGTTGTCAATAATTGTATAGCGCTGATCGCTAGTATTTCCTAAACGGTGTACCAAAGTTTTTACCTGTTCAAGATTTTTTTTAAACGGAAACTTCACTTCATCCTTGAGATATTGAGGTTCTCCCTTGGATGACCGGCGTTCGCGCTCCCTTCTCCACCTTGCGGACTCCTCGACGGATCTGGACGCGGAAAACCCGTCCAGACTTCGGGATGATTATGAGAAGAACGAGGATCTTCGTCGAGAGATCGGCGGTCTACTTGAAAGGATCGGCGCGAACCCCGGCCGGTAGTGGACACGGCGTACACGACGAAGGAAAAGTCCTCGTTCGGTATTTCGAGAGAAAAAAGAAACTGGAAATGTATCCCAGTCTCCGACTACAATCGGGCGCGTCTACAAGCACCCGATACAGATACATTGATGGGCACCGTGATCGCGATTCCATCGGTGGTGTCCAAGCATCGAGCATCTCCAAGCATCGGAGTCGACGAGTCCCGTTTCGTTCTGTGCAGGTACTTGCAGTGCAGGTATTATACTACTTGACCGTACGATACCTTAACCGCGTCACGTATGCGTCGCTCTATATGTATTTATACACCTCTATATGTAATTCACATTATCCTTTTTATCTGACGCGAGATAGATCCGAAGACGGTGAAACTTGTCTACACGCGCCTGAGAAGACATTTTCAATCATTCGTCTTGTGCACTGAGAAGGATCGGACACAAATTATCATAAATCTTGTAAAAACCGACAGAACTTTCATGTATATGGAAACTACAGCGACATTCTGGAAAACATTCTTATTAAACGTAACACATTCTGATAGAAAGTGTGGCAAATTTCGCTGTCGCAGATACTGCACGAATTTCCCGGAATTTTTGCTAGAATATAAGTTTTCTTTAATATATAGTCAATCGGTGGACGATCAAATTTTTTTTATGTATACATACACAGATAACAAAATTTAATCGACGAAATTCTCAGTTTTAATCCACAAAATTCTCAATTCTAGTCCACGAAATTCTCAGTTTTAGTCCACGAAATTCTCAGTTCTAGTTCACGAAAGTCTCAGTTTTATCCCCGAATTTGGCACACATACATCCGAACATTATTTCTAAATTACATTTTTCGTCGTTTTGGAAAATTCTAAACAAGTTTTCATTACAATCTCGATTTTTTTTACCAAAACGAAGCTTCCTCTACGTGGAAGCAAAAGCGAAAAAAAAAACTATAAACCAATAAATTATAATAAAGCAAGATGAAGAGTATAAAAAATAAAATAAAAGGTATTGAAATCAAGCGAAAACAAAACTACAAAATAAACAGGAACTACGCAGCTATATTGCAGGAGATAATGTAAAGGACTCCAAGGAGGGAGACGACACGGACTGTCAGTGGAAAGAACGTGTCTCTATTTCAGGTGACAATGAGCCTTTAATAAGCACCATTGTGTTCCCGTGTCATCGCGGAAAATGTAGATATTGAAAGCGTACGATTGAATTAGCGATGAGACGAACGAGCTCCGTCAGACGAGGGGCGAGAAGCGGGTCAAGATTTGAGTAGGGAAAGGGACTGGGAAAGGAGCGATGAAGAGGAAGAGGGAGCGAGAAGCGAGAGAAGAAAGGATAAGGCCGATGGACACTCGGTGGCATGAGAGCCGGAGTGGTCAGCACTGATGTGCCA
This sequence comes from Exephanes ischioxanthus, assembly GCA_958510785.1. Classification (NCBI taxonomy): domain Eukaryota; kingdom Metazoa; phylum Arthropoda; class Insecta; order Hymenoptera; family Ichneumonidae; genus Exephanes; species Exephanes ischioxanthus. The sequence continues at coordinate 10,810,239 of OY294016.1, forward strand.
GAGGCAGGCGTGACCCTCCATAATCTGGAGTCTGAGCTCAAAGCTCGCATCTCTCGCTCGCCTCGACCCCCTCGAGAAAACTACACTCGTATACTGGGCTGAGCACGACACACGAAACCCGATGGAAATCGATTTCAGGCGTAATTTACCCCGAAACCACTAGAGACCCTCCGCCCACGATTCGTAAATATAAATTGCTTGACTGCAGATTGATTGGAGAAAAAAGTTTTCTCCAATCAATGAACATTTATTAATGACGAAGAAAAAATGTTTATTTGCTTCATAACCTAATAGAGCGTTCATTAATTTTTAATATATTTATTTGTTTGATAGTATTATTCTTATTATTTAATAATGTTTATTTGGATCTAATAAACAGATATTTATAACAAATAATTATTTTTGAAAAGAATTATAAGAATTATAAGAATTATAAGAATTATTTTATTTATTTTTTTTATTATTTTTTTTTATTTTTATTATTTTGAAGTGGCTGAAGGACTTCGGTCGATGGCCAATTGGCAGCATATGTGCAATATAAGTCTGTTATGTATAATGAAAAAAATGAAAACTGTTCCATGTTATGTACTGCTAATAAATTACTTCTACTACTACTACTAATTATTTTTCATTAATTTCGTGACTAACCCGCTACTTTTGATCACATGCGAATAATGTGATATGTGAATGAAGCAGAAACGAATTTTTTGTTGAATAAGTTACTTTTATTGTCAACGAAGCAATGTTTTATTAGCGAATAAGCATACAGATCCGTTGTCGACGCACGATTTTCACTAACCACGTTGCACGTTAGTTATGCTCATAACATAACCAATCTCAAAGTTGGGTCAAAGTTCAGGACTCATTCCACAACCACAATTCGATCGAGGTACACAGTTTGAAGTAAACAAAGTTTCATTAAAACAAACCGATGAGTTGCCTCTCTATTACAATATTGCGGTTCCCCATGAAGGAATAAATGTAGTATTGTTCTATCAACCAGTGATGTTTTCAGACGACTGACGCGTTGACGACTCTGTAATGCGCGCTACCGGATAATAATCGTGTTTGTCTTAACCATTTATTTTAAACTACAAATCTTTGCATACATTTTTTTATTTACACCAAAGTATTATTACCAAAGTATTCTACACAGTAAAAAATAATTTCGTAAAATCGGAATGTGAAATTTCGTAAAAATAATTTTGTTAAATATGTGACAAACGAGTTTGTCACATATTTAAATATATGAACTTGTCCTTTTAGTTCCCGTGTTATTGACGATTTTAGTTTATACTTTTGTTTGTAAAACTAGAAAATTAACAAATAAAAAATTGTGGATGTTTGTGGACAATAAGTTGTAAAAAGTACAAACTTTTTTTACTGTGTAATAACGGTTATTACCGTTATTTGAATATAAAAAGAAAGTGAGGCAAGTAAACATTTCTTTTATCTTAATAAACGTCATTTGAAGATCGAAATTCATTTGATGTTAATAAATCTTTTTTCTGGGTATAAACTTTCCTTTTAAATCTATTTCAAACGAAGCGATATTGTTACTGAATTCCTTCATCTCAACAGGAACGCGTCGTTCGAACTCTCCGATTAGATTGTCCATTATTGTGCAATCGGAAAACGTAGTACTGCCTCGTACCTAATGTTGTGGCAATGGAAAAAAAAACACACTGGATCCCCGTCACGCCTTAATCGGAACGACTCTATCGTCGAGTGCCAGGATCTCGAGAAATTTTTTTATTCGGACTTCCGGTGTCATGAATTAGGGATGAATTAGGGCCAGAGAAGAGATCGTCGGAAGGCTCCGCCGCCAGGTAGAGAAAGGGTTTCCGGCGACACCTCGCTACCCTTATGGTGCTCGGAAAAATTCTATAACAACGATACATAACGCGTAGAGCGGCGGGTTTACGATTTTCTGGCCACCTGACACCGAATCACGTGCCATCTCACTGCCGCAGTAGCCTCCTCGAGATACGTTTTGTAATTTGATGATCGCTTTCACCCCGTTCTCGCGGCTGTCGAGTTAACCAGGAAATCAACACAAAGACGGAACCGATTACTTTGTTTTTTTTTTTTTCTTTTCATTTTCATCTTCTCCGCGATAGCCGCCAAAATTCGTTGCGCAAACACCCACAAGGCGCCGGATTTTTAGGGTAGTCCCTAAAAATTCTTCTGCTTTCTCCCTCAGACCTTTTCCTACCAGCCTAATAATCTCTCAGGTGTCGGTACAGACTCTCGGTCGGCTCTGGAGTGAACGATTATTATTCCAAGACGGAAGAAAAAGAAGATTAAAGTCGGTGTGAATTTTATTTTTCTCCTCGCCGCCAATTATTCACGGACTCCCATGGACGATTCCTTAAATAAGGGACGTATATTGAAAATTGCGAAGGAAATATTCGCTGAGATGTCTCGCTGTGCAGAGAACATCGGAGAATCTACGATTGCGACTGCGTGTGGTTAGCGAAGATATGTATTTTTTTTTTTTTTAGTAGTCTTCATACGGCCTCGTTCAGCTCGCGTGTGTAGCCCGGAGGCCTGGAGGCGCTAAGCCTCCAAAACGTTCGTTTTATTTTGCTACAACCGCGACGAACTGTCCTAGCCAATTTTACGGAAAGAAAAGGATAGATAAAAGAAGCAACCAGAATGAGAACTGTGTTTCTTTCTTGGAAACCCGGCTGCGATGACGGCCAAAGGGTTGCCACAGTATAGTCATTGGTACATGATGAGTCTCGATTTGCTCAAGGTGAAGCAATACCCGAGGCAGTTTCTCGACTCGTGTATCGAGTCTAAGAATCAGAGTGGCAAAATGTAATTGATTTTTTTTAAGGAAACTTCACGCACTAAGAGTTCTTAGGGGCGGATTTTAAGACGTTAGTTTGAACTGAAGATCGCGATTTAGATCCAACTGAAGATCGAAGTTTGGCCCAAACTTCATCGCGTGCTTAAAATCTATCTTACCTTCGAAATTAAAATGGATAGTAATTCCGAACTTAAGATCTATCTTAATTTTGAACTTAAGATCTGTCTTAATTTTGAACTTAAGATCTATCTTAATTTTGAACTTAAGATCTATCTTAATTTTGAACTTAAGATCTATCTTAATTTTGAACTTAAGATCTATCTTAATTTTGAACTTAAGATCTATCTTAATTTTGAACTTAAGATCTATCTTAATTTTGAACTTAAGATCTATCTTAATTTTGAACTTAAGATCTATCTTAATTTTGAACTTAAGATCTATCTTAATTTTGAACTTAAGATCTATCTTAATTTTGAACTTAAGATCTATCTTAATTTTGAACTTAAGATCTATCTTAATTTTGAACTTAAGATCTATCTTAATTTTGAACTTAAGATCTATCTTAATTTTGAATTTAAGATCTATCTTAATTTTGAACTTAAGATCTATCTTAACCTCGAACTTAAGATCTATCTTAATCTCGAACTTAAGATCTATCTTAATTACGAACTTAAGATCTATCTTAATTTCGATCTCAAGATCAATCTTAATTTCGACTTTGATTTCGTGTTTAAGTTTGATCGTCAGCTCGAACTTAAGTTTGAACTCAAATTCGATCGCAGTTCGAGTTCGATCCTACGTACGAACTCAAGTTCGAACTTAAGATAAATCTTAAGCACGCAATGAATTCTGGGCTAAACGTTGATCTTAAGTTCAGGCTAACGTCTTAAAATTCAAGCCTTAGAATAAAACAACTGTGAAAACACAAACGAGTAAAACTTCTATCGACCATACAGCTTTATATACGGCGATAAACATGATAAAGCTCGCAAAGTTAAATTTTCGTTGAACACCGAAAGGTCGGTACTTTTGTCCCAAGGAAGAAACAGAAAAGCGACAAAGTGGCGAGTCACGAGAAAGAAAGGAAGAGGATGTATATATATATATATATATATATATATATATCTCGTCCTGACGAAGAGATGAGCGAAGCGTGTGCGCTGGTAAAATGAACGAGCGATTCGTCAGGCCGGTCGATTAGCCCTTGTTCTAGATTATTATCGGTTATATTGAATTAACGGAGGAAAGTCGAGGGGGCAAAAAAAATGGAGAAAAACAAGGAAGGCAAAGGTGCCGGCGCGTCAATGACGAAGCGTCCGTTATTCCTCTCGGTCTAACGCGAAAGACCAGAAACTTGTCTGTTACCTATTACGGCTGTCTAGTAACCGTGCGGACGACACGTGCGCGAGCTACTAAGAGACCCTAACGAGCCAGAAAAGAAAAAAAAACGAGAAAAGTACAGCGAAAAAGAACGGAAAAGCATCGAAGCGGTTCGAAGGGTTCGACGATCGAGAGGATATCGACAGGGTACCAGTCGCCAAAGGTTGACCTGTCTCCTCTCTTCGGGCTCTCTCTCGCTATCTCTCGGCGGCCGGACTTGAAAGAAACGCCATGGCGTATCGACACCCGGCTCGTCGTGCAACGACCAAGCTTCCGAAATATCGGTTTAACGAGCTTTCTCTCTTATCCGAAGGGTCCTCGAGGAAAAGTGCCAACCGAAAGAAAGGAAGAAAGAAAAAGGTCAAATTTGTACGAATTTTCGGCACCTACTAAATCAGCGATGGCGTTTCAAAAAAATCCGAGACTAATCACAAATACCGCGTGAATCTTTTCGTCTAATGTAAGAAAATCAACATCTTCCCATTTCGCTTTCTCGGGGAGAAAGCTGTTTTCGTAAACAAAATAATTACGGTAATAAAAAAAGAAACAGGTTTCGAGATTTTTGTGACAGGGCGCAATTCCATGAAAATAATTATAGCAGTTTCGACGGAATAAGATTTTTAATTTTGAAAATTCTGCGACGAAGCTAAAATTGGTCAACGAATTTTCGTACTTTTTTTTATATAGCCTAGTTTTCGTGAAAAAAAAAAACCAAAAATAACAAAAAAGTAACAGTTTTCGAGATATTTGTTTCGGGTCATATTCCACGAAAATCATTATTGCAGTTTCGACGGAATAAGATTTTTCATTTTGAAAATTCCTCGAGTAAGTTAAATTTGTTTAACGAATGTTTGTACGTTTTTTTAAAAATACATCGCACAGTCGATGAGACAAAATGAAAGCCGAACCGGGTGAGGGCTCCAGTACCGAGCCACAAAAATGCTCCGCATTGTGTGCGAACATTCAACGATATATCTAAGCAAAGAGACTGCGAAGATCGAGTCGAACAGCGTCTGCTCCCTCGTGCATTAGCCGCGCGTCTGGAGAAAACCGCGAGACTATCTTTCACCTGTTATCTCGACCCTTCTAACCGTTCACGGTATTTTTTCTGTATACCATAGAATTCGTTGAATAGCTCTCGCATAGTGAAAGAACATTAAATACAAAGAATAGCCCGGACTCCGGGTAATTACTGATATCAAGATTATTATAGGTGGTAAAAATTGAGTAACAACAATCGCGCTGTTGTAATGAAACCGCGCACGACACCTATGCAGACAGTGGCATATGTAACAGGAGGGAAAACGGTAAGGGCAATAGACGCGTCGCACAAGGGCGGCACGCGCCCGCGTCGAAAATATGGCGGACGCGCGTGTCGCACGAAAGATAACAAATTGTTTTGCAACACACACAAAAGAATCATTCGGAATGGCTAAGTGCACGGTAGAAATTCACGCGAGCGAGGAAGTAGCGATCGAGTCGGAGCGGGTACGGCTCAAATATGTTCTCGCAGATGATGGAGCGGTACGTCGTAAAAAAAAATGCAACCTCCTGCGACTTACCCAAGGATAAAATATAACACAATTGCATGTGTGCAAAACCTGAAATTTAAGAAGTTCCATTGTCGGGCCATGCGTCGCGTCTGTCGCACCCCCCAAGTACGCGTAATCCTTTGTCCGTACCTGTTACGAAACAGATGGGGTACACGAGGAAGAGAGGCAAGCTTCCGGATAAACTCTTCATCTTTGGTTTATTTACATATTCAGCGAAGGAGTCCATTTTTTTTGCTGAATTTGCAAATATAATTTGAGATTTGCGTATTCAAGTGCAAATACAATAGCGAAAACATTGCCCATACTTTTGGATAATTGATCAATTATAAAAGACCAAACACTCACCCCCCCCCCCCCCCCCCCCCTCCCACGGCTTCGTCCATGCCCACGCTGACCCTCTAGGCAATACTAATTTTGCTTCACCAGCGAATCGTCGGATATTTTCGAACCTCTTGATAACATGAAAAGGAAGAGTGAACGGAAAGGAAGGCAATGAGTGCATAAGGGCTTTTTCTTTTTTTTTTTCGTACAGTAACGCGGTTTGGCCACGCTCCGGCACTCGTGCGCGCGCGAGCTCTGCAACCGATGCAACAGATGACACACTGCTTTCTCGTGACTCCTGCATGAGCCATGCTATTCGAGGGGGCTGAAGGGGGTAGGGAGGATTGACGGCCGACGCCAAGGGTATCGTATACCAGGTAGTCCTGTTCGATGAATGCCCCACGCCACTACACCAGCAGGGAGTTTTCACCCTTATTATTAAGGGGCGTTTCAGCTCGTGCCATGTGGTATAATGCCGCACCGGGGACCATCGCTGGTACAGTACCCTCTCGCTTCCTAGTTCTCGCTCTCTCTTCCTGCCATCCTGCAAACCCCACTTCGCGGCATCGACGACTCTTCACGAATCCCAACCAACCCCGCCACGTCATGGAGTCATCTAATTTACCGTCGCTTCGAAACTGCGCTTGAAATTCCCCAGGTGAGCGAAAAAAAATATCATCCCTTAATTGGAGGTTGAATTTAGTATCAACAAAGTGATAATGAATTAGCGTTTTTTCTATTTTCAAGCTATGAAAAAACGCAATTTTCAAAACGCAAGTTTACAAAAAAATCCTGAAAAAATTCATACGTATTCAGAAAAAGAAACGAATTATTGTTATGAAGAAAAATAGCTGAGTTGCCGAGTAATTTGTTGAATAATAATTTTTGTCTTCAATTAGTTGATGACAAATTGGAATTATTATTTAACAAAAACTATCTTTGCAGCACCTCCCATACACTTGATTTTTTTCAGATTTTTATCCCATCGAGAAGCGTTCGAAATTTTCTCGGAAACTCACGTTTAGCGGAAGAGTACCGCAAGTAATACCTTAAAGGAATTAATTTGGAAACAACGAGACGCAACACCTTGCTCAAGGTAGAGGCGATAAGATTTTCTTTTTTTTTCGAACTGGTCGAGGTGAAGCTCGTGAAAATTGTAGTTTTCGCCGGACGACACGAGGGCGAGTCGGACCAGCGTATGAAATCGGGTCGAGAGGTGGTTCGACAAACACACTATCGAAGTGCCGACGAGTTCACGATTGGTCGCGCGGCTTCCGTGCGATTGCTGAGCGACCTCGAGATGAGCGACAAATCGCTGCCGGCTCATTCCTCGTTGCTCCCCGGCGCAGCTACTCGCTCCGTCTGCCGAACTTCGACAGGAAAGATCCATTAGCAAAGACCGTGAAGAATTTATGGGGTTTGGTTAATAGGTAGCGAGAGATCCTGGCGAACGTTCGCCACACTCTCTTTCTCCGGCGCGGAGCTCCGTCGACTTTCGACCGTTTTTTTTTTTTTTTTTTTTTGCCTCCTCTCTCCCTTTACTCTCGGTGAATGTGAAAGAAGAGCCGATGGCTTTTCGCTACAACCCTCGTTACCAAAGTTCCCAGAGAACTCGAAATGTCCTCGAGGCGAATAAGTAAATACAAGTAAAAAGAGACCATAAAAACTGTTTTCAACGACGGGGCTTGCAGCTCTCGGGGACATACGGTGACGGAAGAAAATTATATCGATGCCGATGTATGAAAAGAAATATAAATACGCAAATGCGAAGGGAATCCGAAGAAACGGAGAACGAGAGGCCGATCCGATCCGCCTCGTCCGCGTGCCGTTCCCGGTCCCTCGCACCCAAAGTAGCCGGATACCCGAGCGGGGCGCGTGCATGCCACGCCGGACTTGACAGTTCTCGTAGGGTTAATGGCCAGGGTTAACGTATTGCTAATGTTGTATTATTCCGATCGTGTGTCATGTGCGGGAAATCGTTGGGAACGCACGGGAGCGCGACGGCACGCGACACGAGTGCGTTCCCTCTACATCTGATATAATTCACCACATCGAGCAGACCCTTCGCGACTGGTGCCACTCGCTGTGGCCATGCGAATGCCGACACTACTTTTTTTTCGTATCTACTGCGTAGTCCGGCGATTATTTATTTAATCAAGAATGTCAAAATCATCACGGAGAAAAAAAAATTTGTTGGTACATTTTCGTTACCGTAAGAGATTAGGTTTTTAGTATCGGGATAGCAAAACCAGCTTGTAACCATAGCGAAATTTTTCGCTTGGAGCGATTTGCTACCGCACAAAACGAGCCTTTGTTACTGTAACAATAAAAATTGTTATATGACTGAGTGGGGCGCGTACATGTGACGACAACTACGACGGCGAAATGAAAACAAAGAGACGCGAGGAAACAGTTCATTTGTATTCGGGTGAAAATAAAAATAGAGTGCAATTACGAACTCTTGAAATTTGCTGTATATGGATGTATAAACTGCGAAAGGTCATACTTCTCGGTGTTCAATACATTTATATACAGCTAATTTCAAGAATACGCAATTGCAAATACAGATATTATTTTCGATATAATAAAATGATAAGATACAAAGGCGGTGGGTTAATCTTCAAATAAATGTATGTACGTATCTATAACTATCCTGTTACCAACCAATGTGACAATGTTAAGATCATCACGAAGAAAAAAAATTTGTTGGCACGACAAAATTTTCGTAACGGAAAAGATTTATTTTTTTAGTATCGGGATAGCAAATCCGGCTTGTAACCATGGCAAAATTTGTCGCTTGGAGCGATTTGCTACCGCAACAAAAGAGCCTTTGTTACTGTAACAAAAAAAAATTGTTATACGAGTGAGTGGGACGCGTACATGTGTCGACAACTACGACGAGCTCGAGACGCTCGACGCGCAAAACGAAAACAAAGAGACGCGAGGAAACAGTTCATTTGTATTCGGGTAAAAATAAAAATAGAGTGCAATTGCGAACTCTTGAAATTTGCTGTATATGGATGTATAAACTGCGTAAGGTAATCATTTTTAATATACAGCACATTTCAATAATTCGCAATTGCAAATACAGATATTATTTTCAATATAATAAAATTATAAGATACAAAGGCGGTGGATTAATATTCAAATAAATGTATGTACGTATCTATAACTGTCCTGTTACCAATCATTACTCAGCCGTCAAATGAGAGCAGGCGTCGTTCTCATAGCAAACTACACTGTAAAAAAATGTTGTTTGAAAATTAATGTACACTATTAGAAGCTTTTTTACATAAACTGTTTATGAAATTTCAAACATGTGTGTTGCAACTTTACAGTAATATTTGTATCTGTCGTGAAAATTGTTGTATATTTCAAGCAAAAGATTCGTAATTTTAATATCTGGTATTTTATTTTACAAGCAACGTATATTAATGTTCGATTAATGTACGTAATGTTAGCAAATTCCAAGATCAAGTGCATTAAATTTACAGTGTAAATCGTCGCAGTAACAGGAAAGTTTTGTCGTGATAGCAAAACCAATTGCTTCTACGTAGTAATTGTTTGCTGCTTTTACTAATCGTTTTGCTGCGGGAACAAAGTCATTGCCAGCAAAGCTCATTTTGTTAGAGGAGATAAACCATTTTTCTCCGTGCAATGCGATGGTCTTTGGCTACGGAACAAACACTGCTGACACTGGTATCTCAGATAGGATTTTGTCAACAACCCGCTAGCAAATAGGTAGCACATGTCCTCACGGGATGGTAATAAAATCTATTTACCTATGTTTTTGGGAGCATTCAATGCCGAAAATTCCTAGGAGCATATTGCCTTATATATAGTACTTTGCGTCTCACAGCGAATATGTATTTGCTTGAGACATGGTTATTTCGGGTGAAATAAAAAAAAAAAAAAAAAAAAAATTCGATTACTTACAAAGTTTAAGTGCCGCTATCAATGCTCATAAAAATTCAATATCAAGGATAGTTAGTGCTAGAAAGATGTGTCGACGCTTAAATGAACCTTATTGTAGAGCCAATTTCCGAACAAATTTAAGATCCAAAACCACGCACTCATTTTAATGGTGTGGTTTTATGAGATGCCGGCATGTTTATGGCAAGGAAACAGCAAAGCCTGGCGGCAAGCATTTGCACTTGCTTGCCTGTCCTACATTTGGCTATCTGGGTATTTGCATGAGTCATGAATATTTCCGGTGAAATAAAAGAAAAATTGATTTCTTATCAAATTTAAGTGCCTCCATCGATTCTCACAAAAATTCAAGATCAAAATCGTTAGAGCTAATCCATTTGTGTAACATATTTAAAAAAGATGAACCTTAGCGTAGAGCCAATTTTCGGGCAAATTTAAAATCCAAAAACACGCATTCATTTTTATGGTGTGGTTTTATGAGATGCAGGTTCATGGCAAGGAAACAGCAAAGCTTGGCGGCAAACAGTTGCACTTGTTTACCAGTGCTACGTTTGCCTATTGAGTATGGTATGAGATTTTGTCGTACTAAGATATTGATGCAATTTTTTTTTTTTTTTTTTTCATTGACAATGTTTGAATGACAAACGAGATATAAGGACGTGTGTATTATGCTCGAGTGTAATCGATGGATCGTTCAACCCGGTCCGCTGAGTCGGGACGCGAAGACGCACATAAAGACAAGTTGCAGCTCCACGAGCATATCTGCATCCCAGCGAGCTGTTGAATACGGACGAGAGTCCGTCGGCGAAGATAGACCGCGGTGCCGGTAACGGTTTTGTCGTGTAACAGAGTCGAGTCTCGCTGATGGACTCGCCGTCTGCGAGGCCCCGACGAGCCAGATATTATTGTCCGGTGAAATTATATTCACTGGACCGGCAGAAGCTGCGAGCCTTCGTACAGACCTTCGATAAATTGTTTATGTGCAACGAGCCGTGAGTCACGGAACGCGCTCACCGTTTAACATTGTTTCAGGTGCAGAGACAGTTAATGTAACGGATTTCATTACACTCACGGCCGAGAAATCGGTAAACGCGCGGAACTCACTGTTGTCTTAAGGCGAAGTGAAACATGTACCACGTGACATATGAGTGCGAGAGAGATCAATGCAGTTTTCGAATCAATGCCATTTAAAACCGGTTGACGTTTCGGATAAAACGGAAGCATCATCGGACGCGGTATTAAATTGTACATCCGCTAATACTTTGCTTTTTCCCGAAAAGTCTACGGTCACTGAATCGCATTCATTACAGGTTTTGGTTACCGACCGTGTCGTTTCACGTGTCCTTAAGGCGAAGTGAAATACCGCGCTCGGTATGGAAAACTGCAATGTACTTTTTTTTATGGATCCATTTTATCTTTTTTTCGGAAAAAAAAAAATTCGGACAGGATGCGAATGGTAATTTTGCATTGGGCCTGAATTTGCTTTTTTTCCCAAAAAAAGAAAAATGGCTCCGTGTGAAAAGTTCGTTGGAAAATTGCAGCTATTTCTCGAGCACTCGCAGCCGCGTCTATGACTGAGAGACTGAAAGATAGTTCGATGCGAAGTTTTACCACCGAAATTGAGACCGCGCAGCGACCACCCTGCTGTTAGAGTCCAAGTCAATCAATCCGTATACCAACGATTATTATCGATGGCTTTCCATTTCCGTTAGAATGTTTGATAGACCCGAGTATACAGGCAGGCTTTGAGTTTCCTACGGTGCGGGGTAACGTCGTTATTTAACGATAATACATGATACAGAAAGGGAATAATGCCGGTTTTTGGGGGAGGGCCAGAACCGATGACGCTTTAATTGGTGGATCCCGGAGGGTTCTTCGATGCGTGTATAACGATACTCCGAGGGGATGAACCCCTCGCATACTTTCGTCGATCCTCCTCGACGTTCTCATTAGTACTTATAGATTTCAAAAAAGTCATTCTCCCGGCTAATCGTAAAAATTTAACGAACATAACGTTTTACGACCCTCTCACGAAATAGGGCATACGGGAAGAAATGGATGTCGATGAATGGTATGTAGATGCTTCGTATAGGAACATGGAAAAATATTTTGCCATGTGCTAGTTTATTATTGCGATGGTAAATATATGTTTGCTGGACGGAGGGTTCGGTATAAACAATTATACTCGTACTGAGTGGTACTATTTACATTGGAGAAGCTACTATCAAAATGTTTTGATAGTCAGGTTGCTACAAGTTCGATGTGTCGGATATATAGCATATACTTTCCCGCTAAACATTCTGAAAATATTAATGTTGGAATTATATTGTAAAATATTGATGTCGGAATTATATCGTAAAATGTTGATGTCGGAATTATATCGTAAAATGTTGATATTGGAATTATATTGTAAAATATTGATGTCGGAATTATATTGTAAAATGTTGATATTAGAATTATATTGTAAAATATTGATATTGGAATTTTATTGTAAAATATTGATAATGAAATTTTATTGTAAATTCTTGATACTGAAATTTTATTGTAAAACATTAATATCGGAAATATTTTGCATATATTTCCGTGTGGGCAAGGTGGTTGAAAATTTCATTTTGGAACGATATTGCAGTCGAAGCGGGTCGTCGGGTTTTGCGTTTCGACCGTTACTTTTCTTTCCCCCCAGTTCCCGACTCGCACTAGTTTCTTCCCCATTGCGTTGTATCTTGAAAATCTCCCGCCGAAAACTCGGTGCGGCAGCTCCGCGTGGTTCTTCGCGCGTGACGATCTTACATCTAGCGCGCACCCTCTTCCGCTCGAAGGATCATTTGCTTTTCGTATCTTTGTTTCTTTACGATCTTCAGCTGCGAGGAGTTCTCCGTTTCACATTAAATAATATTAAATTCTTTTTCATATTAAAAAAAGGCGATAAAAAAATTCATGTTACACTTTTAATGATTTCCAGAAAATGTTTTAATGGATTTTCTACCAGACACCTCCCCGGCGGCGCGTGGCTCATCGCCAAAAATTCGTCACGCGAACTCGGTCCGGGCGTCGAGGGAAGTTGCCGATAAAGGCCTCCCTTCGAACGTTAGGTCGGGTCGTTGAATTTTATGGTGTTTATGGTGTAGGGCGGTGTCACGGTCTGCAGAAGCCACGCGTCGTCCCCCCCGTTCGAAGCCTCGGAGCACAATTTTACCAGGGTATCGCTATGCCGATCGCTTTAGGAACGCGATCCAGGCATGGCTAATGTGTCATAAATTGATTTGGCACAGCGCGTGTCCCGTCTTATTTTTCCATTACCCATCGATCGGCGAGGGGGAAGGAAGAGACCCAGCTCGAAAATTTTTCAATTTTCGGAAACTCGATACGCCCAATCGGAGGCGAAACCGGATGATCGAATCAATTCACTAAATCAGAGTCTGTTTGATAATACTGCTTATTTTTACAAATGCGTTAACAGTCTGTTTAATCACATTTTAGATACCAAAAAGAAAATAACCAACTCTACACAGTAAAAAGAGTGTGTACTTTTTACAACTTATTGTTCAACAAGGACCAGAATGTTTATTTGTTAATTTTTGGGTCCCACCGTCCGGTTCTAGTTTTACAAAGAAATAAACTGAAATTGTTAATGACATGTGAAATAAAAGGTCAGGTTTGCGTATTGAAATCTTAACAAACGAGTCTGTCACTTATTTAACAACATTATTTTTACGAAATCTCGTATACCGATTTTTCAATTTACGGAAACTCGATACGCCCAATCGGAGGCGAAACCGGATGATCGAATCGATTCACTGAATCAGAGTCTGTTTGATAATACTGCTTATTTTTACAAATGCGTTAACAGTCTGTTTAATCACATTTTAGATACCAAAAAGAAAATGACCAACTCTACACAGTAAAAAGAGTGTGTACTTTTTACAACTTATTGTTCACCAACGACCAGAATGTTTATTTGTTAATTTTCGGGTCCCACCGTCCGGTTCTAGTTTTACAAAGAAATAAACTAAAATTGTTAATGACATGTGAAATAAAAGGTCAGGTTTGCGTATTAAAATCTTAACAAACGAGTCTGTCACTTATTTAACAAAATTATTTTTACGAAATCTCGTATACCGATTTTTAAGAAAGTATTTTTTACTATGTATAAGAGTTTAGTATTTGCGTAACGGTGGAACAAGTGTCTGCACCTTTTTATGTTCATTTTGCATGGAATACACAAGGACGAGTAGGGAAGGAGGAGACCCAGTTCAAAATCTTTGCAATTAACGGAAACTCGATACGCCCAATCGGAGGGGAACCCGGATGATCGAATCGATTTATTGAATCACAGTCTGTTTGATAATACTGCTTATTTTCACAATACCGTTAACAGGTTGTTTAATCACATTTTAGATACCAAAAAGAAAATGACCGACTCTACGCAGTAAAAAAAGTTCGTACTTTTTACAACAACTATTGTTCACAAACGTCCACAATTGTTTATTTCTTAATTTTCCCACCAACCGCTTCCAGTTTCACAGAGAAAAGTACAAAATTGTTAATGACGCAGGAAATAAAAGGACAGGTTTGTGTATTCAAGTCTCAACAAACGAGTCGGTCACTTATTTAACAAAATTATTTTTACGAACCTCCGTAATACCGATTTTACGAAATTATTTTTTTTACTATCCACAAGAGTTTCGAGTTTCTGTAACGGTGGAACAAGTGTCTGCTACTTTTTTTTCTTCATTTTGTCAAATTGTTAATGACGCAGGAAATAAAAGGACAGGTTTGTGTATTGAAGTCTCAACAAACGAGTCGGTCACTTATTTAACAAAATTATTTTTACGAACCTCCGTAATACCGATTTTACGAAATTATTTTTTTTACTATCCACAAGAGTTTCGAGTTTCTGTAACGGTGGAACAAGTGTCTGCTACTTTTTTTTCTTTGTTTTGCGTGGAATACACAAGGACGAGTGAGGTAGAGCGAGGACTCATTGTTATTCGTCTCGTGCCAGTGGAGTAGCGGTGGACTTGTGCTCTACAATCGAGCTAATTAATCAGTCGGCTGTCTTCACACGTTGGTGGGCCCACCTTGCGGACTATGGAATAATGGACCAGGGGATAATTTAGAATTAGCCCTCCGTCCCTTCGTGAACCGTCGTCGTCGTCCTCCTCCTCGTCGAGCGGCCGACCGTGCGTGCCTACATTTTTATACATTTATGTGCGCATTCACAAATGTGTGCGACCTGTACGGACGTACAAGCCGCTCGGGAGTGTCGGGGAACGTGCCGACGAGGTAAAGGAGCCCGGTCGGTTCCACATGACTCGGGGCACGCGCCTCTCGTACCCTACCCGTAAGTCCGACGGGGGAACTCCGATCCTCGCGATCCCATCGGGATATCACGAGTTTAATAGGCGTGACGCTCGGAAGTTTCTCATTAAAGTGTCCCCGCGATCCTCGTTGTGTATTCTGCGCGTAACGATTATCGTGATCGACGACGATTCACGTGAAGTACAAATTCTTCGACGGGTTTTCTGTGAATTATTTATTTTTCAAAGGAATCAAGAGCCAACGGTGCGCGGAGAAGAAATATGCTTCATGGGAACTAATAGTCCGTTGGTACGATCCGTTTTATGGTTTTTTTTTCTCAGGTAATTTTTTGAATCAGTTGTTCTAACAAACTATTACACTGAGAAAAAGAAATGGTTGGATCAAGCAAATGCGCGGTGACATACGTTCAAAGGTGTATTTTGTTGGTACAACAAAAATTTATGTTTCGATCGACAAATTTGGAATAAATTGAAGCGAATAATCGTTTAACAAATAATGTTCAATTTTTACCAAAGAAAATTTGATCAATTTTTACCAAAGAAAATTTGATCAATTTTTACCAAAGAAAATTTGATCAATTTTTAATAAAAAAAATTTGATCGACGAATCCTCAGTTTTTATCCACGAAATTCTTAGTTTTATCCACGAATTTCTCTGTTTCATCCACGAAATTTTTTGTTTCATCCACGAAATTCTCAGTTTCATCCACGAAATTCTTAGCTTTGTCCACGAAATTCTTAACCAGATACGCAAAATTTTGCATACCCGCCTTCTAGAAAAAAAAAAATTACCATATGTGTTTTATATAAAAATTGCTATGGCCCCTGTGAAAATTTCACATGTCGCTAGTGGTGGCGCTGTTGCCCGGTCGAAATTTACCACAAAGACTTGTTCGCTTTTCCAAGATCCTTCTCTCAGTGCAGTTTTCGCCAAGTTTCGTATGACTCTTTCCTCAAGGCTCGTTACAGCAAACTTACGATTCCTCGAGCGAATGATAAATCAACGTAGCTTTTTATAAAGTTATTATTCACAGAGCCATAAGTCATCGGAGCTTGTGGCGCTCGAAACAAGAGAAACTTACGCCGTCGGTGCCGGGAGAAGGAGCGACGATAACGGATTCCCAAGCGGCTCGTAATCTTTTCTTCCTCTCGCAGTTTCAAAGCGAGCCAATGAGATACATACACACACCTGGCCGCTAAATAACGAGAAGCACGGGGACACGAGGTCGAGACAACGGGGGTTTTATATCGCTTTCGAAGCGAGCGAATGCCCGTCGGAAAAATTTCAAATGGGCCGAAGATGATTGTCGAGACTTGCCGGGTGCAACGAGAAGTAAGAAAAAAAAAAAAAATGTAAAAAAAAAACGAAAGGGTAGAAAAAAGAAACGACTGGTGACGTGAATATACCGAGTTCAATCAAACGCCGTAAATGAGGCATAAATAAGCTTCGCGGCTCTAATACTTCTCGCATCCCTCTCTCGCTCGGCTTTCTTCCGTCCCTCTGATGTATCCTCGCTTGGCTTTTCTTTCTAACGACAAGTATAGTATTAAAAGGATGACGAGGCAGGTGTCGGTGGTACGCAGAGAACAGAATCGAGCAGTTTATACTTCCTAGACGGCGGCAACGAAGCCGACGGTGGATGACGTCGAGGACGAAACACGAGGAACTCAACGCAACGTTCCTTTTTTTTTTTTTTTTTTGTTAATATATATACATACATGTGTATGGCGCATGTACGCAGTCTCTGTATCGGTCGAGACGATGCACAACATCTGGCCTGCCGTTATACCTACCCGCGACGTTCTAACACCGCGGATCCTATGATTCCGCGATTATAATACCACGGGCATATGATTCCGCTGGCTCCACAGCTGATGGAACTGATGCCTTTGTGCTCGGCCTCGGATACACAGCCAGTGCAGGAACGTGACCGAGCTTCGTCCGAGGATCGATGATCCCCCTCGAGTGAGACTGGACCGAAAGAGACCTGAACTGAACAAGCGATAGCCACGAGACGCGCTACCAGCTAGTCGGATGCCTCCTAAGTATGTTCCGTAATGCCCGTTACAAATGTCCATGTGGATATTAAACTAATACGGATACGAGCGATACGAGGAGGCGATAAAGTTTCGTTGCGTCGACAATATTCGCATAAAGGCGTGTATTATGTATAAAATTATTGATGGGGCAATCATGAACCGGTGAAGATAATTCAGATACGAGAAATGTCCATCTACGAAAAGCTTCAGTCTCGTTGGTAAAAACAAAGATTCCTCTATGAGGATGCAAAGAGAGGTATTTTTCTTGAAAATTGGCTACAATAAATCTACGCTGATCACTAATCCGCCGCTTGCCTTATCCTTGCCCATTATCTGATACGGAAGGTCAGGTCAGTTGAAAATATATACAGGGGTGATGGGGCAAAACGAGCAGGGAGGGAAAAGGGGCACATCGAATAGAAACAAAAAAATTGTCTCAAAATCAAGTCTGAAAATTATAATTTTTTCTTATGCAGTGAGGTAACGCTTCTTAATTGATTTTTCATGCCGACGTGTTTTTTTTCTTTTATCAATACACAAGAACACAAGAAAACACAAACACGTTTTTATAACACAAGAAAACGGAAAGATAAACGAAAATGATGAACGAAATTGTTTGTAATAATACAATTCTATCTGATCAACTTATTTGTCGTTGACGACTCTGACGAAATTTTATTAGAATGAAAATAAAAGGCAAGCTTTATTGAAGGGTATGGAATGAAGTTACGAAGTCTTCGCTTCTATTTTTACACAAGCTATAATTTTGTGCTCCTTTCAAGTATAGTTACGTAGCTTCGGTATAGTTCATTGTCACATCGACAACAGACTTTGCCGCGCCTGCTATGGCAACGTCACTCCATGACTGTCCATTCGTAGTTGTAACGTAGATTTTCATAATGTTTCCTTCACCATTGTAAATAAACAAAACCACCAACCACTTCAGCCGCACGTGATCGAGAGCAAAGCAAAAAAAATCGTTTTAATAAAAAATCAATCAAAAATTAATTAGATCAATAGTCTGATTTTTTCAAATTAACTTTGCTTGACAAACCTTCAAAAAAAGTTGTGAAATGTAAAAAAAAAAATGATTTGAACGATATTTTTTTTTGTTTTCATGAATAATTTGAGTTATCTCCCGCACTTTTCTTATGTAAGGAACATCAGAAAATTTAAACGAGTCGTTCATAAGAAAATCAAGACGGTGCCCGTTTTGCCCCAATACCAATTTTTAGTCGAGTTTGAGTCGAGGTTTTAGATGAGTTTAGCCCGTTTTTCCCATCCATCAATTTCCCCCAGCTTATCTATTGTTTATCATAAATTTCGCATTACATGTCTACTTCGATAATTTGTTACGAAACTGCAGTGAACCAAGCAAAGCAGCCGTATGCAGTGAGGCAACGCGTCATCGCCTCGACACCAAAAGATTAACGCCCGTGCCTGTACGTAGTAAATCCCGAAGTTGACGAGAAGTTCCTCTGCGGTCTGCGTTTTTGCTGCAAAGACACCGCGGCCGGACGGGACCGTGCACAGCGCCGACAGCTGAAGGAGGAGCTGGCCGGTAACGGCGACCGCTGTTTTACGACTGGACGTGCCGAGGTAGGGTGGGGGACAGGTATTTAAATTAGCAGATGCGACGATCCGCGGTATCCGGGACTACCCTGTGCACACAACCGGGCAATGAGCTGGGCAAGATTGCTCGCGCGCTCCGCGGTCGACCTGACCTGGGTCAATCGCACCAATCTCAACAGTCACCAGTGCAAATCATGACTGGAAGACACGTTGTCACCTCCGCACACGCACGCGCACAAGAGTTTGCCTAAACAATGATATATCCCAATTGTCCGTCATAGAGCAACGAGCGAGACGTGCCGAATGATTGCTCGAGAGTCAAGAATACTCGGTTAACAATTCCGAACCGAGGATCGACCTCCGAGTGGCTGCGTCATGCTTGCAAACTATCATCCGAACGCGAGGAGACCTTACGGCCGGCTCGGTACGCATACACGCGCGTAAGATACTAGGAAGAGGCTGCAGGTGTAACCGGCCGGCGAGTGCACGTCGACTGGACGAAAGAGACGAGAGGGGAAGAAATAGATAGATAACTGAACGCATCCTTACGTCCGGAAGCTGACGAGACGAGACCCGGTACACGATTTGCCTGATGGGCAATGATTCTCTCGAGCTAGACACGCATAGAAACGATGCGTTCCATTTCATAAAAATTTTAGTGCATTCGACGCTTTTCTCGCGGCACACTAAATGGTCCGTAGGGGGAGGGGAGAGGGTGAGAGAAAAAAAATTATTTGTTTAAAAAAAAAAGAAAAAAAAATTATTTGTTTAAAAAAAAAAAGAAAAAAAAATTATTGATTTAAAGAAATCGTACACTGAGAAAAAGACATGGTTGCATTAGGCAAATGCGCGGTGACATACGTTCAAAAGTGTGTGTTTGTTGGTACAACAAAATTTTTTGTTTCAATCGACAAATTTTGAATGAATTGAAGCACATAGTCGTTTAACAAAATAATGCTATATTTGTACCAAATAAATAACAGCTTCAGACGTATGTCACCGCGACTTTTGGTTAAGGGAATACGTCACAGATCGCCGTTTCTTAATGGTGGGGGGTGATGGGGGGCATGTTGCTGGCAATGGTTGAGCCCCAGGTATCTATTCATATACAGGTTCGAAGCTCCTTCAACTCGTAATATCTTCAAAAATATATGGGCACACCTCGATTTTATTTTTTTAACGCGTCCGTACTAATGTTCCAATGTTATTTTCGAAAAAAATTCTAATCCAGTAGTCTGGAAACATAAATTTTTCTAAAAAGAATGTTGCTTTTCACGCGGCGCCATATGCAGCTCATGCTAATTGACACAATTTTAAGTTCATGTATCTCGGAATCCATGTGGGGAAAAAATTATTAGAAAGTCTTTTAAAAAACCTTATTCATTGCTTTATAATACTTGTGATTTTTAGTTCCAAAAGTAGAAAAGTCGTTGTGTGACGTATTCCCTTAGGCCAAACAATTTTTTTTTTCTCTGTGTAAAATCTCGTTAACTCTTTATAAGTCACACCTCTATCCGCACTCTTGGGCGCTACCGTGGCAACGCTACGGCAGCGGAGCCACATCACTTTACCGAAACTAAAGTCCATCGGTCCGAACGCACTTCATCCGAATAGTGAAACGTCCGAAACTTAATTTTTCCGACTCGTCAAATTTTCGAAACTTGATTATTCCGAATCTTCACTTCAGCGAACGTTACTCTTCGGAAATAGTAATTGGCCGAGCGTTACTCTACGGAAATAGTAATGGGCCGAAAGTTATTCCTCCGAATCGTCATTTAACCGAACGTCATTTCTCCGAATAATAATTTCCCCGAACGTCATTTTCCAGAATCGTTAAACTTCCAAAGGTCAAGTCGCCGAATCGTTATTCGTCCGAGTCGTCATTCGTCCGAATCGCCAATCAACCGAATCACGAAACTAAATAATATAACTAGCATAGTCTCGTCCAGTCTAGTGAATATCAATGCCAGAGATTCGGTACGAATTATTTCGGATAAATACTGTTCGGACGAATGACAATTCGGTGACTTGACGTTTGGAAATTTGACGATTCGGGGTAAATACAGTTCGGTGAAGTTAGTATTGCGAAAAATGACGTTCGGTTCGAAGGCATAACATTCGGTTAAATACTATTTCCGAAGAGTAACATTCGCCGAAATGACGATTCTGAATAATACAGTTTCGGAAATTTCACGATTCGGAAAAATAAGGATTCGGCACTGTACGATTCAGAAAACTAAAGTTTTGGAAGTTTGACTATTCGGATGAATCGCGTTCGGACCCACGATTTTCGGCCATACAACGATTCGGCCGATTGTAGTTGTCGGCAAAATTATGTGGCTTCTACAGTTCACTGAGAAAAAAGATAGTATTTTCTACCGTATCAAATAGTTCCCAGGTGGAACGCCTATATAGATAGTTTCTGATGGTACATATTCAGATTATTAATTTAAATCGTGGTTGCAACCATGATTTTTTGTCATTGTCGTAACTACAAAATGTAGACGTTCCCCTTGGGAACAATTTTTTATGGTAAAAAGTTAGTATTGTTGCTTTTACCATTTAATTTTTTCTCAGCGTAGCACCTAAGAGTGGTTCCTCCCGTTTCGGTACGATTTCGGGCGGTGTGACTTATAAAGGGTTAATGTAAAAATGTCAAGCAACTACGGAGATCGGTGATAAGATCGAACTTTCTACGTGTCATTGAAGCATCGGAAAAGTTGTAATTGATAATTCTTAACCAGTTATGGTTTCCAATGGTCTCTCGCTATTTTTCTTGCGTCAGCGGTGAAGAGAGAAGTCGACGAAGGAGCACGAAAGACCAGTCGCCGAGACGTGTGTCTAGTGGGAAAACGGGAAGGAAGGACGAACGAGGAGGATTACTCTTGATATCGAAGTGAGAAGAAAAAATGTTGCTCCCTCTAGATCGATCGTATATTACAGGATCGGACAGGCGTACGGGAAGCAGCGACGATGCGCGAGCAACATAAATCATAATTGTTTTATAGGACGTTTATTATACTCGGCCGAGTACCCGAACGCAACGAGAGATTGGGTCTGTTGTCGTTTCATTTCGTATTCGTCGCAGTCCTCGAGTAACGAAGTCGCGTCATTCGTTCTGCATCGTGACTTCTGTCGGAGTCTATTCTTTTATTATCGTTTATTGATTATGACGCGGCGTTATTGGTCGGTTATTGACAGGGTAAAAATGGCTAATATGGCTAATATGGTAAGTAAATGACATACGGACCGGACCATTTTTACCACTTTTGACCCACTTTAATTTTGAACTTCGATAAACGTTTTTTTGTTTACCAGGTAAACCAGGTAAAAACGTTCCAACTAGACTCTGGTTCGAAGCTATATAAATTAGAAACTCCAGAACGCCCTCGGGTGAGACTGACGGAAAACCGTTAATCGTTCTGGACACCGTGGACGACAGACGAGGTGCGAGAAATGCGGTGAAAATGTAAAAATGAAGGTGAAAAAAAGAAGAAATTAGCTGACGCTATTTTTTTCGGGGTCATCAGAGACGAGGCGACTGCTTCGGTCGGAAAAAATTTTGCGGCACCGGTGGGGTCACAGAGTCGAGGAATACAAGTGGGGCGGGGTACTCGCGCGAAACTACGGCGAACCTGTAATTAGAGCACCTCGGGTGTGAATCTAATGGGTGGGTTTTTCGTTTGCCTCCATAAATCTCGACCCTGTTACCTTGGTGTATATGTATCCCTCTTTAGCCTGTAGCTCGGAATTCTGCGGTGTATCCGAGTTTTGGCTACCATCGAACAGTCCTTAAGACCTCGGGAAATTTTGTTTTAACCGTTTAAAAACATTTTTGTATGGCAGAGAAAAAATAGACTCATGTTCACCTTTTGGGATGAGATTCTTTTTTTTTTTTTAATGCACCCCAAAATATTAGCCAAAATAACCCATAGAGAATGTCATACAAAAAAATTAGATCGTAGAGGAATGACACATAGAATATTGTATTGGAAAGATACACCATTTAAAAAGTTGTATCGGCGAGAAACGACACATGGAAAGTTTTATCGGAGAAACACGACATTCGAAATTGATATATGAAATTACACTATAGCGATCGGGTTAGAACTATACACTATAAAAATAAATTGTAAATTTAATGTACTGGAAATTTAAATTTGCTTACATTACTTATATTAATTGAACATTAATGTACTTTTATTGTAGAATAAAAATACGAGATATTAAAAATGCGAATGTTTTGCCTGAAATTTACAAAAATTTCCATTAAAAATATAAATTTTACTGTATAATTGCAACGCACATGTGTTTGAAATTTCAGAATCAGTTTATGTAAAAAAGCTTCTAATACCGTTCATTAATTTTCAAAAGAAATTTTTTTACAATGTAGAACTATATAATTGTATGAGGCTACAGTTTGAGGGAGTTCAACAGACTATAGTAGAGCACACGGATCATTTGTGACCGCCTCATTTGTTTTTATAGCGGACGTCAGAAATATTCGTACAGGCAGTAGTAATAATGGCGACCGCCTTTCGATATATCCGAATAGGTTTTTGGACCACTTATTCAACGTTCTATATCTCTGCCAGTTCACATTTAATTTTCGAAATCCGTCGCTACAAGCATACCGTGCCAAATTTCGTTAAAGTAGTCTATGCGGATAAGTTTCAGAGAAATTTGAGGGAATTGCAAACACTTCTGGCTCGTACAAAATTAAAAAAAAAATGAAGTATCGTAAAGATGCTGAAAATATTAATTTCGCATAATAGTAATTCCAAAATGTTATTAACAAATTGTTCAACAAATCTCCCGGAAACCTAACTTGTTTTATGAAATTGATTTGTTCATTTTTCCGAATGCGTGTGATTTTTTTCAGATTTTTAAATTCACTTTCTACACTTTTTTTCCATATAAAAACAAAAATTCGATGCCAATTTAAAAATCTGGAAAAATTCATACGTATTCGGAGAAGTGAACGAATCATTTTCGTAAAAGAAAAGTTAGGTGTCCGGGAGATTCGTCGAACAATTGTATTTTGAATCAATTCGTTAATGACATGTTGACATGATTATAACGAAAAACTAATCTTGTCAGCTTGATATTTTTCAGATTTTTATACCATCCAGAAGTGTTTGCAATTTCCTCTCATTCCTCTGAAACTTATGCGAAGTGAACGCTATTCGCAGGGACTATCTTAAGACACGTTAATCCATAGCGACAAACACTGGAGACAACGAAGAGGGCAGAATCGCCGGCCTCAGTGAAACGCATAACTCCCGTAGGGCAAAAGCCCTAGCGGGCAGTCGGAAGTTGAAAAAAATTGCCCGTTTTGCCCCGCCTCTCCCCGCACTCAGCGAATTACTAAACAAAGTACTTTCTCATCCTGAATATACGATTATGATAAATGATAGATCGATACGTTGCAGGCTATCGCAGCACCCGTGATACACCTTAAGAATAATAATGCCGACAATATAACGATAATAATCTCGAAGGCAATCACCGAGCGAACAATGATAATGAGATACGTCCAAGCCGTGCCGATAGACAGTGCTCGGTGTTACACTTGCATACACGTTGTATTCACATGCGGCGTTGATGCGAAGGGCCCTTCCGAAGATAATTCAGTGGGACCCACGACGAGAAGCGGGGAAGAGCGTAGTCCTCACCGCTAGACGCGCATCAGTCAAACGGGCTATTATGTTGTAAATCACCGGTGATTGTCTGCGAATCGCAACTCCCTTGCCGACCGAGAGTCCTGAGCGCGTAGGCAGGTAATAATCAATTTATGCTCTTCATCAGACGCAATAAATTGATTAACCGTCCGCACATAAAACCCGCACTTCCGAGCGCGAAGATCGAGCGAGTGGAGTGAATACCGATCGATCGATCCTCCTGACACGCCGTGAGTTTCAAAGGAAAGCGATCTGTGATTAGACAGTTTCGTTGGCGGGAAGAAGGTAATAAAAAGTCCTGGGAAAAATCTTCGGATTGATTTTATTTTATTGAAAATGATATAAAATTTAAACGGTTCGATCGATTCTCTGGAAATTTCAATGGGATCGTCGGGCAATCACATATTCCATCTGTGCGCCCCTTTTTAGCCAGATAGATGAACATTTGTAAGAGCTAGAGTGCGCACAGACATTTTCGAAGAAATAAATAATAGCGTAGAAAAAAAAACAACTGAACTTATTTTGATGATATTTTGAAAAGACATTGACTGTTAACCGCACATGCCGTGAGTGAAATTTTAGCTTGATCGGTCGAGGCATTCTCGAGTTACAGCGGTTTGAATTTTTCGCGTCTGATTCACACACACACATACATGCGGACATTTTTTCTAAATGTGATTTTTCGATATTTTGGAACATTCGGAACACGTTTTCGTTAAAATCTCGAATTTTTTTTTTTACCAGACAAAGCTTTCTCTACACTGTTAAAAAAATGATAAATTCAATGCAACGGACTGGAAGTTTTCATGCAAAAACTGGTAGACTAAATTTAATGTACATTGTGATGAAAAATCAATGAATTTTTACAGTGAAATCGGAGTAAATTGTTCGATTTAAAGTACTTTCATAATAAAATTAAAGTAAATTATTAAAAGTAAAGTACTTCTAAAGTTTTTAATATACTGTGCGTTAATTGTCCATCACAATTGCACACCAAATTTAATATATCAGTTTATGCATAAAAACTTCCAGTAACAGTACATTCAATTTCATACGATTTTTTTTTTTTATATTTATATTTTTTACAGTGCAATGTTAAAAAGATTGGAAATTTAATGTGCCGGACTGGAAGTTTTTGTGCAAAAACTGATGCATTAATTTAAATGTACAATTAGCGTGAAAATTTAATCCACTTGTAGAGTGAAATTGAAGTAAATTGATGGAATTTAAGTAGATGTATAGTAAAATTAAAGTAAATTCTTTAAAATAAAGTATTTCTAAAGGTTTTAATTTACTGTACATTAATTTTTCATTATAATTGTACATGAAATTTAATATACCAGTTTATGCATGACCGGTACTGAAAAAACTTCCAGTACCGGTACATTAAATTCCATACGCATTTATTTGCAGTGTGTATGCAGACGCAAAAACGGTCCGTTTTGCCCCGGGGCTCCGTTCGTCCATGGTAACCTTTCACGGACGATACTGCGAGTGTTTACCGGACGTCGATGGAAACTTTCATCGAAGCCGGTTGATTATTGTCAAAGGAAAAAAAAAAAAAAAAAAAAAAAAAATGAGAAATAGGCTGGCAATGTTTTTCCTCGTAAATCTCGCTGGCACGTAGGCGAAGGGAGAAAGACGACCGAATCCTGGCGAAAGGGGCGTACGAGGGTGGGACACAGAGATTCGGTATTTTCCTCGAGATGCTTCGAGTTTCGGCTGAATCGCCGAGAGAAACTTGAGAGATACTGCGGAGTGCGGGGACCGCCTCATTTGTTGCGTATTAGCGAAGGATAATGAGCTCTCGAAAGCTGCCGCCTTGCGCCCCCTTTGCGAAAGGCGCCGCTTCGCCCTCTCTCTTCCCTCGACCCGTCGGAGTAAAAACGAGAGGGAGAAAAAAAAAAAAATAAGAAAACCGACAAAATATCGACGAGAGTCGAGCCGAGCGGAGTGTTACGCCCTCGAAAATTCTGTCGTGGGAGAGCCGCGGCGTCGAAATTCGAAGAGTGCGGCAACAACCCTTCGAGCGGCCGGCTCGAATCTTTGCGGCTTTAAGCATATTATACACGCTCTGCGGCCCGGACCGTGGGTGTTAATATCTGCAAGGGAACGAACGAGAGATTCGAGAGACTGCAACGTCTACCGAAGATAATCGAAGGGTAAACTGAGACGAGATCAGCAGCGGGGAAAGACCGACTCGAGAAGTACCAGAAACCTTCCTCTCCTCCCCGTGCGCCAAGTTGTTGGAACGGTACAATAAACTCGCACTTCTTCGGGACAACAAAGCAGTTCCGGCATTCTATATTATTCCCCGCGGTCGCTGACGATCCCGCGCAATGTTTGACCTATCGTTTCACGTCTTCCTCCGTTATTTATTTTTTTTTTTTTAAATATATTTTTTATTACTCTTTCATTCACAAAGGGAAATCGACCGTTGGGGCGAGAGGTGAATGAGAAATAAGGCCACCTGGGAGTGTCGGGGAGGCAAACAATAAATGGAGGAGTAAAAAAAAAAAAACAACGAGAGGAAACTGCCCACGTGGACGAGTCGTTGGGAAGAGGGCGCTCGGTGTAACACATCCGCAAGCGAATTCTCCATGCAAATTTCTAAATGCTCCGACGCTACGTGTCTCACGGTGAACTAGATTATTATACAACCGAGCCGATATTTATCGTTCTTGTAACGCCGGTGTGTTTCGACGGTCCCGGAGACACGTGTGTATATATTTCACGGAGTGACCCAACGCGCAACGATCGCGGCTAAAAGAGTACGACGATAAAGAGATAGAGAAGCGAGGAGGAGGGCGAGGCGCGGAGTCGTAAACACGTTTACTTCGCCACGCGTGAAGAGTAATGATCCCTCGGGCACGCTTGGTTCTGGATCTTCTCGACTCTGTACGGAGTCGGACTACAGCATCCTCTTTTTTTTCTTGCCCCAACTTGCCACACTCTAAATCAAATGTATTCGCTAGCAATCCTGTGCAAGCGGTATTTTTTTTTTTTTTTTTTTTTTTTGGTGTTGTTAAATATAGACAATTTTACCTAAATTTTGGATCACGAATTTAAATATGCCCGTTTATGCATTTTTTTTTAAATTTATTTCATCATTTTGTTGATTAATTTTTTCGATAAAATTTCAAACTGTGTGATTCTTGAATCTGACAATAATGAGCGCTGAAACGTGTTGGAAAGATAGGAATAACTTGTCGGGATCGGTAATCAATTTTGTGATGTCGTTTTACGAGACATTAATGTACACGCTGCGGTGCTCCGCACTGTCGGTGACACGAGCTGCTCCAATCAAATATATACGTAAGCAATCCTGTACAAACGGCATTTTTTAGGCTATTGTTAAATATACAACATATTGTGTCACAAAATTTAAATCGACCGATTTATGCATTTTTTTTTTAAACTTCATAATTCTGCAGATTAATTTTTTCGATAAAATTCCAAACTATGTGATTCTTGAATCCGACAATAACGAGCGCTGAGAGGTTTCGGAAAAATACGAATAATTTGTCGGGATCGGTCATCAATTTTGTGATGTCGTTTTACGAGACATTAATGTGCACCCTACGTTGGTCCGAACCGTCGGTGATCCGAGCTGCTCCGATTAAATATATTTGCAAGCACACTTGCACAAGCGGCATTTTTCAGGCCTTTGTTAAATACATAAAATGTTGCACCACAAAATTAAAATACACCGTTTCATGAATTTTTTTTTAACTTTATAATTTTGTAAATTAATTTTTTCGATAAAATTTCGAACTATGTGTTTCTCGAATCCGACAATAACGAGCGCTGAGAGGTGTTGGAAAGATACGAATAATTTGTCGGGATCGGTCATCAATTTTGCGATGTCGTTTTACGAGACATTAATGTGCACCCTACGTTGGTCCGAACCGTCGGTGATCCGAGCTGCTCCGATTAAATATATTTGCAAGCACACTTGCACAAGCGGCATTTTTCAGGCCTTTGTTAAATACATAAAATGTTGCACCACAAAATTAAAATACACTGTTTCATGAATTTTTTTTTAACTTTATAATTTTGTAAATTAATTTTTTCGATAAAATTTCAAACTATGTGTTTCTTGAGTCCGACAATAACGAGCGCTGAGAGGTGTTGGAAAGATACGAATAATTTGTCGGGATCGGTCATCAATTTTGCGATGTCGTTTTACGAGATATTAATGTGCACCCTACGGTGGTCCGAACCGTCGGTGACACGATCCGCTTCGATGCGTCCTCCTAATTATTGTAAAATTATGTAAATAAGTCCAGAAGCCCATCGACATTGTCCCTCTCGGTGACAAGCCCGGTCGCGTGGCCGTCGGTGGGATGAACAGAGAGAAAGAATGAACAGGCGGAGATATTAGTCCTCGTAAAGGTTCGTGGACCTCGTCGTAAAGCAGTCAAATTTGTCCACACCGTGCCAACCCGCAGGGCGTTTAAAGTGTCGTAAACCAATTGCGAGGGTGAGGGAGGTAGACCTAGCTGCGCGAGGGATACGACTGAGGATAATTTGGGTCCTCCGTTTGCAGATCGTAAAGTAGAGAAGCGCGCGCGTGGGTCACGGAGAGAGGCGGGTCGTCCAGTTCGTCTCTCTTTCCTTCGTTCCTTCGTCGCCACTGGAGATCCAGTTAGGCTTGTTAGACCTAGAAGAGAGTTCAGGCCTAGTTGGGTCGACCGCACTCTCAATCCGACTGGCCCGAATTGAGGGAAAAAAACTGGATCGAAAAAATGAAAGAAATCATTAACCGATTCGACAGCGAATAACTCGTTCGGAATATCAGCGCGGTATCCGAACATTGTGCCGATTGAAATTCGAGCAGTATCGTTCGACGATTTATGTCTCGGTGTCTCTCACTGTGGAATTTACGCGACGCCCGATGGCCCGACGGGTCACGAAGGCTATGGCCAGTCCTCGCAAGAAACTCTTATGCAAATCGAACGAAACGTAAATCGAAGATGAGATGACCGGGAGCGGCAGTGTTGTTGCAGAGTAGAACGTTAGGGCTTTATCGACGGCTCAGAATCGAAGGGGCGTAACCCGCATGTCAACATTTACGAGTTACGCCCTTTTGATTTTTAGCCGTCGATGTAGTATCTCTCGAACATCGCAGCCACGGTGAAACGATAAATATCTCTCCGGTACGTCCACTTACGTGTCGCAAATCACCGTCACTGTCGTCGTCGCACGCACGTGGAATCCAAGTTCCGTCATCGATAACAGTAGGAGTTTGTTTTATAATCGAAAGGTCGTGCGGAAAATATCGATAATTAATTAAGTAGGTTGCATAAAATTGTAATGAATTGGATAGCCATGTAAAAATTACTTTGCACCTTTTTTGATACGATGAAAAAATGTCTACATCTCCTAAAATTGAAATCGTTAAAATTTACCGCAAATCGTTTGTGGAAAATCGCTAATTAAAATTTTGGTAAATCGTCGTTTTAAGGCCGTTTTATGTATTTTTCTCCACTGATGATTATACTCCAAATTATTTTATTCCTAGAGCCACATTTGACGCATAAGGATAGATTCCAACCAAATTACAAATCAAAGGTATTTGATCAAAATATTATATATGTGTGCAATTTTAGGACGATATACAGTAAAAAAACAATTTCGTAAATTCGGAATACAAAGTTCCGTAAAAATAATTTTGTTAAATAAGTGACAAACACGTTTGTTACGATTTGAATATACAAACCTGTCGTTTTGTTTGCCTTGTCATTAACGATTTCAGTTTGTACTTTTGTTTGTAAAACTAGAACCGGTTGGTGAGATTGGACAATTGACGAATAAAAAATTGTGGACGTTTGAGGACAGTAAGTCATTGTAATAACTACAAACTTTTTTTACTGCATAGCTCAAAATATATCAAATGTATCAAATTATTTCGTATAGTGTATCAAGTTATCACACACGTGTGTGTGTGTCGCATTTCTCAACGTTTTGACTATTTTAAGTGCTCTAACATTACAATCTCCATTTTTTTTTTTACGAAAACATAGCTTCCTCTATGAGGAAGCACAATAATAAAAAATAAAAAAATCAGAGAAATATAAGATATTTCGATGACCACTAATAACCATCCACTATAGTCAATCGCGGTGCAAAACCTTCCCTAAACGATAAAAAAAATTTAGCACATGTCCGTCCAATGCGGAGCGGGTGCGACATCCTTAACGATAGACATATAGGGGAGAGCGGGGCAAAATGGCACAGCGGGGCAAAACGGTACAATGAAACAAAACGCAATTTTCCAATAACTTTTGGATAGTTGCGATGGTGGTTCATTGTGCAAAACGGGGTTGAAAATCCTAATCCATCGCTGGGACAAAATGGGGTATCCAAAAATTATTGAAAAATTGAGTTTTACCCTCAAGGTCCCGTTTTGCCCCACTGTCCCATTTTGCCCCGCTCTCCCCTACATACGATCCTCTCCCGCCGATTGTTCGTTGGTCAAACTTCGCCGGTTCATCGCTCCGAAATACATACGACTCTTGCATGACACCCCCTCGGGGTTGTGTGCAAACAAGTTCAAATCCACCAGAAATGGGGCAGTGGATCCTGCGGCGTTTCTCTCGGTGCTCCCTGTGCCATTACCGACAATGCGTGCCGCCGCAGCCCCTAGCGCCTTAGCCCCCAGCGAAGAGGATGAAGAGGAGTCGGGAGCGACGCCGTCAAAAATGAGCGGGTCGAGAATAGCACGAAAGGGAGCAAGAAGGAAGAGACGAGGGCTCGGAGAAGCGTGGAAGGGCGAAAACGCAGGAAGACGAAGAGAGCGAAAGAGAGAGGGAGAGGGCGTGTCCGGTCGCGCGGCTCCTACAAAGGAGTTTTGCCCACTTCGCGCTGCTGGACACCGAAGGAAACAGAGGGAGATAGGTAAGGAAAGGAAAGAGGAGTAGGGATGCGAGAAGGGCCCCGGCGCGAAGGCGCGCGCGGGCCTCCCGTCTCCTCGTGCCGCTGCCAGTTTGCGCTTTTCTCCTACCACCGCGCAAGCCCAGGGCCTTGAGGCCCTCGCCGGTAATCCTCTGCCCCCTCCACAGCCCGAGAGGAACCCGAGAAAACCGGGCAGCGTGGTCCAGCCACGAGATACCGTCCGTCCAAGAGTCAAGACGTACTCCGACGTACTCGCCACTCTGCTCGTCAGTTTACGCAACGCTTCGGTCCGTGCCGGAGGAAACGCAGGCAGCACCCTCGAGTCTCCTCCGAACCTCGCCGAGTGTCCAATCGATGATCAAGTATCGTCGATCAACCATCGGTTCACGCTGTTCCGTTCGTAATCCGGAAACCGATAACAAACCATCGACTCCGAACTCACGAATCGTGGATCGACCGTCGGTTCACGCTGTTCCGTTCGTAATCCGGAAACCGACAACAAACCATCGACTCCGAACTCACGAATCGTGGATCGAGCGTTGGTTCACGCTGTTCCGTTCGTAATCCGGAAACCGACAACAAACCATCGACTCCGAACTCACGAATCGTGGATCGAGCATCGGTTCACGCTGTTCCGTTCGTAATCCGGAAACCGATAACAAACCATCGACTCCGACATCACGAATCGTGGATCGAGCATCGGTTCACGCTGTTCCGTTCGTAATCCGGAAACCGACGACGAACGATCGACCTCGAGCTCGACTGTGGTCGCGGTCATGAGAGTTTCAACGCTATCGACAATTTGATCGGCATCGTCGCTTTTGGGATCGAGGAGTGACGGGTAGATTCGGGAGAGTTCAAAGGGTTCGACGACACTTCGATCGGTGAGGTTGCGAGACAGCGCGAGAAGCGACCACGAGGATCGAACTGATATTTGCTTATAAAGAATCGAAGACCGGCGAAACGGCAGATCGATAAGATGACAAGTTACGCGTGCCTTCAGCGTTACGATCTACTGGATTCCGAGGGTTACGGCTCGGCTAGCAGTCCCGAATCCAATCCACCCCCCGGGTCAACGGGAGGACGCACCGGCTGGCCGGGACACCATCAGGAATCTTATCCACAGCCACCGAGATCGAGGGGCAGTAGTTGCGGCAGCGTCAGCTCCGTCGACAGCCACCACAATCATCACCGTCATCACAACAACAACAACAACAAGAACATCAACAGCCTTACGGGTTTCAACAACGGCCCGGGCGGCTTCAATTTCGCCGAGTTCTACGAGGGTTATCATCAGGAGGGTGACAACATCAACGAGTCGCTTACCACCATGGAAGTCGGAACGAGAAACTCCAAAACGGAATACTGCAAGCTTGGCTATCGAACGAATTCCCACGGCAGTCAGTACGAGAATCATTACGAGACCGTAAATCCAGCTAATCGAACGGGCTACGTGAGTGCCCATTACGCGCAAAAAACTGTTCACGACAACAATCAGCACAATCAAAATTATCCGAGTGGTGGTGGTGTCGGTGGTGTCAGTGGTGGTCAGCAGGACATTTTTGTGACTTCCAAAACTCACGCACCTTACAACGCCGGAAAGAATGAGAGTTTCGCGTCGAAGAGTGACAACGGCTTGTTTTTGCCAACGAGGACAGACGTTATGTTTTTGAGTGGCGTAACTTATCCGGCGCAGAAGAACGAGATTTCGCTCGGAACGGAAGCGACAGATTCGTCGAGGTGCGGTGGTAATCAAGCGGCCGAGAGATATATGTCGATGGACGAGGATATGATGAGCGAGAGCGGTTTGGACTCGGAGTACGGATTCGGTCAGTGCGGCAGCGGGCTGAACGGTATGCAAAAGCTGAAGACACCGGGAGCGCCGGGTGTCGAGGTGATGAGGAAGAGACGATTGGCCGCTAACGCCAGGGAGAGAAGACGAATGAACAGTCTCAACGACGCATTCGACAGGCTCAGAGACGTCGTGCCCAGCCTGGGAAACGACAGGAAGCTCAGCAAATTCGAGACACTGCAAATGGCCCAGACATACATATCGGCGCTCTACGAGCTACTGCATCGGGAATGACGAATCTTCGGGGTTTTAGGTTCATTGCTAATTTTTTGTTTGTTTGTTTTTTTTTTTTTCTTTTCTTGTGAATTTAGACAATCATGTGAGAATAACTGTTGCTCAAACTATTGTAAATATGTTAATTTGTAATGTAGAGAGTCACGGCGAGGAGGTAAACGAAAAGGAGGTGCCAGACGCGGTCCTCGGGGACCGATATTGCCTGTAAATATTACAATACATCTTTAGATAAATGAAAAATTCGCATTCGATTCTTTTTTCTAAGTTATTGCAAGGTAGCCAATTTTGTACATATTTTTGAAGAGGAAAAAGAAAATACTTTTTCTTTTATCTTTAAAATTGCGACGACCGAATCGATCGAGGATGTTTTCGTCAGAACGACATCATTGAGAACACTGCCTCACGGCTGTTCGCTGATGCTCTGGTATAGAATAATCATAGGGGGGGGGGGGGGGGGGGCAAAACGGACCTTCGGCGCAAATCGTACAATTTTCACAAATTTCTCAGCAGAGCATAGAAATAAAAAGTCTCATCACGAGACGTGGGCAACGGCTGCGTTCCGTCCCGATCGGGCCAGCGTCGTGCACGGTAGCCGATTTCCACGGATCATTCGCGCCGCTTCCTCTCCATGCAAAAATCCAAGATTCACAAACAACCATCGGGTATGCAAACCCGATACTTCTCCGGTTCGTTCGCTCGGATTCGAAACCGCTCTTACCGACACACAGAAAAATGCAACTTCTCTCATCTCCACTTAGCAGTCAATCACAATTAAATACAATTTTGCGCAGAGAGGTTCCCGTCGCGCCGGGGGCCCTCTTCGGCGCTCTCCTCGACTCTCACCGTTCCCCCGTTCGGTAATGCCGCAAAAAGAGAGCAAATTGAAATCTCCTAGCTGACAGAATGATAGATGCTGACGGGCTCCGTGGATGCTACCGCTCTGCCTCGCTCTTCGTGTGCGCATCCGATGCACCCCTGCTCGGAACATCGGTGAATCGGTAGCCCGATGTGAGGGCTTCCTCTCGCGTCAAGTGTGAGAAAACCGGCAGCAGCGAAATGGGAGGGTGGGGGGGGGGGGGGGGGGGGGGACCATCGTCGCACGACTTTACTGTATCGGGGGAGCTTCGAGCCTCTGGCTGGATTTCGCACTTTAACGAAAATCAACTCTCGTCGCTGTATCACAATCTTATCCGTTATAGGGGAGACCGGGGCAAAATGGCACAGCGGGGCAAGACGGGACTGTGAGAGCAAAACTCAATTCTCCAATAATTTTTGGATGCCCAATTTTGTCCTAACGATACATCCGGATTTTTAAACCCGTTTTGCCCCACGTACCACCATCGCCACCATTTCAAAGTTATTGGAGAATTGCGTTTTGTCTCATTATCCCGTTTTGCCCCGGTGTGCCATTATGCCCCGCTCTCCCCTAATATCTCTATACAGAGAGGCACAAAGCGCGTCGGAGCGATTAGAGCCTCTATAAATCGTCCCGACGATTTCACTTCGACGGAATGACTAATAACGATTATTATTAACGGTTTTATTATTATTACTGTTTTTTTTTTTTTGGTCTTTTTTTACACAAAATTGTATACGAGAGAAGGAAAAGATGTAGGACTGTGAAATTATAAAAGTGAGGACCGAAGGCATAATGGCAGAGTACGCACGTGCGATATGTCCGGTGTATACGGACATATCTGTGTATGTGTGTATGTCCCGGACTCGGAGCTCCCGCGTTGCTAGATGAATAGAGGAGACTCCGCGGGTGATTAAACGAGGGTATGCATTACCCGTTGCCGCTGCGCTAAGCGCGCATCTCCATTCTATGTACACTTTATAGGAGGCGCTACTTTAATATTGCAAATTATGACGAGGTGGTCTTCCTCAATTAAAGTACCACGAGGATTTGTTCCGATCGGGCCGTGTGTGCGTGTGTGAAATTGACGTAAAGAAATTTAAAAGAGAATACATTTTTTTTTTTTAATTACCGAGAATGAGATGTAATTATATCGCAACGGCACGGAAGGTGCGACAAAAATTGTTGGGATCTTTGCCGAGTCCCATCATCGGGGATGTATCGGCTAAGTAATTTCAATGCAAGAAGCGCGAATGGGAGAGCCAGCGGGCTTCTTGTGCGGGCAATACGAGGGCACACTAATCATTCGCTGGTATAACGTCTTCATTTGCGCTCGCGCGAACGCGTCACAAGTTTATATGTCGGGTACGGTAGTGTGCGCGCGTTTGTGCAGGAACGTTTGTACTCGGCAGCAACCACCCTGATGTTTGTTCGTTCCAACGTCATTCGTCTTCGGTCACACCTTGACGAAATCATAAATGCTCACGAGCAACAGGAGTGCGCGTTTGCACGTACCGTGGCCTCGCTCGCTCCGAGATCGAAACGACGAGTGGCTACCGCTGCTGCGCTGCTCGTACTGCACGGCAGTCTTGAATATCGAAACGATTCTCGAGAGAAAAAAACAAAATTTATTCCCGAAATCGTCGTGAAATTCAAAATTGAAAATCCTCGATCGATCGCTGTCTATATTTAATTTAATGTTTTCAACGCAACATTCCTGTAAATTTACGGTGTTATCCGAAGTTTGTGTTATCTCGTTGTATCTTGAAGTACTATGCGTAAGTTTTATTTTTATTTTTATATTAAACTTTTTTTTGTTGTAAATATATGAAAATTGTGGATGAGGGGAAGAGAGCACAAGAATCGCATCGCTTGATGGCTTATACTTTATACTGCACCGCAGTCTTGAATATCGAAACGATTTTCGGGAGAAAAAACAAAATTTATACCTGAAATCGTTGAAAAATTAAAAATTGAAAATCCTCGATCGATCGCTGTCAATATTTAATTTAATTTAATGTTTTCAACGCAACATTCCTGTAATTTTGCGGTGTTATCCGAAGTTTGTGTTATCTCGTTGTATCTTCAAGTAATATGCGTAGGTTTTTTTTTTATTTTTATGTTAAACTTTTTTTTTTGTAAATATATGAAAATTGTGGATGAGGGGAAAAGAGCACAAGAATCGCATCGCTTGAAGCGTTCGTTTTTCTTTTTTTTTTTGTACAACGTGCCGCAGCAGACTGAAAGAGTTCCCACCGATAATAATGTTCCTCGAACGAGACCAAATGTATTTATGCAATGTGCAATGTTTTAATAAAAGAAAAACAAATCAGGAGTGAAAAGAAAGGAAGCTCTTATTTTTTTTCAAGACAAACGACGACTGATTTCTTTCCCGCTGGCTTTTGTGTTTTGGAGAAAAAAAAACAAAATCGTTTCCCGTCCCGCGTCGGATCTCGACGATCACGAGAAAAAATTGACGACTCCTTTTCAAGTCAAGGAGTGAAAAAAGGAAAGCTCTTATTTTTTTTAACGCTATCTTTTGTGTCTCGGGACAAAAAAAAAACGAAATTGTTCCCAGTCTCGCGTTCGATCTCGACACGATCACGAGAAAAATTTGACGATTTTTTTTTTTTTTTTCGTTCATTCTTTTTCGTCCACGTCGGCGTCGTAGACTATCGCGTTCATCTTCGACACGAGAATGCAATTATGCAGATATGATGGACGTTGACGAACGAAGAGCACCGACATCAACGGGCGCCTGTCTTCTCGACGAATATTTATCAAACACGAAATTATTGAAATCGATCGAACGATCTCGTGGGCGATTGTGTGCGTGTGTGCTTTGCTCTTGATATAATAAATGCCCACCTCCACCGTGGCCCATAGCTTGTCTTACATGATTCTCTAATAAGAAAATAATCGGGAGACCGATGAAACGAGGGTGCATCGTTGCACTTTCGATGCTAGAAAAAAAAAGAGGGCTCGTCAGAATAACGCCCAAGGCGCGGGCATCTTCCCGCACGATGACGACGATTTCTCCAAGAAGAGACCCAAAAAAAAAAAAAGATATCTATCAGAATATTCAGATAACGATAAAAGTTATCCGTTAAAAAAAAAGATTTCAACAAAATCGGGATAACAAAAAATAAAAATAACTTTGAGATTTAATGAATTCGAACTACGGACCGGAACTCGAAGTTTCCGTCGAGTCGCGCGAGTTACGGAATACAAGGCATAAATTGGAAAATTTTCTTGCCCGACAATTATCCATCTCGGAGAGATCTCGCGAGCCCGATAATTGGTATCTTATGGATGCGTGTAGGGTGAATCGATATCTGGGTGCGGGATGCGAGGGTAGAGAATAAACGATGTACGGGTAGAGATCGCGTTGGAAGGGGGGGGGGGGGGGAGGGAGAGGGATTTTGATAGAATGCCGGATAGCGGCTCGTACAAAGCGACCTTCGGCTCGCGCCGGTCGACTCCTCTCGACCCGGCTACTATACAGTACAGTGTACACCGGCCGGACAAATTGATACCAGGCAACGCACTACTCCCTTCGGAGCTCGACCTATCTCTCCCTGTCCTGTTCAGCTTCTCTCTCATCTTCCTTCTGATCCTGCTGTGAAGCACATACACTGTCCTTTATTTTACACATGTAATGTAACGTGTGTGTGCGTGCGTGCGTGCGTGCGTGCGTGCGTGCGTGCGTGCGTGCGTGCGTGCGTGCGTGCGTGCGTGCGTGCGTGCGTGCGTGCGTGCGTGCGTGCGTGCGTGCGTGCGTGCGTGCGTGCGTGCGTGCGTGCGTGCGTGCGTGCGTGCGTGCGTGCGTGCGTGCGTGCGTGCGTGCGTGCGTGCGTGCGTGCGTGCGTGCGTGCGTGCGTGCGTGCGTGCGTGCGTGCGTGCGTGCGTGCGTGCGTGCGTGCGTGCGTGCGTGCGTGCGTGCGTGCGTGCGTGCGTGCGTGCGTGCGTGCGTGCGTGCGTGCGTGCGTGCGTGTGTGTGTGTGTGTGTGTGTGTGTGTGTGTGTGT
Organism: Exephanes ischioxanthus; assembly: GCA_958510785.1. NCBI lineage: Eukaryota > Metazoa > Arthropoda > Insecta > Hymenoptera > Ichneumonidae > Exephanes > Exephanes ischioxanthus. The sequence continues at coordinate 10,848,718 of OY294016.1, forward strand.
GTGTGTGTTCATGTAGGTGTGTGTGTGTGTGTGTGTGTTCATGTAGGTGTGTATATCTATATATGCTATAGCACTCGTGCGGGGTGACGCGTACGCGCACGTACGTTCAGTGCAACGAGGATGCCTCGGAACTATTTGTATTTCTACCCACCTACCGTGACGGCGATGTTCTCGTGCGCAGCTACCGAGACCGAGTTCCCACGTGCGATCGTGCGATCGTGCTATCGTTAATCTAAATAAACCAAAAAAGTACAGAAATTATAATATCGAACTGCTGAGAAACAAAAGGGCGCATACGGCGTGATTTAATAAGGATGCCCTTTATTTTATGTATATGAGGGAGAGCGGAGAAAAATGGGATAGTGGGGCAGAACGGAACGGTGGGCCACAATGCAATTATCAATTAATTTTGGTTAGGACAGCGGGACAAAATAGGGCAGACAATCCGGATGTATGGATGGGGCAAAATATGTCATCCAGAAATTATTGGAAAATTGGGCTTTGCCCGACCGTCCCATTTTGCCCCGCTCTCCCCTATATATATCTATATATAGGATAGAAAAATTGAAACAATAAAAAATTGTGGCCATTCGTGGACAATAAGTTGTTGTAAATAGTACAAACTTTTCTTTACTGTGTACCCACCCATCGCGACTGCAATGCTCTCACGCCCAGCTACCGAGAGTTCTCTCGATAACCCAAATAAATGAAAGTAGTACAGAAATTATAATATCGAACTGCTGAGAAACGAAAGGGCGCATCCGGCATATAATTTTATACGTAAAACCATGCGTGATGCGCCCTTCCGTTTCTCAGCAGTCGAGCTACATCCACAGAAGAGATCGTACTGCGAATCGATCGGAGATAAATTAATCGCCGTCATTCCGTGAGAATCGCTCAACAAATCACGCCGATACGCTGCAGGGAAAAATGTTATATCTGCCCGAAGTTTTAATAGTCTTCCTGCTGATACAAAAAGAAACAGCGACTATAAACGCGATAATAAAGATGCTTAACTCCGGCGATCACGTGTACGAGACCGCTATTCTAACGGTGGCGCATTAATGGCACCGAGGGAAATTCACGTGACGTCTTGTGTACGAACAATATTATGTATTATAGTAAAAGGGGGGTAATAGAGGCTTGGCACCTCTCAGACCCGCCGGACATAATAATCTCAGCTCGCTGGACTGGCTCGAACCGAGACATCCGTTCGCTCATCATAATCCCAGCCACTTCTAGAATCATCCCCGCACACTCCGATTCGCCGAGGCAGTCTCGTCGAAAACCCGACGATCTTGCGAAGATCCCCGGGTGGGCCGCAGCTTCCGGGCACGCGTTCGCCGGCGAGGTGCGACGCGCAAATCACTTCCGCAGGTAAAAATGGACACATAGCACGAAAATATTTCTAAAATGTTTCGAAAATATTTTTTTGAAATCTTGACAATATTTTACCAATATTACAGAATACTTTATCAATATTACAGAATATTTCTGAAATATTTTTAAAACACTTTGACAATATTTTTTCATCACTGGTGCGGAAATGACCACTTTTCCGCCCGCTTCGCGTGCGTAAAACCGCCATTTTCGCACCTTGTGATGAAAAATGCCGTACATCCCTCGTGCGAAATACTTTTTCGCCCTCTTGGAGTAATGTACTATTTTGTCCGCGCATAAATCTTACATTCAAATGTTTCAGAAATATTTCGCAAAAATGTTTTTAAAACATTTCACAAATGTTTTTAAATGTGGGTAAAATTTTTATCAGATATCTTCCTTAAATATTCAAGAAATTATCAATATTTTAGTGCTGTAAATATGGTTTTTATTTTATTATTATTATTTTTTTTACATATTTTTAACATTATTTTTAACAAATGTACTGCCTCCAGCACTTCATTTATGGGATTCCTGTGAGCCCCTTCAATAGTGTATGGCACATCAAATAGTCGAACTGTATTATAATATATCCCTGAACTATGGCATTTTTTATTTTTCGTTCCTTCTGAACATAGTTCAGTACATATCTGCAAAAATTCGCTTTCAAAAAACTTTTTCACCTTTCGAGAAATATTTCAGATGTATGAAAGGTTAAGTATGTTTCTGAAATATCTTAGAAAAGTTTCGCTACAATATTCCGACAGAATATTTCAAAATATTATTTCCATATATTTCACAAATATTTCCCAATATTTGAAAGATTGAAAATATTTCTGAAATGTTTTCAAAATATGTCGTGCTATATGAGTGGCTGCGAAGACACGGAAATCCCGTCGGTTTCTCAGAGACCGGAGGCGAGTGTGTCCTCGGATATGCCGCGAATGCTCAGAGCTACACCACCGCGAAACGCGGACAGATCGAGTTCAAACGCCGTTCGTATACGGAAACTGGAAAGCGGGAAGAGTCGAGACCGTTCGGACGAAAGAAAGAAGGAGGATTAATAGCCGAAGCGGAATAAACCAAGTGCGAGAGTTACAAAGTACGAGTAACCGGACACAATAATCTCAGCTCGCGGGACTGGCTCTAACCGAGACATCCGTTCGCTCATCATAATCCCAGCCACTTCTAGAATCATCTCCGGACAGTCCGATTCGCCGATGCAGAATCGTCGAAAACCCGAGGATCCTGCGAAGAACCCCGGGTGGGCCGAAGCTTCCGGGCACGCGTTCGCCGGCGAGGTGCGACGCGCAAATCACTTCCTCGGGTGATAATGGCGGCGAAGACACGGAAACCCCGTCGGTTTCTCAGAGACCGGAGGCGAGTGTGTCCTCGGATAATGCCGCGAATGCTCAGAGCCCCACCGCCGCGAAACACGGATACACCGTGTTTAAACGCCGTTCGGATACGGAAACTGGAGAGCGGGAGGGAGAGTCGACCGTTCGGACAAAAGAAGGTAGGAGGAGGAAGAACCGAAGCAGAATAGAGCAAGTGCGAGAGTTACAAAGTACGAGTGTACATCCGAAGGCGCAATTCTCACTCCGCCACGGGCAATCGTCATAATTGCAATAATAATGGTAATTGCGGTAATACGCTTCTGCCGCCGCCTCTCGCACTCCATTCTGTCCGGTGTTGTGTCGAGCATTACTTTGTTGTCAGAGGAGGAGGATATTACCCCGGCGAGGGAGCGGACCGTCGTACGTCGTCGTCGTCCCCGAGAGACTCGGGCGCAATTACTGCCACCAACGGCGATACGAAACCTCACCGTGGCCCGAGGGTTCGATCGTTCACTTGCGGGAACATCGTTTTTTTTTTTTTTTTTTTTTTTTTTTCTCGATGTATTTGCACAACTACCGCACGCGAGAAAGAGAGACTCTGTGCAATGAGAATCGGTAAGGTAGGGTTTTTTTTTGCCGTTGCTTCTTGGAATGATTTTAGTTCCGAGTGGAGGAAGTTTTCGTGAAAAAAAAAATTCGCGATTTTTAATGGAAAAAGGTGTGGAGAATTTTTCCAACACATCGGAAAATGATATTTGGAAAAAATTGCTGGATGTGTGTGTGTGTGTGTCTCACACCCGAAAAATGGTAGCCTTGTAACTTGAGAACGGCTTGAACTATCAAGACGGATTTTGTAAGGTAGGTAGAGGAGTCGATCATTACTGTTTGGTTACATTTTTAGCAAAATACTTTCAGTTCTTAACGTTTTTATTGGTTTTTGAATGCTGCTAAAAAAACCAGTGCGCACGCTACCTCTTACAATTTTTCAACTGTCGAGGATCGATGGAATCGTTGAAATTTTACGGTACTTCGAGTTAAAAATTTTTTTTTTACGAAAAATTAGCATTATCTTTCTGACGCGAGTTTCCGTATAAAATATTGAGCCAAGAGTAAAACAAGTCGCGGATTCGTGTTCAGTGGGAAAAAATAGATCGGACATGGCCCCGAAACGACGAATAACTACAACTTTATAAAAATTGGAAAACTTTGTACCGAATATTGCCAAAAATTAGTGATTTTTTCTATTTTCAAAGAGCCACATTTTTCAAAAGTGATTATGTTTTTGTTTTACCGACAAAGCTTCCTCGACGACGAAGCTGAATAGTGACGGAAAATGATCGTTCATGGAAGCTTTGCACACAAAAGTAGGTTAGATAGATAGATGAGGAAGCTACGTAAAAAATCTCGATTTTCACGCTTAATGGTATCGACTCCAATTCTCGAATTAACTAATGCATTTGAAAATTTTCGAGGAAAGCTAATTTCGGTATCGCGAAGAAAAGTTAGCATTTTTTCTGCACCGGTATTCCACTGAGCGTATAGGTACCATATAAGAGTGGGGCAGGTCCGGGTCTACTCCGAAGGTTCTTCTTCCTCCTCCTCTTCTCTATTCTCTCGGACGTACATAAAGCTGTATATACACCTCACGGCACGTGACTCGGCGGATCTCGACTATGGTTACAGATGAAAGAAAAGAGCTCGCCTTGTTGGATCGCATACTGTACATATACTGTATAGAAAACTTAACGCACATAGAGAGAATCACCGTAATCGTTTATCGTCCCTGTCTCTCGCTAACGACGACGAACGAATGTCGTTAATTTCTTTTTATTCCTTATTTATATTTATATCCCTCACACACGTACACATACATCTCATATATACATATATATATATATATATATATATATACATAAACGACAATTCGATCTTTACCGTCGATGAGTAATCGCTACTCGATGTTCGTTACGAATTCCAACTTCCACTGCCGGAAGTACGCTCTGAATTAGCGACGCACAGGTAACTACTATAACGAAATAAATATATATATGTATATATGTATATATATATATATATGAGTATATATACAATATATAATGAAGTCGACGCGCTCTGCTCCTTATTTGTGTTTCTTTACGCTCAACTTTTTCGTCTATTATGAGACTGCTATTTGTATGAAATTCTCGAATGGAACTAGCGAGTACTCGCATTCCACGAAGAATGGTCATCGATTTAACGGTGTTCGCGACTATATGCACGGGGAACAACCGGGGAATAGCCGTTCGGACGCGACGTTGAACGCTCCATAGCGCTGATTTGATGGAGTGGCGCGTTAACGTCGTCGTATAACTCCATACTCGTACCTCATATAGGTTTTCCTCGTCTCTACGTCGGCATCTCCACCGCGTCATCCACGTCCGATTCATCGAAGAGGCGAACGAACTAGCGTTGCCGAGTTCGTATCTCCTTCGACCAATGTACTGATGTCTCTACCTGTTACTGACTCGCGTACTCGCATCCTCCCCTATCGACGCCCTGTGCACCGAGTGTCTCAGACGCTGATTGCGTCATGGACACATCGCTTCTTGCCGTTTCGAGAATACCTTACCAATCTTTTTATTTATTTTTTTTTGTTAAGCGTCTTCAAAATTCGTCTCTGAGCCCAAATTACCCTTGACACTTTGCTGGAGCGAAAGTTTGATAGAGTTTCACTTAAACAAAAATTCAATCCTTCAATTTTTTCCACCCAATATTTTTTTTTAATATCGTGGAGAAATTACTTTCGAAAAGTTTGTCTCACGAATGCGTTTACGCAGTAAAAAAGTTTGCACTTTTTACAACAACTTATTGTCCACAGACGGCGACAATTTTTTATTTTGCAATTTTCTGATCGTCACCATCCGGTTCTGGTTTTACAAACAAAAGCAGAAACTGAAATTGTTAATGACACGTGAAATAACAGGACAGGTTTCTATATTCAAGCCTGAACGAACGAGTTTGTCTCTTGTTTGACAAATTTATTTTTGCGAAACTTCGTATTTCGATTTTACGAAATAATTTTTCACTCGATAGTGTTCGTCAAAGATTTCTAAAAAAATCTAAAAAAGATAGCCAACGTGACAAAAATGATACATCGGACCTTAATTCGTTAAGGGTTCCTCAACCGATTTTTTTCACCGTCTATGGACCCGAGCGTGCGAGTTTGTCACTAGTTTAACAACATTATTTTTACGAAACTTCGTATTCCGATTTTACAAAACAATTTTCCACTGTGTCAAAGATTTCTCTAGAATTTATTTTATTTTTTACGAAATTCGAGAAAAATATCTAAAAAATGATACATCGGCCTTAAGTCGTTAAGGGGTTCCTCAACCGATTTTTTTCCTTCTAATCGACCCATTTTTTTTTTTTTTTTTTTTTTTTGCAGCTCTTATCCACGTCCACGGATCCACGTTGCATGTGTCCGTTGGCCAGCGTCCGTGTGCATCTGCGTCTCAACTCGGGAACGTGCGGGAATTTTCGCACTGTCACCGGACAACCGTAAGTTCTGCTCGTCGCGTCCAACGAGCATTCTGCCCCCCCCCCCCCCCCTCGGGGGACACCTCGCACAAAGCGCTTCGACGTCTATTAATTCAAGTTCAACCGCAGAAATTCCGCCTCTTCTCTCGGGCTCTCCTGCGCGTGCGCCCCGGATGCGGAAGCATCATGCCCGCCGAGGGAAGAGATTTGCGAGAGAGACGAGCGAGAGAGGCCCACCAACACCGCACTCGAGCATTTATCTTTCACGGAGCATTCAGTAGCTAGCAAAAGCGGCAGCAGCAGGAGCAGCAACAGCACTCATTATCCCGTCGTTTTCAACCCGGTGAAATCCGCGGACGTGATGATGCTCACTCGCTCTTGTTATAATATTCATTCTACTCCGAGAAGCCTCGCCATAGTCGCGATGCAACAGAACATGCACCTTCGCCCCGGCACGCAGACGATCGCTCCTGCACCTTTTTTTTATCACGCTTTTTTTCAAAAAATTTATATTTATTTATCTTCATTTTTTTTTTTTACGCGCGAATATTAATCAGCGCGAAAGAGAAATCACTTTCGTCGAGCGGGACTTGTAATTATTGAGTCGGTTGGTTATAAAGAATATAATTAGCGAGTATCGAATCAATCGATCGAGGGATCGATCTCTACGAAGAAGCGGGTTGAGGCCACGGGCATGGAAATTTGAATATCGAGCCAGGATCGAATGAACCACCGGTTGACGTCCGATACTCGGCAACGGTGAATATGAGAAATATAAAAAAAAAATGGGGGGTGGGGGGAAGGGCACATCTGGCCGTCTATGCATCGGCAGCGTGACTATCGCGCAAGGATGTGCAGCCTCGTGGAATCCTCACTGGCGAAGAAGAAGCGTATCTATATGTAACGAAAAAGAGAGGAGCAAGAAGGGGGGGGGGGGGGGGGGGGGGGGGGGGGGGGTAAAAAAAGGGGTACCAAGAAGTAGCGCCGGCGGAGAAGAAGAATAAGCGAGGAAGCCGCGAGAGATAAATCGTCGAAGATCTATCATCCTCGTAAGCGAAGAAATCGATATCACCGTGCGATGATCGGTAGCGAAGCTAAGGAGCTTCGAGCTTTCCGTCTCTCCGTCCCTCCTGCGAGGCGCCCGACAAGTTAACCGTTTCGTATCGCAGCGTCGAATCGTTGTTTCGACGATGCCGATTATACATGATGATGCAAAAAACGATTTTTTTTTTTATTATTTTTTTTTAGACACTACCAGCGAGACTTCGGGCTCGGTATGTTCGATGACCTGACCTATAAATAGTCGCGGTGAGTTACGCCGGTAATAACAGATCCGCGCGGGAAGCTTAGAGGGAAGCGATCGGCAAGCTCTCACCGCGCGGCCGACGATCGGTATCGCTCGTTGCGAACGGGGCGCGGTCTTTTCCGATTGCGAGGGAAGGTAAAGGGGGACGAAGGAGGCGGCGAATATTCTCTATCTCCTTCCGCGGCCGTCGGAGCACCGGTAACGATAATTAAATAGGAGGCTCGCAGGCGTACGCACGTCGAACCGGCAGCGCATAGCGATCGGAGCGGCAAAACGATCGCCCCACCGGCCGATCTCTCGCTGCCTCCCGACCGCGGAGAGACCTCGAATCGACGCGCTTCGGACTCTTCGAGGCCTCTCGCGACCGCTCAGCTCCTCTTGAATAGAGACATCGAGGGCTGCGATTGTGTATTATGGATTATCTTGCTGGGATGGTAAAGAGACATTCTCCCCCCCCCCCCCTGCCCAGCGTGCAGTGTCCAGCCTCGAGCTCGCAATCCTCTCGTCGACGAGTCGGAAAGATATCGCGGCATCGACTGCGTGGCTCGGAGACATGCGTATGGATTCAGGGATCCAATTCTTTTCTTGTCACACCCAAAAAAAGTTTATTACAATCAATGAACATTTATTTAAGGACGAATAATTATGTTTATTTCCTTCATAATCTAATAGAGCGCTTATTAATTTATAATATATTTATTTGTTTGATGGTATTATTGGCATTATTAAATAATGTTTACTTGGATCTAATGACCAGATATTTATGTCAAATCATGTTTTTAATTGTTTCGTGACAGACCTGTTATTTTTGATCGTATGCGAATAATGAATGACGCAGAAGCGAATTTCTTGTTGGAGTGATTTTTACTATCAACGAAGGAATGTTTTATTATTGAATAAGTATGCAGATCCTCTATCGACGCACGATTTCACTAATTTATTTATTCATTTATTTGAGCATACGGGACATGTTCTTTTTACAGTTGTGTAAAAAGCGATTTTGTTAAGGCAAGTAGACATTTCTTTTATCTTAATAAACGTCATTTGAAGATCAAAATTTATTTGATTTTAATCAATCTTTTTTCCGGGTGCACCCAGGGGAAAATGCTACACTGAAAAAAAATCGCTTGCAGACCGCCGAAGAAAAAAATGTTTCAATTCTTACAATACCATATTATATTGAAACAACGACGGCAAGACTGTCAAGGTGACACGTTATCATTTCAATCCGGTGTGGAAGTGTGCGGATTGAAAGTAGAATCGAAACATTTTTTTTCTTTGGCAGCCCGCAAGAAAATCTTATTTGAATCATTGATATTAAAAAAAATATAAAATGGCAAAAATTACTTAGGCACTAAAAAATAAATACGAATGACTCGAGTAAAAATCGCGTGCGGGCTGCCAAAGAAAAAAATTGTTATTTCAATTCTTACATTCCATTCGAGGTTGATAGGAGATAACATGTGACCTTGACAGTCTTGCCGTCGTTGTTTCAATATCATATGTAATTGTAAGAATTGAAATAGCAATTTATTTTCTTTGGCGGATGGCAAGCGAATTTTTTTTTTCAGTTCGATCAGTTTTACTCTACTAAAAATTCATGAGGATATCTAACTGTATAACGACTCTGCGTACCCGTGTATTGGGATCGCATGTGTCCTGCGCATGACGCAGATGTGCAGAGAAAAATGGCAAAAATTATGGGAAAAAAAATGTCAAAATTTACTCACGTACTGAAAAAAAGAAATATCAATGGCTCAAGTAAAATCCGCTTGCGGGCTGCCAAAGAAAAAAAATTGTTATTTCAATTCTGCTTTCAATTCTCACAATTCCATACGTGGTTGAAACGATAACATTTCACCTTGACAGTCTCGCCGTCACTGTTCCAATATCATATGTAATTGTAAGGATCGAAATAACAATTTTTTTTCTTTGGAAGCCCGCAAGCGTTTTTTTTTCACTTCGATCAGTTTTACCATATTAAAGGTTCATGCGGATATGTAACTGTACAACGACTATGCGTAATCGTGTATTGGTATTGCATGTCTCCTGCGCGGGACACAGATATGCAGAGGCTTCGAACCGTTTTAAAAACTGCGTGCTTTTTTTCTAATAAACATCCCCCTGGGCACTCGAGAACGGTCGGAGCTTTCGCACCACTGCCGAGTCCCTCGGTCGCATCAGATTCTAGGCGCGAAGAAGTGAGACACGCCCGGTTAAGTCGAGTGATTAAGTGCGTCGGATGCTGGGAGTAAAAGGAGAAACGGCAGCGAGAGCTGGAGATCCACTCGATACAGAGTAGGAATAATATAGAGTACAACTGCATACGTAGGTATGTGCGCGCCGCTGTGGGACATTCGGAAGAGCAGTGGCAGAAAGGCCCTCGGAGTATACCGCGAATAAAAAGGAGAACTGCGTCTCGGAGGCCCGGCACATCCTCGCATCCTTCGATAGCCCGGGGCCCTCCGAATTATCCATCGGAATATCTCGCTGATCCACCTTCGCTCTGGCACAATCTTCCTCGCTTCCTCGTACCTCTCCTGTTGAAACTTTTATCGTTTTTTTTTTTTTTTTTCTAATTTATTTTTCACGAGATATCATCGAACTGTATACTTTGGATTCAATATACTGGTCTTCGATGCGTAGTCGAGGAGACCGGTCAGTCTGGGGGAGGAAAAAGATTTTATTTTATGCGGTCGACCAACCGTTACGAAGAAACGTATGTGGGGGATTCTTTTTCCGAATTTTTATTACCGAGAAAAATTGGTAAATAAGAGTTTTTGGCCTCACATCGATTGACTTTGGCCTCACATCGATCTCTTCCATCGTTGATAACAAGGATACACATAAGGTCCTTTAGCCCATCTGACAAACCGGGTCAGTTTTATGTGATTTTCACATAAACAGGCAATTTTCCTCTCCCACTGAAACTTTCATCTTTTCTTGAATTTATTTTTCACGAGTTGTCAACGAACAATGTATGCTTTGGATTACAACGTACGGCTCATCAATACATAGCTGAGGAGACCGGTCAGCCTCGGGGAGGAAAAAAAAAAAATTTCCCGCAATGAAGATTTTTTTTTTACGGTCGACCAACCGTTACGAAGAATCGAGAGTGGGGCATTCGTTTACCAAATTTTAATAATATAAGTAATATGAATAAAGTTTTTCGGCCCAGAATCGATGGACCACCCCTTCCCCCATCTTTAATCACAAGGAAACACTTGGTCTCCTTTGACCCGACTGGCAAACCGAGTTTATCTAATTTTCAATTTCTTCGATGAAAATAATCCGTAGAAAAACACGAAGAAATTTCTTCTTTTTTTGTTGTTTTGTTTTCTTCCGTCTTCTTAATATTACGGGGAGAGGAGTCATCGCGATGCTCGTATAAGCGCGCTTCTGCCGATCGTGGGTCGAGCTCTCCGCTCTCGGGCAAGATTGTAACTCAATAAGTTGTTGAGGTAGGTCGCGGGGCGTAACCCAACGGAGAATCGAACGAGTCAATAACTCCTTTAGATCCTACCTGGCTCTCTTTGCGTTTTCCATACGCTACTCTATCTGTATAGCTCGTTCGCTCTCCACCTACAATGAGAAATCACCGAGCGATACAATGCGCCCAGTACTTGCCGAAGAACACAACGCGCATACACACAAACAATTGCGTGTGTGTATATTGCACTGTTGTACAAGTGATGTATCGACTCTGTGGATAAATCGCCTATAGCGGGGCCCGAGTCGCGTGGGTGCGCATCGATGTCTTCATGAAACTTGAACCCTCCAGCTACAAAGTACGATGTGTTTTTTCATTATACTGAGCGTTTTTTTTTATTTTTTTATTTTTTTATTTAAATTTATTTTTATTTTTATTCGATCACTATGTCTATAACAATTTCACCGTAGCTCAACTGGGTGCAATACAGTCGACGACTGTAGCAACTGGGCTTGCGTGCGAGTGAAAATTAACGGAAGACAATGAAAATAACGGCACATTTACATCTCTACCACTCACGACTCTACCAGAAAACATCTCTACCATATTACAACCCTACCGTATTAAAACTCTGCCCAAATCTCTACCAGGAAGTAAAAAAACTGTACCGGACTTGAAATAAAACTCTACTGGAATAACAATGAAACTCTACTGGAATAACAATGAAACTGTACCGGAATAACAATGAAACTATACCGGAATAACAATGAAACTCTACCGGAATAACAATGAAACTCTACCGGAATAACAATGAAACTCTACCGGAATAACAACGGAACTGTACCGGAATTACAATGAAACTCTACCGGAATAACAACGAAACTCTACCGGAATTACAATGAAACTCTACCGGAATAACAATGAAACTCTACCGAAATAACAATGAAACTCTATCGGAATTACAATGAAACTCTACCGGAATAACAATGAAACTCTATCGGAATTACAATGAAACTCTACCGGAATAACAATGAAACTCTACCAGAATACCAGAGTAGACGATAGCCTTCTATTCCGGTAGAGTTTTATTTCAATTCCGGTAGAGTTCTTTACTTTCTCGTAGAGATTTTAGTAGAGTTGTTTGGGGAGAGATGTTCTCTGGTAGAGTTGTGAGTGGTAGAGATGTAAATGTGCCAAAAAAACGTCATGGAAGGGTCCTCAGGGTTGAATATGAAAATAAAAAAAATACAGAAAAATACATCAAGAAAAAAAAAACGATAAAATACTTTACAAAATACAATACAAGACGATAAAATACAAAAACAATACCGTCGACGACTGTGGCAACCCTGGGCTCGCGTGCGAGTGGAAATAGACGGGCAAGACAACGAAATAACGTCATGGCAGAGTCCTCAGGGTTGAATATGAAAATAAAAAAAATACAAAAAAGAAACGGAAGGAATAGAGACTGGTCCAGACGACGCCGCGAACCCTGCATTCTCGTACGGGCCTACACACTTAGAAGATCAATGTTCAAGCGCCCGGCAATCAAAACCGCTGCGCCTGCACGCCAACTGGGGGGCTGCAGTGAGGCCGAGTTGCCGAATACCGAGGAAGGATTGCCCCGAGCGACCCGGTAGTTAAAAGGTCGAACCATCCACGGTATCCGCGGCGACACTCCGAATATCCGCGGTTTTTACTTTCCTTGCGTTGTTCATCGAGGGACAAGCCCAAGTGCAATTAATTAATCTAGCTATCGAATTTAAAGGTTCTATATTTTATTTCACAAAAAAAATGCGATATGTCGTTTAGCCACAAGTGCAAAAAAAAAAAAAAATGATCCCATTCGTGCTTGGAATTTGCCGCCGAACGGCGCCAAAAGTTGCGCTTCTGCGCTACAGCCGCAAGGGGAGGGGGGGGGGGGGGGGGGGGGGGGAAGCCGAAGACCGTCTCAACTGTTTTCAAACTGTTATTTTCTCCTCGGGCCAACCCATCGTTCTTTTTTCTCGCTGTTTAAGGCTTCGAGAGACAGGGTAGATGAAGTGTGCGGTGGACGCGAGGCGTCACGTTCGTTGGTTCGTCAGTCGAAGAAAAAAAAAACAAACGAAACACGAAGAACAAAAATATTACCGAGGCACGGGACAATAATGTCTGGTGGATACAAAAACCCTCCCTAGAACACGCGACCCCTTTTTCTCGTTCTGCTTGCCTCTCTAACTTATCCTATTATTATTATTCTTCCTCTGCCTCATTATGTATGCATGCGCGCTTCTAAGCACAACTAAAGCACCCATCTAATTTCCAACACGGAGCTGCGGCGTGCGTCGACACGCGTGGATATTAAACAGCTTAATGCGAATAATCGTTTTCATATTTTTTTTACTACCGAATCGAAGTACTTTCTCAGTTCGTATTTCTCACCCATTCGACGCATTACATCGGACACATTGCATCGATGTTCCCTTCGACGAAATATAGGGAAACAACGTCGAGTCACGAATGACGCGCCTTTCTCTTCGACCCTTTATAGGCCATCCCTTTCTTTTCACCGAAAGCATACATTGTAATAACGTTGTTGCATGTGCCCGTCTTCAACTGTACTTTTCACTTCCGTACCTTTTTTCTCTCACGCTTCTGAACCTCGCCAGAATCTGTGTTATCGCTCATGTATAGCTCACTTCTTTCCCGCGATTAATGGATGTCCCGCTTGATGTTACGCCGAAGCATAATAATAATAATAATAATAATAATAATAATAATAATAATAATAATAATAATAATAATAATAATAATAATAATAATAATAATAATAATAATAATAATAATAATAATAATAATAATAATAATAATAATAATAATAATAATAACAGTAATAATAAAAATAATTGTTGACCAAGCTTCAGTCATTCCCAGTAAACACAATATTGTAGCAGCAATGTAACAGCAATGTAACAGAAAATAATAGGTAATATTACGATAATGTCACATATCATAATATAATATAAATAACCGACAGCGGTGGATGCGCGGTTGGTGTGCGGCTTCGGTGGTCCCCAGAGTCAAGCAGAATCGTTCGCGGTCAGTACTTGGATGGGTGACCGCCTAGCCGTGCACTAACTGGCGCATTGGAACCGTTGAGCGCGAGGTCGAATTCTTTGAGGATTGGAGTTCGTACTCGAAGTATCGAATACGAACATCAAGACACAGTTGGAATGACCGGCTGTATCGGCGCAGGTTTTCCGCCGTTTCCCTGCGCCCTCGTGCAAGTGCGAGACAGTATGGGGGGTAACAGCGGCTGCGGCCGCGAACTTTACAACTGATTTGAAGACTTGGAAAAACAATTGAGGAATAGCGGCTTGAAGGCAGAAAAATAGTCAGAGCCATTAGGGGAACTTGAAAAAAAAAAATATATATATATATAATATAAATATATAATATGAATATATAATATAAATATATAAGATAAATATATAATATATATATAATAATATAATATAATATAAATTTATTTTTACAGTGCATCCAACTTCCATGTCATAATATTGCCGTAACAAAACCTGTTCACTGGCTTCCGAATTGCCGATGCCGTTGGTCGATCTTAGATCGAACCTCCATATTCGCCGCATTTATCCTACCTAGACAGGGTCAGAAACCCTGCGGAGCAATGCCAGAGGTCGTCGTGCCTCGAAGCGGGGGCAAAAAAAAAAAATTGAACCGCGAAAGCGAGGCGCGTTCTAAACGCGGCACCGAGGGCCATCACGAGATCTCAAAGAGTCCGAGTGACTTTGAAGAGTCTCGGGCAACGGTCCTCCACCCCTTCAGCGTTAGTACCGCATAGCTGCGTGGACTTCGATTTCCGAAGCGCGTGTAGCCGTGGCGCTTCGAGATTCGGCGGGCTCGATTTTTCGGCGAAAGGGAGTGAGCGAGAGGATTCGCTCTGCCTTCCGGCAATCGAGAGTGACTCGAGTGGGTTGCCGAAGTGCGACGGAGAGAGGGACGGAGGAGGACCGGCGAGAATAAAAAGAATGTACATAACCGAAGGGAATCCTGGAACGGGCGAGAGAACGATCGGCCTCCGGGCGAAATCCCCCGCGAATTTGTCGCTGTTCCGGAATCCTCAGAGTTTCTCTGGATTCGTCGTCATCCGAAACCACAGGACGACTCTCCACCGGTGGAATTATCGGCGACGAATTTAATCAGCTACCGCGAAAGGGATGAGCGCCAAACTCGCGCCGCGCAGAGTTCGCGGCCAACGTGGGCGAAGGAGGTAAGAGAGAAGAAAAGAAGAAAAAATAATCGGGAGAGGCCACGAAGTCGTAACGACTTAATAGAGGTGGTAAACGCGGTGTGGTGGCGTCGCGACCTTTTTTTTTTTTCCTCTTTTTTCTCCAAGTTCCCCGGAGACCCCGTCGGATCTCTCCTCTGGTTTCGAACAATCACCCGCGGCGAGATAGAATTTTTCGACAAATTCTTTCTAAAATTTTTTTTTTTTTTTCATGTTTTGCCAAAAACCTATTTCTGCGCACGCGAGTCGCCTCGCCGAAGAGTTCATCGGATTTCGAGAGGGTTACGGAGAGTGCAGCGTACCCGGGGCCGCCGACACCGCCGCGCCGTTTCACCAATTTTTCACATTCCTCGCTCGACTACGTGTATACTTAAGGGGATTTAATAACGAGACCAACGGAATTCGATAGGACCCGAGTTCTTCGTTGAAATATCGCGATTACTGACCTTTCCCACGTCTTTTCTATTCGCGACAGTTTCAACGACTCCGGTTATGGCCTCGCTCTGAACTCCAGAATCTTGGACTCGAGATCTCTCTCCCTGCCCCCCCCCCCCCCCCCCCCCCTCCTCGGCGGGTCATCTCGCGAGTCGGAGAAAAGAAACGACTCTTCGCGACGGGGTTAACGCATCCGCAGATCTCGCTGGACGACGCTGGTTTAAACGCACGCGGCGAACTACTCGCGCCTATTACGAAAGCAGCAATTAAGTCGGCTCGAGGATCCAACTACCGACGCGAGTCGCGTATACTAATCTCTCGTGGGTCGAGGATTTCTTTTTTTTTTTTTTTAATTCGTTGAGAATTTTGCTCCGTTCTCGGTGCTTTTGTGAGATTTATGCTATATATTATGAAAAAAATATTCTCCTCGCACTCAATTAATAAAGAAAAATAGATGCCAAAATACATAACACAAGAAAGACGGAGAAAAATCATTCGTATTAAATTGATCTTACTATAATTCCTGTCTCTTACATACGATGAGATCTTCAAATTTTCTTGTCGAGCAATTATCATATGAGCCGGAAATTATTTAACTCTCAAATAAAGTACTAAGATACCGTGCAAAACTGTCCCAAAAAAACGGTCCCAGAAGTTGATATAAAAACAAAGTACGGAGAGGAACTCGGTCGTGATTCACTTCAAGACTCGCATACATCCATCAATCCAATTGCATATAACTTGTACCACAAAAAGTATACAAAAATCCCTGAATCCACCGTTTTCACATATAACTCGCGATATTGCTACTCAGTTCTGAATTCACGCATAATTCGACGCGAGAAAAAGATCACTTATCTTAGGAATGATTTCGCTTCCCCTTTGGCTCTTTCTGTTTTCTCCGGGGCTCGAAGTGGATGGGTGAGAAAATACAGTAGCCCCGTTTATCCGAGGTAATGTGGGGAGAGCGTACGTCGGATAAGCGACTATAATTTCTGTCTCTTACATACGATGAAATCTTCAAATTTTCTTGCCGGGCAATTATCCTATGAGCCGGGAATTATTTAACTCTCAAATAAAGTATAAAGATACCGTGCAAATCTGTCCCAAAAAACGGTCCCGGAAGTCGATATAAAAACAAAGTACGCAGAGCAACTCTGTCGTCATTCACATCGAGACTCGCGTACACCCATCAATCCAATTGCATATAACTTGTACCACAATAAGCCCGAGTAGAAATTTTCACGCGTTACATCGGGCCCTGATAAAGTCCTCAGAAGGCCTGAAAAGGGCCTGATAAGGCCTTATCAGGACCCTATCAGGGCCCGATGTAACGCTCGAAAATTTCTACTCGGGAAGTATATAAAAATCCCTGGATCCACCGTTTTCACATATAACTCGCGAGATTGCTACTCAGTTCTAAATTCACGAACAATTCGACGCGAGAAAAAGATTACTTATCTTAGCAATGATTTCGCTTCCCCTTTGGGTGTTTGGTGAGAAAATACAGTAGAACCCCGTTTATCGGAGGTAATGTGGGGAGAGCGTACGTCGGATAAGCGAAAACTCGTATAACACGGATAACATACTCAATTCAAACTTGTACTACCATTATATATTTAAAGAATATCACATCACTTCATATAAACATTACTTACTTTACATTATTAACTTTATTAGTTAATTTACTTGCTTTACATTATTAACTTTATTAGTTAATTTACTTGTTTTACATTATTAACTTTATTAGTTAATTTACTTACTTTACATTATTAACTTTATTAGTTAATTTACGACTTTTTTCCTTTGTTGGGACATCACGATGTTCTACCATTGACTCTAGAATCGGAACCGTGATGTGCTTCGGATAACGCGGAGGCTTGGATAATCGAAGGTCGGATAAGCGCGGTCCTACCGTAAGTCAAATGGTGGACCGGCTGGCCAAGCGCGATCGAAGAGTTCGCTAATCGTTCACGTTTCACACCACTGAATGGTACTGTATCGCCACCACCAGTGAATGCGTTTCCAATCTCCCACGTTTCGTTTGATCGTCTTACACATCGATCTCACGCTCTCTTGCGAGCTCTCATCTTCCTTGGTCTCGTCTCTCGCTCCGCAGGTAATTAAAAAAAAAAAAACCGGAAACACCTATAAAATATTGAATTCAACGGAAATTATTTTAATAAATGACAAACTTTTCTTCTTTAGTTTTATCTCAAGCGAGTTCGATCCAACCCCATGAAAAAAAACGAAAACAAAAAAAAAACTCCGTTACTATCTCGTCTCCTTCTCTTCCTTCTTTCCTCCGTTCAGACCGTTCGGTAACAGGTACTGTTGATACCTCGACGTCCCCCGGAGAGAAGGAGGACGAGTCAGGGAATTATGCGAGTTTATAAGAGACCCGAAATTGTTTCGAACATGCGCAGGTGTAATTCTGGGCCTTTGCCCTTGGCAATCGATATGCGTAGTCGATTTCGTGTGTCCGTATCGAACAGCAGTGAAATTTGAAACGTTGCAAAGTTGCAACGATTCTTCCAGCTCTGGCGCCTAACCAGAAAAAATGCAGTGCCCAGCGCGGATTTAAATTTCGACTATAGCGAGTTCGTTCCGGAATTTCCGACCTGGTCGATGTTGTTCTTTGATGTATTAAGTACAAAAAAATTAAAACAACCCTTTCTCGTTGAACATCATGGTGGTTGCAGCAATGTTCTAAGAAAAGCGGTACCTAGTTGTGACTAAATTTTCGAGTACGAGGAGCTCGGCATGGACCTTGGATCGTCTTAATTTTCTTTTTCTTCGGAGTTCTTCGTTTGTTGCGCTTTTCAGAAAGCGCAACAAACCGATACAACGAATAAAAAGACCGAACACTGTTCGGTGATCCCATAAGCTTTTTTTTTATTCGCCATATGAGGTATGAGCCAAGCGCCAGGGCTGGGAGAACCGTTGGAACTTCGCAACGTTTCAAACTTCACCGCGGTCCGTATATAGCGGTGAAGTTTGAAACGTTGCAAAGTTGCAACGATTCTTCCAGCTCTGGCGCCTAACCAGAAAAAATGCAGTGCCCAACGCGGATCTAAATTTTGACTATAGCGAGTTCGTTCCGGAATTTGAGACCTGGTCGATGTTGTTCTTTGATGTATTAAGTATAAAAAAATTAAAACAACCCTTTTTCGTTGAACATCATGGTGGTTGCAGCAATGTTCTAAAAAAGCGGTGTCTAGTTATGACTAAATTTTCGAGTACGAGGAGCTCGAAACATCGACACTTATAGTTTCAAATTCAAACCGCGATCTTACACGTTCTATATTTCATATCTCCATATAGTTTATGCTCGTTGGGCAGCGGCGCAGTGACCGGACCGTGTCGCTTATATTACCTCGCATAACCCTAGCGCGAGAGCGACTTCGGGAGAGACGATTCTCTCGGGCGTTCGCCAAGTTCGGATTCTCGGCAGCTCGCGGGCGTCGACCGTGGTAAATTTATCGGCGCTACCGACAGCCATTAATATGCCATTGTGTGCCGACTCCGGGCGACCGGCTCGTACATCTCCATGGCCCGAGACGCGTTAACGAGTGGATCCACCGTACCCCGAGATACTCGGTACACGCCGTCCTCTGCCGATAGCAATAATCGTTTCTCGGGCTTCGCACTGTTTGGCATGTCAATGCAGAAATTCCTTCGGTCAAAAAATTTTATGGCCGATCCTCGTCGTCGTATTGCGACGCGACGAGGGACTCGGTCGGTAACAAAAACTGTAATCCGTTCGGCCATTGTTCCATTGATCTCCAGGATCGCATAATTGAATCGATGGGAAATTTGCGATAAATAAATTGAGCTTTCCTTCCGCCACGATTCGTATTCTCGTCTCTAGTCTCCTTAATACTGTGCGGTACAAAAAAAAAAAAAAATAAAAAAAAAATGTTTTGATGGATCTCCGGGATCGCATAATTGAATTGACAGGAAATTTGCGATAAATAAATTGAGCTTTCCTTCCGCCACGCTTCGTATTCTCGTCTCTAGTCTCCTCAATACTGTACCGTGTGCGGTGCAAAAAAAAATTAAAATAAACAATATATAAATTGTTCCATTGATCTCCCGGGTCGCATAATTGAATCGATGGGAAATTTGCGATAAATAAATTGAGATTTCCTTCCGCCACGCTTCGTATTCTCGTCTCTAGTCTCCTCAATACTGTGCGGTACAAAAAAAAAATAATAAAAAAAAATGTTTCGATGGATCTCCGGGATTGCATAATTGAATTGATAGGAAATTTGCGATATATTTATTAATTGAGCTTTCCTTCCGCCACGCTTTGTATTATCTTATCCAGTCGCGGCGATGCTTTACCGTGTGCGGTGCACAAAATTAAAAAAAAATTAAAAAATCGTTCCATTGATCTCCGGGTCGCATAATTGAATCGATAGGAAATTTGAGATAAATAAATTGAGTAATCTTTCCGCCACTCTTCGTATTCTCTTCTCCAGTCTCCTCGATACTGTACCATGTGCGGTACAAACAAAAATAAAAAAAATAAACAATATATAAATTGTTCCATGAATCTTCCGGATCGCATAATTGAATCGATGGGAAATTTGCGATAAATTAATTGAGTTTTCCTTCCGCCTCTCTTCGTATTCTCTTCTCCAGTCTCTTCGATACTGTACCGTGTACGGTGCAAATAAAAATAAAAATAAACAATATATAAATTGTTCCATCGATCTCCGGAATCGCATAATTGACTCGCTACGAAATTTGCGATAAATAAATTGAGTTTTCCTTCCGCTTTTCTACGTATTCTCTTTTCCAGTCTCTTCTATTCTGTACCGCGTCCGGTAAAAAAAAAAGTAAAAAAATAAATAATCCCATCTTCGATTCATCTCGGAACGCGGAGAATCGAGCGACCGGCGGAGAGAAGCTCGTAAATCATACGTTCACATGAAAGACCAGCGACGGTGACAGCAATGATTTCACCTTGGCAATGATCCAGGAAACTCCTTGTTTGCCCGTGTGCATCCCATGCACGCATACCCCGCTCATAGTCGCACGGCAAAATGTACTAGCTCGTCCGCGAGAGCGCGCGTACGGAAGATCCACGAAGATCGCACCGAGCGCTGGACAAAGATCTTTAATGCACCGCGCCGCTGGATCCCCGAGACGTTTCTATTCACGTACCCGGCAGTCACGCGTCCCCGTCATGAAAAGGACCCAGCCGAGTTCATAAGTTAAGCGTTTCCGTATGCGAGAGAGGGGGAAGAGAGTTCGAGTGTGCGCAATGCGCGAGACACTCGTTCGCGCTTTTTTCCACTTTTTGTTTGTTTTTTTTTTTTTTTTTGAGAAAATAATAAATTTATCCGATCGTCTCGCGCTCACATGTATTTTGCACTTTGAGGTTTATTCAATTACCGTTCCCTCGTTTTTTTATCCAAATGCAATGAAATGCTGCAATACAGTTTCTGAAAAATCAATTTTTGTCTCAATTTCTCAACCCCTTGAATAACCAACGTCAAAAATTAAAATAAATAAATAATCCCATCTGCTAGGACAGGCAAACAAGTGCAATTGCCTGCCGCCAAGCTTTGCTGTGTTCTTGCAATTAATATGCCTGTATTTCATACAACCACACCACAAAAATGAATGCGCGTTTTTGGATTTTAAATTCGTTCGAAAATTGTGTCAACGCCCAGGTTCATTTGAGCATCGATATATTTTTCTACAATGTGATACACAAATGGGCCAGCACTAACGATCCTTGATATTGCATTTTTGTGAGAATCGACGGAGGCACTTAAATTTTATAGAAAAGCATTTTTTTTTTTTTTTAAGCAAATAAATCTTCATAGTGAGACGCAAAACAGCAGCAAACCTTTTTGACGACTCAATGGCAATATGCTCCGAATAATTTTCGGCATTAAATCTTGCCAAAAACGGACGCACAAGCCACAATTTTGCCGCCTTCCCGTGCCGACATATTCTGCCTATTTGCTGGCGGGTTGTTGGCAAAATGCTATCTGGGTCATTGCCACAATAATTTTTATTTCTTTCAAATTATTATTATTTTTTTTTTTTTTACTTGCGTTATTGGATAACGGGGTCGATGTTATTTGAGGCCAGACAGGTGGATTCATATACGCGTATGTGTGTGATATGTATAAACTATTATTTATATATGAGCATTATGCATCTATCCATTATCGTGCCCGGCAGAGACCACTGTTATTACTGCCAACTGAAACGAGCGAATGAGTGCGCTATTATTACTGCCCACTGTACACTGAAAATTCTTTTCTACCTCGGCGAGACGAGAGGAAGATGAAAGAGGAAGAATAGTCGCTAAAACGCTCGTACACGCGTGTATCCCATACGCGTCATCGTAATAATACGTTTAACGCGCGGGCAAAGAAAGACTTTGCGCTCCGAAGCGTACAACCGCGTTTCGCATGTTCGATACACTATCTTACCTGTTTATTGCTAGAGTCCACGCGGACAGACACATTTCTTCACTCCGGCGAGACGAGACAGCGTGGCTTCCTAATGACGACGGGTAACGCAACATTTAATCTTCGCAGCCTCTCACGTCACGTTAACATTTCAAATTAATTTAATTAAGATAAAATTATTGAAGTAATTAATTTAATTTAATTTAAAAATAAATAGTAAAAGAATTTACCAAACGATTCGCCGCGACGCAAAGAGAAAATATCAAACCATTGTCCGTACAAGCCACACCAAACACGATACATATTGTTCAAACACCCAACACAACTAAATGAAAACAACTCTCACAATTTTTACTTCAACTGCAGTCGAACTCATATCATTGAAAATGTTTCTGAAAAAGTGGCAATAAGAAAATTAAGGTTTTTTTTTTATTGTTCGTCGGTTTACGAACTAACAATAGTGTACAGATAATTTTTCGTAATTAATTTCCGATTTCTCTAATGAAGAAATCGCAAATAAATTGTCGGTATTTTTGATACTGAGAAATTCTTGTAAAAAAAAACTTGACGTCGAAGAGTTCTTTGAATGCTAGAACGGAATTTGCTCGATATTTCTGGTTTTACGAGATCTTAATTAAGAGCCTTGGTTAAATTGGTTTACATTACGATACATATATTCAAACACCCAATACGCCAAAATTGCCAGCAACTCGAAAGAATGAGCATCGAAGAATTAAACTGACATTTTTTCGCTGTCATTATTTTTCAGTCGAGCGGTGTCGGTGAAACGTCGAATAAAAATATACATGTATTACAATGTACACGAGTACAAGAATTCTCCGCAAGCCGCAAAGTGAAACTTTTCAACCCTTTTGTTTGACTCTCCGAGTACGAAAAATACAGTTTCTATTTTTCATTGTATTCATCCTCGATCATCCTGTTCCGGTGTGATGCGGTGAGTTTACACGGATATACGGGCAATCGAGCTTTGTGTGCGGACGCAGGGCAAAGACGCTGGCCGACGACGCAAGAGAGCCGGTGAATGGCATGGTGGGATGAATTGAAAAAAAAAAAAAAAAAAATGATGATAATAAAAATAAACCGGAAGGATATTGCGCAAGCGGAAATACATGCGGGCCCCGGTGTAGATCTTTGTTTCTCCGTTCTCTATTCAGAAATACACCTGAGGAGGAGACCGCACGGACAATGAGGATAAGGGACAGATGAGAATTACTGGGCCTACTGACAGAATGAGAAGGATGTCGAAAATTACAAGCTCACGTACGCTGTCGCTACCTACACGCGTACAACGCGACCGTATTACATATTTCACTGTACTTCCCATGTACGGACAATAGGGTTTTTTTAATCATTTTTTGTGCTACGGTTGTTTATAACAAATATCAATTCCACAAATGGAAGTGATGTAAAAAAAATGTTTCCTTGAAAAATGTTCTTTTTCCTCTTTTTGTGCAACAGTAAAATAGTTTGTTAAAAAGTAAATAGTTTGTGCAACAGTAAAATAGTTTGTCGAAAAATCTTCACCTCGGGGCGGAAAATGACTAGCCGTCGTCCCGAGTCGACTCGGACTAAGGAAGTCATTTAATAATAATAACCCAGTAAACACAGTAATCTAGCAGCAATGTAACACCAATGTAACTGAAAATAGCAGGCAATATTACAAGAATGTTACAAGTAGTTACATGTAAGTTGCCATTTCCGACTCAGCAATATAACACTGTTATATTACCGTGTTATATCGTTGTTATATAACAATGTAACGTGCCATTTTTATTTAAAAAAAACATGTTATGGCTAATTCCATCCTTGGATCAGCATCTTTATTAGTGACAAACGAAATTACTCTATCGATAGGAACAAATACATCTCAGAAAAAACGTTATTAATTTGTGTGCCATCGGCGGGATACGAACCTAGAACCCTCGGACTTGTAGACGGTGATTGTACCTACTCGGCTATGTTGGACTTGATAAAATAATTTTGGAAAATTGTATACACGATTCAGACGGATTACCTACGGATCATGACTGATGTATAAACTTTAATTTTTATCATTAAAGAAGAAGAAGCCAGTAATTATTTGCTTGTTATAACATCGTTATAAGCATGTTTTGTACCTGTTATGAAGCCCGGTTTTGTAACCGTAACGCTACCATACTTTGTAACATTAACATTGCCTGCAGATTGGTCATAAACATTGTTATAAACATGTTACATGAACGTTACAGAGTCCAGTTACATTATTGTAATGTAATAACGTTATACGCCATAAACATTACCTGATTATCACGAAAGTTACACTCACATTGTTACAAGTATGTTATGTAACGGTTACACAATTTTTATACATAACTATAACGTTACACCGATATGTGACAGTTACATTGACCGCATATAACAATTGAAACATTACATATTAGTTCCATGTTATATACCCTCTATATATCAAAAGAATAACATTGTTACATTTTACATGTAACTTCCATGTTATATTGCCGTCATAAAACGTGTTCACTGGGAACGATAATGGAAGTGGCGTAATAATCTCTGTGAACAATAGTGTTTTTTTATCGTCTTTTGGGCTATCGTAGTTTATAACAAATATAAATCCTAAAAACGGAAGAGATCCAAAAAAATGTTGTTTCGTTAAAAAAATACTTTTCGAATTTTTTATTAAAGTCTGTGGTAGCGCTAACTTTTGTAAATTTTGAGCTATCGTCCTAAAAATACATATAAATACAATACTATGAACAAAGACCTTTGGTATTGAATTTAGCCGAAATCTATCTATAGGGTCAGATTTTTTCGAATTTTGACTTTTTTGAAATATTACTAAAAATGGTCTAATTTGAGTAAACATGGAGGTATCGAGCTTAAATTTGGCACAAGAATGGACTAACACTGTACAATGTTTCGCATTATTTTCTTTTTGTGCAACAAAAAATAGTTTGTCTGAAAAAACTTCACCTCGGTGCGGAAAATAACATACCGTCCTCACGAGTCGGTTCGGACCAATGAAATCGTGTAATGATAACAACGATAATGGAAGTGGCGTAATAATCGATGTGCATCTACTGACAATATGGAACCGGGAGCGGTCCATGTAGCGCGGCGCATGAAGATCCTTTTTCACGACCGCAATTTATTATTATGCTTAACCCATTAAGCAAGGATATATCTCCTGTATACTTAACGTAATAACACCCAAGATCTTAATTTCGGCTTTGTTTTGTTTTTTCCTCTTACATTCTTATCGCACGGAGTATGCAAAGAGAGAAAATATTGTTCTTATTTCCCTCGCGATGCATGTGGAAGAAGAGGTTATAATGGGCGGGAGAAGGGGGGGGGGGGGTGGAAACTCCCGTCCTTATGCTGTTCCTGCTGCCGTTCCGTCGCTCCCGGAATGAAAAAAAAGCAAAACAAAAAAATTGGAAAATTATAAAAACTGAATAATACAAAAATCTTGTGTTCCTGGCTCGCGCGGTTCTTCCGGCTCTTTACTCTCGTCGCGCGCGCACGCAACGCACTCGGGGGGTAATGAGGCCGGAGCCGAGAGTCAATTCATTGACGCGTCGATGCCGCGTCTCATGAAATTATAAATGTAATTCCATCTCTCTCACACGGGATCATCGCGTTCATATGACGCTGCATATCTTACACATCCGATGCGTGCTTCCGCAAAAAAGAAATTACAAGAAAGCACTTGGAGCTAAGAGACCCCCTCGAAATTGTGTGTTTTTTCTTTTCTTTTAATTTGTTTTTTTAAGTTTTTTTTTTTTTTGTTCCACGCAAGAGCGGACCAGAGCTATATACACCTCAAAAGTGGGTGCGTTGCCCGAAACACATACAAGACGGGCGCAAGTTTAAAGCACAAAAAAAAAAACACGAACTGATTATTCTCTGCACGCTACTCGCGAGTATTATTTAGCATTATTATATTCGGCGTACCCTTCCGCTTGACTCCGCGGAGGGAGAACCCCTCGGGCCTCGTTACTTAAGAACATCATACAGGTGGGACTTTGGTTGGTTCCCGAAGATATTCGTGACATTAAGTGTGAGAAAATACGACTCGTCTCTGTTCTTTCGGTGGCGAGAAGAGAGCTTAAGATAAACGACGACAACAGCCGGGACAAGACAATCCAGAGAGTGTGGTATTTAATTGAGTTATCGATGGAGTTCGCGAAGGAAAAGAAACGGCACGACCAACGAAAATAATGATCTAAACGGTCGCGAAGAGGAAAAAGTGAAGAGGCAAAAGTAATGTTTCCGGCGCTATAAAATCGCGGTTCTATTAATGATTTTTTTTTCTGTGGAAACATCTTTGGGGTGATTGAGTGAAAAGCGTGCTTGTAAACGTGCGTTGCGGCCAAAGTCGTGGAATAATCCGAAGAGACTTGGAATAATCAGGGTCAACAATACCGGGACGGCTATGGGGAGCTGGGAATAATTAGGTTATTTTAGGTACTAGAGTGGCTCATGATGGACTCTGCATTTAAAGCGCTCTAAGTTCCCCGAGAAACCATGCCCAGGTGCTAATTATTCTTAGTCCCCCGAAGAGTCGAATTTTAAGACTTTAGTTCGAACTTAAGATCGCTCTTGGGATCGAACTTAAGATCGAAGTTTGGACCGGAGTTCATTGCGTGCTGTAAATCTATCTTAAGTTCGGACTCAAATTCGATTTTTCGGAACTCAAGTTCGAACTTAAGATCGGGCTTTAACGTTTTTTCGGCACAGAATCTATATTGGATCTCAAATGCAGTTAACTTTGACGCCACTATACCTACTGTCAAGTAATAGGTGATTTGGCAACCGAATTTCTTGACTCCATTTCTATGAAATAATTGCTAGAGAACAATTGTTCTCCTCGATGACATGATCAGTGTTTGTGACGATGGATCGAAAACGATAGATGGAGAGCGATAAGAAGATTTTTTGTATATCTTCTTACCGCTACTTATTGCATTGAATTTAAGATCGATCTTAAGTTCGAACTTATGATCAAACTTAAGCACGAAATCGCATTCGTACTGAGATTCAGTATTGAGACGATATCTTAAGAAGACATCGAAGATAGACCTTAAGAGCATGTGAAACACTATGGAGTGCGAGAGAGATGGCATCAGTAGCGCTCTCGGTGGAGCGAGAGAGACACGCTGAGAACGTTTCACATGCTCTTAAGCACGCAATGATGTTCGTGACAAGCTTGGATTTTAAGTTCAACCTCAGGTTCAAACTAACGTCTTGAAATTGGACTCTTAGCGGGACTAAGAATAATTAGCAACTGGGCATCGTTTCTCGGGGAACTTAGAGTAATTAGGACCTGGGCGTGGTCCATCGAGGTACTTAGAATAATTAAAAGCCCGGGGCTGATTCCTTGCTGGACTTAGAATAATGAGGTCCTGGGAGTCGTAGCTCAAGGTACTTAGACTAATTAAAAGCCCGGGGCTGATTCCTTGCTGGACTTAGAATAATGAGGTCCTGGGAGTCGTAGCTCAAGGTACTTAGACTAATTATGACAGAGGGATGATTCCTCGGTGGGCTTAGAATAATGTTAATCCGGGGCTGATTCCTTGGCGGACTTAAAATAATGAGGGCCTGGGAGTAGTTCCTCGTGGTACTTAGGATAATGAGGACTTGGGAGTAGTTTGTCTGGGTACCTAGAATAATCAAAACGCAATGAAGTTCGTGACAAGCTTGGATTTTGAGTTCAACCTCAAGTTCAAGCTAACGTCTTGAAATTCGACTCTTAGCGGGACTAAGAATAATTAGCAACTGGGCATCGTTTCTCGGGGAACTTAGAGTAATTAGGACCTGCGCGTGGTCCATCGAGGTACTTAGAATAATTAAAATGCCGGGGTGATTCCTTGCTGGACTTAGAATAATGAGGTCCTGGGAGTCGTATCTCAAGGTACTTAGACTTATTATGACAGAGGGATGATTCCTTGGTGGGCTTAGAATAATGTTAATCCGGGGCTGATTCCTTGGCGGACTTAAAATAATGAGGGCCTGGGAGCAGTTTATCGTGGTACTTAGGATAATGAGGACCTGGGAGTAGTTTGTCTGGGTACCTAGAATAATCAAAACCTAGAGAAGAGGCCGCCCGTTTGCGTAAAACGCGCCCGATACCAAAATTACTGATTAAGTTTTCACATACAATTTTAGCGAACACGCCAAGTTGTATACACGCCACTTAATTTCTTTATACACGTATCTTTTTTTTTTTTCTTACGAAATTCACTTCCCACCGATTTCCGGCAACGAAAAGTGTTCCGATACGATCGTACGATCGTACGACGGTCGAAGGAGCCCGCGAGTTTGTCGACCACACACCGCAACCGTCGGACAATGACGCGCCTCGGGGAGCCGCGACGCTGGGATAGGCGAGTCATCGGGCGCACAGTAGAGGACTCCTGAGGATCGTCATCTACGAGAGAAGCGTAGAAGAGAGGCTACAGGGCCGCGATGTAAACGTCTGTCGAAGATTGAGAGGGATAGAGTATGAGAAAAAAAAAAGGAGACAAGGAGCTCAGAAGCGGCTCAGAACATCGCGATTAAGATGCATCTCACGTGGTGAGCGACCCCGACCTCTTACGCGACTCCTATTAATTTTATTGATAAGTGCCGAAGGATGCCGGAAAGATCAAGAAGCCACGAACAAAAACGTGTTTTTCGTTTTCATAACCACCCGAATAAAATCTATTGTTAATCTACTCGAGTCCCTAAAGAGTTTCCAAACGATTTTCGTTAATGGACCGAACGATTTTTTTTTACCCCGCTGATACTCGAACCACCCACGTGAAGATGCGTCAGCTTTCGCGCTCCTTTCTCATCAAACTCGCCATGTGTTCCCAACAAACGGTTCCGATCTATCGCAGACTCATAACTGCACCAGATGTCCCAAGTGTGAAAACGATTTCGATCACGAGAGATTTACGAATTTTTATAATTCACAAGCTTTTTATTTTTCTTGTTTTTTTTTTTTTTTGTTTCATTCTATTTGTTTTTCCCTCGTTCGTTCTTGAAGTCGGTAATATTTGTCCCGGGTATATAATACATGCTAATAAAAGATTATGCGGTACGAGCAGTACGCGCGAGGTCGTAGGCCGCGAGGAAGGCGGAAGAGCGTGTATAGCTGCGAGAAGAATTGATGATAAAATTGTACGAAAGAGGAAAGAGGACTTTAAACGGGACACTTTCGTGACTATATTATCCACATGACTATCCCGTGAGACACGAGTGTGCCTCGAGTATAATATGTATAATAGGCTTTTTCATACGTGTAGCAAAATGCATCTTCAAATATACGCTGTCTATAATGCACCTGCGAAGCTATACCCGGATATTCGATATTTTCGTTGAATCGAGATAACGTAATCGGTGAGTTGAGCGAAATAAAAAAAAAAAAAGCAGAAGGAAACCATGTTGGGAGAGAGAAACGAGAGTCTTAGCTCGCTCGTAAAATTTATACCGTCCAAAATCAACGATCCGTAAAGGTGGCTCGGTTCGCAGCGGCAAGCTCGCATGCTGCATCAGTTTTATCGAATGCATATATGCTCACTCAACTTGTACACTATAGAAATGATATACGAACTGCGGGTAACGCCTTCTCATTTTAACTCACGTTATACCGGGCGCATAACGCGTAATTAGCAATCAGCTATGTAATTACGATTACGCCCGCGCGCCATACACACCGTTAATTGTTTAAGAGATTTAAGAGCGACGCGCGGAAGATCTAGATTAAAAGAAGGGCGGCGGAGCCAAACCTGCCGCGCTCTTACGACCTCTGCCTCTCGCATATATCTGAATACGTACCAGCGGGTTCTTACTGCCTTTTGCGAAGCGTCGAAAAAGTAACGGCAAAAAATTCGAATGAAAATGTTCAATACCAAAAAGAATGTTAGGGTTCAATTACTGTTATTAATCGGAGCTGCGCAAATCACTTCAGGTACTTTAACTGTGTATTGATGTGCGCAAGTACCAGATCTACTCAGTACTGAATCCTTCAGTTCTTAAGCCTTGCCCGGTACTCATCACTGCGGTAGTCGAGTACCAATCGGTACTCGGTACTTCAATACAGTGGAACCTCGTTTATCCGAGGTAATGTGGGGAGAGCGTACGTCGGATAAATAAAATTTCGGATAACATGGATAGCATACATACTCCGTGCGCGGGCATTGCTACTTTGTCCGTAATAATAGTATAGTAAAAATGTATTTATTGACAATATCAATTAGTCCATACAATATCCGATACATATCTCCATGTAGTAGTTACAACGCTTTCATTGACATTGCCAATTGACCATCGACCGGAGTCCTTCAGCCCTACACTGAGAGAAGAATCTAGTAAAAACTATCGATCATCTAAGAAACATTACCGTAGCACATAGTAGTAGGGCACTAGGGCGCCACCTATGGCGGAATACCTTGGAGAGGTTTTCCAAGAATTGTTGCCATAATAGGGTAAAAGTGGTGAATATGGCCCACCTCGATTAACACGTAAATCAATGATATATGGACCGGTCCATATTCCCCACTTTTACCCTATCTACGAAAAATTATTATAAATCCGGTACTTCCTACCATAGGTAGCGCTCCAGTTCCCTACTACTGTGTGCTATGGTAATATCTCTCAAGTGATATAGTCATATTTACTAGATCCTTCTCTCAGTCAGTGTATTTTATCCGTTTTATCCGAGTTTTCCCCAGTTGGGTGGTCCCCAGGCAGGAAGTTGGGGCAAAGTTGACAGGATTCAAAAACGTTACGGAATTTTGAAAACGTACATGTTGAACTTCGATTGTGATTGTCTACCTTTCCAACATCCTAAGGTGTAAGGTGAAGTATGTCAATGAGAATTTATTATAATTTGGTACAAAACTTTATACTATGGTTATATCCACCATACTAAGGTGGATATAATATAAAACTTTATACTATGGTGGATTATGGTGGAAAACACGTGTTACATGTCGTACAACGCAAAACAAACATTCACTCAATTCTGTCTGTCCATACGAACCCATCCTTATACAACACAAGTTTATGTATTGGCGTTAATTTTACTAAAAAAATGTACGTTGCTAAAAAGTCACGACCGACATTGGAGTGTTTCTCCTTATCGTACTGCGAAACAAAGTAATTTCATTAAGAACCTTCCATCAATGACGATGCGGACCAACGATGAGGACTGTAAATTTCCTGCCTACAGAAGGAAAATAAAATCCTCAGATCTCCGAACCCCGTTATTACGCGCTCTACCACACAATTTATTATTCCTTTGAGCCTTCGTCCCGCGTGCGTCCGTATATTGGCGTAGTTATCATGTTTGCAGTGTCGCTTGCTCTACTACTGCATTTATTGCGTTATCGAGCGCTCTTTTACTGCCCCCTAGCACATGAACGTAATATTGTAAAGACGAATTCTTAATTTTTTGACTTTTCATCATCCCCCATATAGACTACGGAAAATTCTTTGAAGATGAAAGGTATATTGGTTTCCCTTTCATGTTTTCAGCCCAGTCTCACACGCTCTACCACCACAATTATTATTTTATTGAGCCCTCTTCTACTGCTCTTCTACCGCTCGCACATTATCGTCATTGTAAAGACGATAGGCGTACAAACAGAATTCTTGATGCGCGTCGAGAGCGTGATACGCGCTTCGTTCTTCGAACTATACCGCCAAAATCTTCACATCAGTTCTTCGGAAGCTTTGCTCCTGAGCAATGGACTTTTTACAAAATCGGTACTACAGACTCAACGTGATTTTCCTCAAGGCAGTTTGTCAATGGCCGTACGATTCGTCAAAGTGGCAACGACTTCTTTTTATTGTCCTTCAAGGATATTTTATCTCTACGATAACCAGTCAGGTATTGTTGTCGCATAAGATTGTCAGGTTTGTTACCGAAAAGCTAGCCTCATTATCTATATCCTAGGTTATAAAAGTGTGGGCGACCAACGGTGACATGGATATATTGTTTGAGGGCTTTGCACCAATGTCCGCGTCAATAATGGCTATAGCCAAGTCTGTAAATTGCATCATCAATCGTCAAAAAGTGAGACCTTATCATAGAACTGCAAAACTCAATTTTCGACAGTAAGACTCGTTTACTCCCCAGATGAAAGTTCTTCTCGCATGCATGAAAATACATTGGTCTTCTCTTACGAACCAGCATGAAATTAAGATTCTCGAAACATACGCGGAGGATGGTAGAAAATTGTCTTTGGGTTATGCAAGTGTGTGCTTCCACGAGTATTTATAAACCACTGTGAATGTTATCGTTACATCGCCAGCGTTGTTGAATATGTCATAGCTTTCGTTTTTGGATCGATGACGGTCTATCTTCTGGCTCCAATGATGCCACAAGTACTCGACATTGTTTCACCTTTAAACGTGAGCCGTCAGCGAGAACTTCTGTATCCGACGGCGTACCCCGTCGATGCCGAAAGTTATTATTATGCGATAACGTTATACCTTTATATCAGCTGTTTTATGGTGACCTTGTCTATCATAGCCAATGATGTGATGTTCATGGTTTACGTTCAACATCTCTGTGGCATACTCGCGATCGTTGGGTAATCATTTTTATTGTTACATATTGCTTTTGAAGATAAAGACGATATTTAATATTCATGGGTGTTTTACATCGTGTTAAGGATGTTTGGGCCAAAATCGCTGGAGAGGAATAGGAGAGGGGCTTTGCTGACCGCGTTAGTCAGTGTACGAGTAAGAAACACAGACAATGCAAGCGGCTAGACCAGCGATTCTTTACTTGGGGTCCATGGACCCCCAAAATACACGGGGGACCCCTGGTGAAACCCCAAGGTTAAGAACCACTGGGCTAGGCGGAGATAGAGTCTTTCGTTTATTGAAATTACCTCAGAAACAAAACCGTGAATCTTCTTGAAATTTTGACAGAATCTGTCTGATAGTATGCTCTTCGCTGTGGTAGGTTTTTTATTCGAATCTAACAGAAATCGGTGGAGAAAATCGCTACGTTCTGTCGTTACCAATCGATTTCCGAAACGTTTAGACGGTAGCTTATGTAGCTCTGTACACTTATTACTAAAAAACTACACGGTCAAAAAAAGTCTAAAAGAATTGCAAACGATTCAGTGTGTATTTGTCTGCAAAGTGGCAATGTTTTATAGCGATCAAACAGAAACGCGTTTTGGCCCAAACATCCTTAAGCCTTGTCTACACTACGCTATATGCGTTTACAGCTACGATTAATATACAGTTATAGATTCCGAAGTATTGCAGAGGATGATAGCTTGGATTTCAATGCAAATCCTCCGATCGAGAACGACCCGAAATACAAGGAATTGAAAGATTGCATAAAAATCCATCAGGATACCATTAAGTACAGAAAAGTCTGACAGAAAAGGTCCATGTTTATCTTTGTATTTAATTATTTATTTTTGTTTGCCGATAAAGGTTCGTTGTAATCATTCAAGCCGCTTATTCAAAACTATTCCTCTTTCAATTAGGGGCCAACGTAATAATGATGGTCTTTACCCTACTTCAGGTATATATTTTTTAATAGAAAAATCAAAGAATAGTCAAATTAGTACATCATAAAGGATAGTAAAATCTGTGAATCAAAGTAAATTTATGTAGAATCGTGTATGAATAATGTTCTAATTTCTTTTACTCTTTTAACAATTTCAAATGAAAAAATAATTGACATTTTTATTTACACAGGTTGTAAATAAGTTGGATCA
Organism: Exephanes ischioxanthus; assembly: GCA_958510785.1. Classification (NCBI taxonomy): domain Eukaryota; kingdom Metazoa; phylum Arthropoda; class Insecta; order Hymenoptera; family Ichneumonidae; genus Exephanes; species Exephanes ischioxanthus. The sequence continues at coordinate 10,882,594 of OY294016.1, forward strand.
ATACAAGGAGATGTACAGGTTCTTTCAATTCGTAGCCGCCGCATACGTTCATCTCTTCTTTAATTGTTGGCCCGGACAGAAGATACTGGATGAGGGTGTCAAACTCCGTGACTCATTGTTAGAATTGAAAATATTAGGGTTCTAATATGAGTAAACAGACGAAAAAAAAATCTATTCTTCAAAAATTTCAGCTACAGGTCAGGATGGTACACATTTTCCTTGCGGACTAGAACTCTGCTAAAAATCGTGATAATCAATGGAATGCAGCCACCAAAACTTACCGCAATGAATTTGTTCGAATTATCTATGGAAACTTGTGCTAAAGTTCGTTTTTGTTCGATCGTTGTTTTGCAAGTTGAGCAAGTTTTGAGCCTCGAATTAGCATATTAATTACTTTCAGATTGTACAAAGCAGCATTTCCTACTTTACCGTTATAGCATCACTACAATAAATTACCGCGACGATCGGTCAATTACGAAACAAAAGTGGAGGAATCTGAATCAAAGTGAACTGTAGCAGATAAAACAATTGACTTTGTAAAAGGGGACTTTACGAAATTATTATTGTGACAAGCGACACGTCATTCCCCGGTCCTTGCATTTAACACCATATCGATTGACAATGAGATCGAATTTTCTGCCGAAGAGAAATTGAAATTCTCAGATGTTTTAATCCTAGTTGCGCACACTTTATCACGTTATTTATTGTTCACTGCAGTTCTCCTTCACTGTCCGTTTGCGCATCAGCGTAATATCACGGCTGTTATTTTTCAGAATTTTTTGTAGTAAACGTCCCAAGAGTCATACGCCCTTCGTTCTCCAAAGTGAATTTCCTGCCAGTATAATCGCATCAGCCCTTGAAGGCCTTGCTCCGGAGTAATGGGCTTTTTTCGAAATCGTTATTACAGATTCAACACGATTCTCTTCAGAGCAATCGGCCAGTGACCTAATCAGTCGTCCAAGTGGTAACCGCTTTATCAGATTATTTTTCATGGAAATATAATTTTTTTAATCCTTGTTCAGGTATTCTCTTGCTTCACTTTTATTACTTCTCAATGATTGCCGCTTTTGTCACCGAACAGCCGGTTTCGTTATTGTTAAATAGGATACAAAAATTTACGAAAACAAGGGGGACGTGGACATCACGATTGAGTGCATTTCGCCTGTGACTCGCGCAAAACACATCCATCACCAAGTCTATACGCTCAATCATCAAATGGAAAGATCTAATGGATTACCGAAATAAATAAATTTTCGACAGTACGAGTCGTTGTCATTCAACATTTCCTATCCAGATGAAAAATCTTCTCGAACGTACTAGATGGTGGAAATACACGTTTTATATGCCCTAGAACGCAAAACAAGCACTCACTCAATTCTGTCTGTCCATACAAACCCACCCTTATACAGCACAAGTTTGCGAGTGTCGTAAATTTGACGATAAAAAAATAAACTTTAATGTACGTTGAACAGTCGCGACGGATATTGAAGTGTTTGAATACCCGAAGTAAAGTTCTTCGTATCGTATTTCGAATCAAAGTAATTTCATCAAGAACCTTCCATCAAAGACGATGAGAACTGTAAATTTCGTGCCTGCAGAAGAAGAATGAAATCCTCAGATGTTCGAACCCCATTATCGCACGCTCTACCACCACATTTATTACATTATTGAGCCCTCTTCTACTGTTCGTTCGCACATGAGCGTAATATTGTAAAGATGAATTCTTAATTCTTGGACTTTCCATCATACTTCATATAGACTACGGAAAGTTCTTTGAAGATGGAAGATAAATTTGTTTCCCTTTCATGTTTGCAGCCCAGTCTCACAGGCTCTACCATCGCAATTATTGTTTTATTGAGCCCTCTTCTACTGTCCGCTCGCACTTTATCGTCATTGTGAAGACGATAGGTACAAACAGAATTCTTGATGCGCGTCGAGAGCGTGATACGCGCTTCGTTCTTCGAACTATACCGCCAAAATCGTCACATCAGTTCTTCGGAAGCTTTGCTCCGGAGCAATGGACTTTTTACAAAATCGGTACTACAGAATCAACGTGATTTTCCTCAAGGCAGTTTGTCAATGGCCGTACGATTCGTCAAAGTGGCAACGACTTCTTTTTATTGTCCTTCAAGGATATATTATCTCTATGATAACCAGTCAGGTATTGTTGTCGCATAAGATTGTCAGGTATTGTTGTCGCATAAGATTGTCAGGTTTGTTACCGAAAAGCTAGCCTCATTATCTATATCTCAGGGTATAAAAGTGTGGGAGACCAACGGTGACATGGATATAATGTTTGAGTGCTTTGCACCAATGTCCGTGTCAATAATGGCTATAGCCAAGTCTGTAAATTGCATCATCAATCGTCAAAAAGTGAGACCTTATAATAGAAGTGCAAAATTCAATTTTCGACAGTAAGACTCGTTTACTCCCCAGATGAAAGTTCTTCTCGCATGCATGAAAATACATTGGTCTTCTCTTATGAACCAGCATGAAATTAAGATTCTCGAAACATACGCGGAGGATGGTAGAAAATTGTCTTTGGGTTATGCAAGTGTGTGCTTCTACGCGTATTTATAAACCACTGTGAATGTTATCGTTACATCGCCAGCGTTGTTGAATATGTCATAGCTTTCGTTTTTGGATCGATGACGGTATATCTTCTGGCCCCAATGATGCCACTAGTACTCGACATTGTTTCACCTTTGAACGTGAGCCGTCAGCGAGAACATCTGTATCCGGCGGAGTACCCCGTCGATTTCGAAAGTTATTATTATGCGATAACGTTATACCTTTATATCGGCTGTTTTATGCTGACCTTGTCTATCGTAGCCAATGATGTGATGTTCATGGTTTACGTTCAACATCTCTGTGGCATACTCGCGATCGTTGGGTAATCATTTTTATTGTTACATATTGCTTTTGAGGATAAAGACGATATTTAATATTCGTGGGTGTTTTACATCGTGTTAAGGATGTTTGGGCCAAAATCGCTGGAGGGGAACAGGAGAGGGGCTTTGCTGACCGCGTTAGTCAGTGTACGAGTAAGAAACACAGACAATGCAAGCGGCTAGACCAGCGATTCTTAACCTGGGGTCCATGGACCCCCAAAATACACGGGGGACCCCTTGTGAAACCCTAAGGTTAAGAACCACTGGGCTAGGCGGAGATAGAGTCTTTTGTTTATTGAAATTACCTCAGAAACAAAACCGTGAATCTTCTTGAAATTTTGACAGAATCTGTCTGATAGTATGCTCTTCGCTGTGGTAGGTTTTTTATTCGAATCTAACAGAAATCGGTGGAGAAAATCGCTACGTTCTGTCGTTACCAATCGATTTCCGAAACGTTTAGACGGTAGCTTATGAAGCTCTATACACTTGTTACTAAAAAACTACACGGTAAAAAAAAGTCTAAAAGAATTGCAAACGATTCAGTGTGTATTTGTCTGCAAAGTGGCAATGTTTTATAGCGATCAAACAGAAACGCGTTTTGGCCCAAACATCCTTAAGCCTTGTCTACCCTACGCTATATGCGTTTACAGCCACGATTAATATACAGTTATAGATTCCGAAGTATTACAGAGGATGATAGCTTGGATTTCAATGCAAATCCTCCGATCGAGAACGACCCGAAATACAAGGAATTGAAAGATTGCATAAAAATCCATCAGGATACCATTAAGTACAGAAAAGTCTGACAGAAAAGGTCCATGTTTATCTTTTATTTAATTATTTATTTTTGTTTGCCGATAAAGGTTCGTTGTAATCATTCAAGCCGCTTATTCAAAACTATTCCTCTTTCAATTAGGGGCCAACGTAATAATGATGGTCTTTACCCAACTTCAGGTATATATTTTTTAATGGAAAAATCAAAGAATAGTCAAATTAGTACATCATAAAGGATAGTAAAATCTGCCAACCAAAGTAAATTTATGTAGAATCGTGTATGAATAATGTTCTAATTTCTTTTACTCTTCTAACAATTTCAAATGAAAAAATAATTGACATATTTATTTACACAGGTTGTAAATAAGTTGGATCAATACAAGGAGATGTACAGGTTCCTTCAATTCGTAGCCGCGACATACGTTCATCTCTTCTTTAATTGTTGGCCCGGACAGAAGATACTGAATGAGGGTGCCAAACTCAGTGACTCATTGTTAGAATTGAAAATATTAAGGTTCTAATAAGAGTGCACAGACGAAAAAAAAATATATTCTTCAAAAATTTCAGCTACAGGTCAGGATGGTACACATTTTCCTTGCGGACTAGAACTCTGCTAAAAATCGTGATAATCAATGGAATGCAGCCACCAAAACTTACCGCAATGAATTTGTTCGAATTATCTATGGAAACTTGTGCTAAAGTTCGTTTTTGTTCGATCGTTGTTAAACCCTTATATGGAAGTTTTGAGCCTCGAATTACCATATTAATTACTTTCAGATTATACAAAATAGCATTTCCTACTTTACCGTTATAGCATCACTACAATAAATTACCGCGACGATCGGTCAATTACGAAACGAAAGTGAAGGAATCTGAATCGAAGTGAACTGTAGCAGATAAAACAATTGACTTTGTAAAAGGGGACTTTACGAAATTATTATTGTGACAAGCGACACGTCATTCCCCGGTCCTTGCATTTAACACCATATCGATTGACAATGAGATCGAATTTTCTGCCGATAGAAGAGAAATTGAAATCCTCAGATGTTTTAATCCTAGTTGCGCACACTTTAACACGTTATTTATTGTTCACTGCAGTTCTCCTTCACTGTCCGTTTGCGCATCAGCGTAATATCACGGCTGTTATTTTTCAGAATTTTTTGTAGTAAACGTCCCAAGAGTCATACGCCCTTCGTTCTCCAAAGTGAATTTCCTGCCAGTATAATCGCATCAGTCCTTGAAGGCCTTGCTCCGGAGTAATGGGCTTTTTTCGAAATCGTTATTACAGATTCAACACGATTCTCTTCAGAGCAATCGGCCAGTGACCTAATCAGTCGTCCAAGTGGTAACCGCTTTATCAGATTATTTTTCATGGAAATATAATTTTTTTAATCCTTGTTCAGGTATTCTCTTGCTTCACTTTTATTACTTCTCAATGATTACCGCTTTTGTCACCGAATAGCCGATTTCATTATTGTTAAATCGGGGTACCAAAATTTACGAAAACAAGGGGGAACTGGACATCATGATTGAGTGCTTTTCGCCTGTGGCCATGCAAAAGGCATCCATCACCAAGTCTGTAAATCGCACGCTCAATCATTAAACTGTAAGATCTAATGGATTACCGAAATAAATACATTTTCGACAGTACGAGTCGTTGTCGTTCAACATTTCCTATTCAGATAAAAAATCTTCTCGAACGTACTAAATGGTGGAAATATACGTTTTTTTATGCCCTAGAACGCACAACAAGCATTCACTCAATTATGCCTGTCCATACAAACTCACCCTTATACAGCAGAATTTTACGACTTATCGTTAATTTGACTAAAGAAACAATTTAAAAAGTATACGTTGCCAAACAGTCGCGACCGATATTGGAGTGTTTGAACACCCGAATAAAGTTCTCCGTATCGTATTTCGAAACAAAGTAATTTCATCAAGAACCTTCCATCAAAGACGATGCGGACCGATGATGAGGACTGTAAATTCCCTGCCTACAGAAGAAAAATGAAATCCTCAGATGTCCGAACCCCGTTATTATGCGCTCTACCACACAATTTATTATTCCTTTGAGCCTTCGTCCAGTGTGCGTCCGTACATTAACGCAGTTATCAAGTTTGCAGTGTCGCATGCTCTACCGCCACAATGAATACGTTATTGAGCCCTCTTCTAAAGACGATAGGGGTACAAACAGAATTCATGAAGCGCGCTTCGTTCTTCGAACTATACCGCCAGAATCGTCACACCAATTCTTTGGAAGCTTTGCTCCGGAGCAATGGATTTTTTACAAAATCGGTACTACAGAATCAATGTGATTTTCCTGAAGGCCATTTACCAGTGGCCATACGATTCGTCAAAGTGGCAAGGACTTCTTTCTGTTATCGTTCAGGGATATTTCATCTCAATGACAATCAGTCAGGTATTCTTGTCGCATAGGATTGTCGGGTTTGTTACCGAATAGCCTGCCTCATTATCTATGTCTCAGGGTATAACAATGTGGGAGAACAACGGTGACATGGACATAATGGTTGAGTGCTCTGCATCTATGGCATCGCAAATTTTGGCTATCGCCAAGTCTATAAATTGCATCGTCAATCGTCAAAAAGTGAGCCCTCGTAATAGAACTGCAGAATTCAATTTTTGACAGTAAGACTCGTTTGCTGCTGATCGTTTACACTCCAGATGAAACTTCTTCTCGAATGCATGAAAATACATTGGTCTTCTCTTACGAACCAGCATGAAATTAACATTCTCGAAAGATACGCGGAGGATGGTAGAAAGTTGTCTTTGGCTTATGCAAGTGTGTGCTTCTACGCGTAATTATTAACGACTGTGAATGTTATTGATAAATCGCAAGCGTTATTGAATGTGTCATAGCTTTCGTTTTTGGATCGATGACGGTATATCTTCTGGTTCCCATGATGCCACAAGTACTCGACATTATTTCACCCTTGAACGTAAGCCGCCAGCGAGAACATCTGTATCCGGCGGAATACCCTGTCGATTTCGAACGTTATTATTATGCGATAACGTTATACCTTTACATCGGCTGTTTTATGCTGACCTTGTCTGTCGTAGCCAATGATATGATGTTCATGGTTTACGTTCAACATGCGTGTGGCATACTCGCGATCGTTAGGTAAATATTTTTATTCTTACATACTGCTTTTGGAGATAAAGCTTTACATCGTGTTAAGCCTCGTGTACGCAACGCGATATGCGCTTACATCGACGATTAATGTGCAGTTATAGATTCGAAAGTATTGCAGAGAATGATAGCTTGGATTTCGATGCAAATCCTGCGATCGAGAACGACGCGAAATACAAAGAATTGAAAGATTGCATAAAAATTCATCAGGATACCATTGAGTACAAAAAAATTCTGACCGAAAAGGTCCATGTTTATCTTTGTATTTAATTATTTATCCTTGTTTGTCGATAAAGGTTCGTTGTAATCATTCAAGCCGCTTACTCAAAACTATGCCTCTTTCAATTAGGGGCCAACATAATAACGATCGTCTTTTCTCTACTTCAGGTATATATTTTTTAATGGAAAAAAAATACAAGATGCAAAAAATCTTGACAAAAAAAAAACTTGGCGTGCCAGGTTTTTTTTTACAATTACAGTTACTGCAGTTATTACAGTTACTTTCCCTCTCCCTCGATTATTTGAATGAACCATGTACGACGGCTATTAGAAAAAAAACTGGCACGCCAAGTTTTTTTTTGTCAAGATTTTTTGCATCTTGTATTTTTTTTAGATTGTTTTGATAAACATATTTTTTGAAGAATTTTTTTGTATGTACTACTACTTGGCTGGTTTGATTTGATTTCTTTTCAATTTTTTATTTTTTTTTTGTTGAGATTTTGATACACATATTTTTTTTTTAATGCTTTGATAAAAGTCTTTTTGGAAGAATTTTTTTGTTCAGAAACTGGTTTGATAAACATCTGTTTTGGCAGATTTTTTCTTTTTAAGAGGTTTTTTTTTTATAAACATATTTTCTGAACGACCATACAATTTTTAAGTACTTGGCGTACCTTTTTACTTTTTTTTTAAAAGTATGTTTTGCTTTATTTTTTAATGGAAAAATCAATGAATAGCAAAATTAGTACATCATAAAGAATATTAAAATCCGTGAATCAAAGTAAATTTTTGTAGAATCGTGTATGAACAATTTTCTAATTTCTTTTGTTCTTTTAACAATTTCGAATGGAAAAAATTATTGACAAATTTATTTACACAGGTTGTAAAGAAGTTGGGTCAATACAAGCAGATGTACAGGTTCTCTCAATTCGTAGCCGCGGCGTATATTCATCTCTTTTTTAATTGTTGGCCCGGCCAGAAGATACTGAATGAGGGCAACAAACTCAGTCACTCATTGTTAGAATTGAAAATATTAGTGTTCTAATAGTGCGCAAATGGAAAAAAATCTATTCTTCAAAAATGTCAGCTACAGGTCAGAATGGTACACTTTTTCCTTGCGGACTAGATCTCTGCTAAAAATCGTGATAATCAATGGAATGCAGCCACCAAAACTTACCGCAATGAATTTGTTCGAATTATCTATGGACAGTTGCGCTAAAGTTCGTTTTTGTTCGATCATTGTTAAACCCTTATGGAAGCTTCGTGCCTGGAATTAGCATGTTAATTACTTTCAGGTTGTACAAAACAGCATTTCCTACTTTACCGTTATGGCATCGCTACAATAAATGTAGAAAGTGGAGTAGAAGAATTTCCATAAAAGTGAACTGTAGCAGATAAAACAATTGACTTTGTAATAGCGGATTTTACGAAATTACTATTGTGACGAGCGGCACATCATTCCCCGACCTTGCATTTGACACCATGTCGATTGACAACGAGAACGAATTTTCTGCCGATAGAAAAGGAATTGAAATCCTCAGATGTTTTAACCCTAGTTGCGCACACTTTATAACGTTATTTATTATTCTCTGCAGTTCTCCTTCACTGTCCATTTGCGCATTAGCGTAATATCCCTAGCAAGTTGATGGACCGCAAACGGACCGAAAAACGGACACGTCCGTTGGGGAACAAAACGGACCGTAAAAAACGACAAAACGGACTGTACATTTTTTGTTCGCATTTGGTCTTTTTTCTGTTGAAACCGAAAACGGACCGAACGTTTTTTTCGAAAAATTTGCTTTGGTCCGTTTTCGGGCGATTCTCTTTAGAGCAATCGGCCAGTGGCCTAATCAGTCGTCCAAGTGGCAACGGCTTCATCAGATTATTTTTCACGGAAATATAATTTTTTTTATACTCGTTCGGGTATTCTCTTGCTTCACTTTTGTTGTTTCTCAACGATTACCACTTTTGTCACCGAATAGCCGGTTTCGTTATTGTTAAATCAGGGTACCAAAATTTTCGAAAACAAGGGGGATCTGGACATCATGATTGAATGCGTTTCGCCTATGACCACGGAAAAGGCATCCATCACTAATCCTGTAAATTGCACACTCAATCATCAAACGGTAAGATATAATGGATTTACCGAAAGAACTAAATTTTCGTCAGTACGAATCGCTGTCAATCAACATTTCCTGTCCAGATGAAAAATCTTCTCGAACGCACTAAAAAACGGTTCGTCAGAAAACGGTATTTTCTGACGAACGAGCATGGAATTGTGATTCACGAATAGCACGCCGACGATGGAAGATATGTCCTTGGCTTATGCAAGTGAGTTTCTACGTGTGACTTTCTAATTGTTATTATTATTATCTTTAACTGAATGTGAACATAACATAAATGTTATGTTCAGTTCAGTGACGACGTATCTTCTAAAGCACAAAAACACCATAAATGGTAAAAAAAAAACTTGATATACATAGATGTTGTTCCAACTTAGCAAAATATTCAAAGCGCTCTTCACATACTATAGTGAAGATTATAATTCGTATTCCAGTTGGACCGCGATTTCGTTCACATCGGTGGGACCGGCTTCGCATTACATTTAACAAAATCGAGGTTGCCTCGCCCATACTAACTGTCCCACATGCCCTATAGCTTCCCCCTCCACGGGCCGCACCGATCAATATTCGCTTCGTGGTGGGGAAATCGAGTGCGCAAAAATCGAGGTCCTAGTGTATAGTGACCATAAAGATTATGAACTGAAAACTTAAAAAAAAAAACTTGGCCAGCCCTTCAATTTTTCGAGTACTGATTTAACTCGTTAAGTTAGCTCGTCGTACACGCCCGGATAGGTTCTTTTTTTTAAGCTTTCAGTTCATAATCTTTATGGTCACTATAATACATGTGAAGAGCGGTTTGAATATTTGTCTACTTTTTACAAAGTTGGAACGCTTTACGTAAAAGTACCCGGCCCCAAGTTTTTTTTTCACACCATGTACGATATTTTTGGAAGTTGTTCAATATCTTTTTCCAAAGGTAAAATAAAGAACTTTAACGGCTTTTTCAATTGTAACTTGGTCCAAGTTTTTTATACCGTTCTATTTTATAATTTGAGAAAAGGTACTACGTAAAACGACCAGAGTTACCCATTTGTTGGGGGCGGGGGGTTACGTAGGGGTAAACCCTGCTCGAACACTTGCCTCATAGAAAACTGGCGAATATTGTAAAAATATAAAAAATTATCAAACATAGGATCGGTTTAGAGTCGGGAATTTTTAATTTGAACAATAAATCAGCAAACATTTTTTCCAGTTATATTGTTCTTTTTCGAAAATAGTAATCTTAACCAAGTTGGTCACTTCTTCATTTAAACGATATTTAGAAACCATTTTTTACTCCGAATATTGTTCTATTCTCGAAATAAAAATATTGACCTAGTTTAGCGTCGAATGATTGATATTGAGCAACTTTTGGTGTAAACAATATTTCTCAAGAATTCTTTACCAGCACTATTCTTCTTTTGTCAAAATAACAATATTAACCAAATTTAGTGCGAATCGGTCCATATTCGCCAATTTTTCATTTAAACAATATTTAGCAACAAATGTTTACTTCTATATTATTAAAAATTCAATTGTTTTTGGGAAAGGCTGAAAACGCGATCCTTCGACTAAAAGAGAGTGGTCGCATCTCGTCTTTACCGACGGTTTATAAATGTACTTATCCCGTGACGCTACCGCGTCTCTCAATGCAACAACGAAAACACTATCTATCTAACAATTAGATATGTCGCATATATTTTATATATATTTCACATATGACATGTATCTGGAATATTATTGCGATATATCGACAAAAACATTTTCACACCTACCTTTTTTCCACGGAGGTCGAGGCCTCGAACTATTTGTCGAATTATTAATTAATTGATGCGGCGGATCCGCAAAAAAAGATATATATATATATATATATCAGGTACGGACGAATTGAGAAGAGAAGAGGGATGAAAGAAGAGCGGAAAGAAAGCAGCAACAATCTCGGTATAAAGAAAGACGCGGGTCGCCGAGAACAATCCGATTATACCTGACGCCTCGGCGAGGAGAGCAAATAGGTTCGGAACGTCATTTATATTGCGCACAAGAGGAAACCCCCGGTTTCTCCATGCAGACTCTTATTGTCTCCTAATTCGGTTTCCCGGCTAGGCCGCGATGGGTGGTCGTAAATTATAGCGTAACCTTTATCCATTATTGTTGCTTCCCGCATAAAAGTATCAGCTCTTCTGGATTTTTTTTCTTTTTTTTCCACCGAAAATTCAGCTTCCGACTTTGAAGATATTTTTCGAGATGAAAGGAAAAAACTCTGCGACAGGGTCGCTGTACCCGTATTAATTTGCGCGATGCCGTTCAAACTCGTACACGTAATCATGCATTGATTGCCTCTATAAGGAAGTCGCAACGCTTCTCAGAGATGATTCTTAATTTATTTATTAAAAAAAAAAAATGTTTGCCAATAATTTATAACTTATATGTTAGATCCGCCCCCTTGTCATCGCCGGGTAGCGATACATGACAGATAAGTGGCGACTATAGCTCATTGCACTGCGGATAGATGGAGAAAAAAGAAAAAAAAAAGCCAAATTGTCCGGGGGGCATTACCGACCAATGTCCCAGTACGGAACAACACTTCTTCCGCGCGATCCACGAGCTATGTGATTTATGGAGCGGGCCGATAGGCGATCCTCACTCCTGAAGGATCGTCAGCATCACCGTCGGAACTCTCAGGCAATACCAGCAGTAAACCCTCGCAACGGTATCTTTAATATCTCGATATGCGACTGCTGTGCGCATAGAAATGGCCTAAGCCAAAAGGGCCCAACGGGCAGGCTGTGCGCATAGCTCGCGAGCCCTTCTGCGCCGAGAAAAATAATTAGTTGACTCCGATCAACTGCGTCGTTAAAAGCGCTTTGAACTACTTGATTTAACGAATCAAAAATATTATAAAAAATTAAAATTCGAGCATCGATGCAGTCCTCGGCGCATAGGGAAATTGTAATCGAAAATCTCTGCATCGTGCGACCGCGCCCTTCCGCACCAAGAAGAATAATTAGTTGGCTCCGATCAACTGCATCGTTAAAAGCGCTCCAGACTACTCGCTTTGACGCATTAAAATTATTATAAAAAACAAAAATTAGAGCATCGATGTAGTCCTCGGCGCATACGGAAATTGTACAGATTTCTGAGAAGGCTGAGAGGTTTAAAATAAAAATTGAAAAAACATCGAGAAAAGACTCTGGATCGTGCGAACGAGCCCTTCCGCACCGAGAAGAATAATTCGTTGGCTCCGATCAACTGCGTCGTTAAAAGCGCTCCAGACAACTCGCTTTAACGAATCAAAAATATTCTTAAAAATAAAAATTGGAGCATCTAGGCAGTCCTCGGCGCATACGGAAATTGTAGAGATTACTGACAAGGCAACGAGGTTTAAAATAAAGATTGAAAAGAAAAGAACGAGCCCTTCCGCGCGGAGAAGAATAATTAGTTGGCTCCGATCAACTGCGTCGTTAAAAGCGCTCCGGACTACTTGCTTTAACAAATCAAAATGATTATTTAAACAAAAAAAATTGGAGCATCTAGGCAGTCCTCGGCGCCTACGAAAATTGTACAGATTACTGACAAGGCGACGAGGTTTAAAGTAAAGATTGAAAAAAAATTTGAGAAACGACTCTGTATGGTGCGAACGAGCGCTTCCGTTGGAACGAACTTCCAGGACAATTGATCGGCAGCGCGTCGACATTTTAATTTTCTTTCTACCCGAATAAGACAAATTCTCTCGCAGAATTTCCATCCATACACGGAAGCTTGTAGGTGGTCTTTTAGACAATGTGGACGGTCCGGATCGGAATTGGGAATTACATATACAATATTTCGAATGAAATTTGAGAGAATGACACGATGCACGATAGCTCGCCGACGTCCCAGTTGGCGGTATCGAAGCCTCCAATTCGAATAAAAGATTTCGAATGCTCGCTGTCGTTTTCACATAATCGCCGAGGACCGAATTTCCGTCTTCATCATTTCTTTCGATTCGTTTCGTCGAATTGTTCGCACACCTGAGGACCTCCGTGAGGGTTTCCGAACGCTACCGAATGTCATTGTTCAAAGTTTCTTTTTTTTTTTTCAGGGAAAGCAGAAAAAGGACGTGCGAGATCGCTACGGAGTTGGCTACGGAAGAGTCAAGAAGAACCGCTAAGGTCCTTTTTTTTCCAACCTCCATGACCTTCGTTTTATTTTCCTCCTCCGGATATCCGTCCATCGAAGGAAAAAAAAAAGGTCTCTCCTTCGCCTCTCGGGCCTCGATGATCGAAGATTATTAAGACCACCGTTAGTCCGCCTCGGTCAATAAAGAAGACATACACTCAAAGCTATCCCGTCGATCTCTCAGGCAACCTTCGCCTAAATCAACCAACCCACAACATTTTGGTAGGGTTCTTCGGTTCCCAGACTCTAATCGTCCGAATCCTTCCCATCGATTCAGCGATTCATCTTCGATAATTTTTTTTTTTTGTTTAATAAAAAAAAATGTAATAAAAAAGGAATCTTACATCTCCATTCCATCGCTTCCTGAAACTTATTTCCTACTTGGACGAGGAAGTATTTCGAACAGAGCGGGTGTAAAGAAAATTACGAACCCAGAGAATTTTGGTAGGGTTCTTCGGTTCCCAGACTCTAATCGTCCGAATCCTTCTGATCGATTCAGCGATTCATCATCGATCATTTTTTTTTTTTTCTCCAATAAAACATTTTTACAAATTTTAAACGCTCACCTTTCCGTTCCATCGCTTCCTGAAACTTATTTCCTACTCGAACGTGGAAGTATTTCGAACAGAGCGGGTGTAAAGTAAATTACTAACCCAGAAAATTTTGGTAGGGTTCTTCGGTTCCGGGACTCTAATCGTCCGAATCCTTCTCGCCGATTCAGCGACTCATCTTCGATAATTTTTTCTCTTTAATGAAAAAAAATAAATAAAAAATGAAGCTTACATCCCCACCCCATCGCTTCCTGAAACTTATTTCCTCCTCGGATGAGGAAGTAGTTCGAACAAAGCGGGCGTAAAAAAATAACTCACGAAGTTGACCGAAAGAGGTCCAAGCACTACAGAGAGAGAGAGAGAGGGGGGCAGGGAGGGGGGAGAGGGGGTTGCATGGTATAAAAATAATGAACAGAGGGGCCGCCACGTCGGTACAACGCTGCGTAAAAATTATCCCCAAGATATACGACGCCGTTACCGGGATTGGAGCTAATTACCACCCAGAAGCGACTTACGCAGGTAGCCTATGGAATACAGTAGTGTACAGTTGGTATATATATATATATATATATATATATATATATATATATACACACACACAAATATAATCCGCATATACGTATTATATCGGTATCCATCCGTGCGCGTCGGCTGTGCTCGCTCGTTCGTACAGTATAATAGTGAATCAACGTTGGTCGGACGCTGTGACCTCCTATCGGGCGACCGGCATAGAACGTCCACGACCTCGGCGTCGCGTCCTCACCGATTTATTCCCTTGTAACGAGCGTAAAAAAAAAACAAAGTAAGGAGGAGGACACGCACCGAAGAGGAGAAGCTCCGGAGAGGGACGAAACTACGGAGATGGAAAACGAGGGGAGTAAAAGGGAAAATTCTTGCAGCCCGTCCGGAGGCGATATAATGCTTCTCGTCGCCTTCGTCATCTGTCTCTCCGTTTACAATCCATCTCCCGGCTACCCTCTTCCTAGTCCTCGTCGTCATCGTCATCATCATTATCATTTACCATCGTTACACGTTTCTTCAACGAGAGAGACGATGGTAATGTACCTGTACTATTCTGGACGGTCGTTCTATATACATTATATATATGAATATATTATATTTATATGTAATAGGGGAAAGCTTTGTATGGTAAGGGGATATATGTAAAAACCCGCCAGGGTTTACATGGAAATAAATCTACTGCTACTACTACTATAATAGGGGGAAAGCGGGGCAAAATGGGACAGTAGGATAAAAGGGTTAGCGAAACACGATTTTTGCATACGGGGTTTTGCTCCACTGTCCCATGTTGCCTCGATCTTTCCTATATAAGGCAGAGCGGGGCAAAACGGGACTGTAAGCAAAACACAATTTTCCAATTATTTTTGGATCTCCCATTTTTGCCACATCGGTACATCCGGATTTTCCGTGCTGTTTTGCCCCCCCCCCCCCCCCCCTGCCTATCTAACAGTTATTGGAAAATTGCGTTTTACCCCACTGTCCCATATTGCCCCGATCTTGGCTATAGATGGGCGAGCCGGGCAAAATTGGATAGTGGGGCAAAACGGGACTGTAAGCGAAACACAATTTACCAATCATTTTTGGATGTCCCATTTTGCCCCATCGATACATCCGGATTTTCTGTGCATTTTTGCCCCACAGCCTAAACAAAAGTTATCGGAAAATTGCGTTTTGGGACGGTGGGGCAAAACGGGACTGTGAGCAAACATCCAACTTTCCAATAATTTTTCGATGTCCCATTTTTGCCCCACTATCCCATCCCAAAATGATTGGAATGTTGCATTTTGCCCCACTGTCCCATTTTGCCACGCTCTTCCCTATATACACTGAAAAAAAAAAATCGCTTGCGGGCTGCCGAAGAAAAAAGTTTTTGTTTCAATTCTACTTTCAATCCTTACAATTCCATATGATATTGAAACAACAACAGCAAGACTGTCAAGGTGACATGTTATCGTTTGAATCCGGTATGAAATTGTACGAATTCAGAGTAGAATTGAAACGACGTTTTTACTTCTTTGGCAGCCCGCAAGCAAATTTTACTTGATTCAATGATATTTTTTTGTTCTGTGTAGAAATTGTCGAACGGACATTAATATATGTGGACTGCCAGGAGCCTGATAGAGTGTCGGGTTGAATTAATGTGCGAAATTCCAGATAGTATATTAATGTATACATATGTGATACAATATAGAAGTTACGAATGGTAACGAGCCCATCGTCCCCGGCAATGTCTGTATCGAGGCTCGTTGCCGGGCCGATACCGCGTCTCGGGAACGAGATCGGAGTGAGTGCACGCTTGGTTGCGGTGCTGGTAGCACTCTCGAAGAGGGATCTCGGGTCGCGAGCTGAGGTCAACGATGTGCCGTCGTCGTCGGCGCGGGCGAGTATCGCGGTCGGTTGCCGCAACGACGAGACAACGACGATCGACGATACAAATTAGCGAGACTCCGGGAGTCCGAGGGAGCCGGGGCTGGCACGAGGCAACGTAACCGCCCTCGGTCGCAGCGCCGATATTAACGACGTAATTACCGATATTAAGAGGGCACGATTTGGAGTAGATTTTAAACAGGATTCCGAAAATTCCGTCGCAACGGGCGAACGATGCGAATTAAAGTTTCTTTCTCTCTCGATGTATTCCCGAGTCTTGCGGCGTATCGGGGAGAAATAGTTCTTACCTTTAGAAAAAAAAAAGATGAAAAAAATTTCTCGTAAATATCGAGAATTATTATCGTCGTTACTGATCAGTAACGACGCTAATAATCCAAGATATTTACGAGTTTCTTTTCATTGGTTGATACCGATCGATACTTGGTATCAAATATTAAATCCGCATATCGGGGAAGCATAGTTCTTACCTTCAGAAAAAAAGAAACCAAAGAAAGCTCGCAGATATCGAGTATTATTGTCATGATTATTGGTCGTTTATTGATTGATGTTAATCGATACTTGGTACTTACATTAATTCGACATATCGAGGGCCAACAATTCTTACCTTAAAAAAAAAAAAGAAAAAACATCCCGTAAATATCGAGAATTATTATCGTCGTTATTGACCACTTATTGCTTCATCTTAATCGATACTTGGTATTAATATCAATTCGACGTATCGAGCGCCAATAGTTCTTATCTTAAAAAAAAAAAAAAAACGAAAAGAAAATCTCGTAAACACCGAGGATTATTATCGTCGTTTCTGATCGTTTATTGATTGATTTTAATCGATACTTGATATTAATATTAATTCAACCATTGGCCGCGCCTCGACTGCAGTTACGTGTGGATGAGCGCTCGCGGAACTCGTTCGCCGCTCGTTTCGTCCCTCCGGATAACGCCGACGAGGTTTTCCATCTAACCGAGAATTCGCGATGTGTGACGTACGGAGCTGCCCGGAGCTCGGAGAGGCTCGAGCGGGAATGTATATCGCGGGACGAGATCTCCCGCGAGATTCGAGAATCCGGCGGAGTGGCACGTAAGACGCTGCGGGACTGCGCGTCCCGCTGAACCACGGCGACGAGTGAACGAGGGAAGGCGCGAGTGTGCACCCTAGCACCAATTACCGGAGGTAACTATTCATATCGGCATGAATAATCTGCGAGAAATCCGCAACTGCGTATAACCGAGTGTGTGTATACACTTGCGTACACACTATCGGCGAGCTTTGGTGGACGAGCAAATC
The DNA here is from genome assembly GCA_958510785.1 of Exephanes ischioxanthus. Classification (NCBI taxonomy): domain Eukaryota; kingdom Metazoa; phylum Arthropoda; class Insecta; order Hymenoptera; family Ichneumonidae; genus Exephanes; species Exephanes ischioxanthus. Next base: position 10,900,134 of record OY294016.1, read on the forward strand.
TATACAGCTATAAAAGGCATCTCCGTGTAGTGAGTCGCGAGATAGCGAACGGTCCTGGATATCTTTGATGTCGCGGCGTCGCACTACTGGAACGACGGAACGGGGCTGACACCTCACGCATGCTCACCGCTAAGTCCCACGGGATACTGAACAAATTGTGTGAGAATTTCGTTCCCGTAAGATCGGAGAGTTTGATCGAAAGTATGTTATTGGATATGTGAAAGTTACATTTTTTTTTTTTTTTTTTTTGCATAGGCCTCCTCGGATCGTAAATCAGTAAGATCGTGGAATCTTCGGGGGCATGTAGATTATTGTGCGTCTGTAGAAGAGATTTCAAGAAAATTCGAACCAATTCGAGCAACCCTAGTTTGAGTATCTGGTACACTTGTACACCCAGAAAAATTATTTATTTGACGGATGTCCTGCAAATAAATTTTTAATATTTTTGTATATTTATTTTATTTTTATAAATATTTTTTTTATTTTTATAAATATTTTTTTTATTTTTATAAATATTTTTTTTATTTTTATAAATATTTTTTTTATTTTTATAAATATTTTTTTCAATTTTTTTAAATGAAATGAACAAATAGTAAAGTTGTGGTAATGGTACGTACTATAACCGCAACTTTACTATTCGTTATCATTCGTCGGCTGTTGCTTGTTTGTTTTAGGATAAGCTCTTAACACTTGTTTTTTTAATTCTTTTGCATAATTATATTTTCACCCTGTGTAATCACAGTACATAGGCATGAATATAAGGGAAGCAAAAAAAAAAAAAAAAAAACGCATTAATGTCCGAAAAACACGCTTAATTTTCACGTATTTTTTCCATCACATTTCGTTCGTACACATTTCGATTTTGCACATTTATTTCCTCACAATCTTCATCTTACACACAATTTTATATTATTTAAATAAATATTTATTTAACTTAAAGAAATATCTATTTAAATCAATTAAAATATTTATTTAAACCAAACAAATATTTATTTACGAGATTCACATAAAACAACCAGTACGGACACCCTATAGTCTTGAACTGCAAGGAAACAGCAATAAAAAAAAACAGCCGAAATCTGCGCTATCCGGACCTGACACGATTAAGCACCCGAACAACCCTCTACACGAGCCCCCTGACAAACTACTCTACGAAAAAAACGAACATCATGCCTATTATGACAAGAACACAAATTCTTACCGAAAGGTTTGCCGCTACACAAATTCCAAACGTGCATACAAGCTATGCAAACAACCCACACAAAATATAAACCGCACATGCAAATATCCAGCACTCGACAACAACTCGAAAGAATGGCAAATGAAGATATAACCTCAACATAACCAAATACAACTCAAAGCAATTGAATCCACATAGAAATGAATGGACTAACTTGTATTTAAAAAAGCGAATCAGGGGCTGAAGGACTTAAGTCGACGGCGCATTGTAAAGAGCAATAGGAATATGTAATGTAAATAATCTTTTAAATGTACCGGCATCCATACCGTGCAAAATATTGTCAATAAATACGTTCACCACTATTATTTATTTGCGGGTGCGCGTCAAATAAATGATTTTTCTTGGTCTAGAATTTGAGAACCTTAAATCGGGGACTTATCAAAGCCCGACGTGGTACCCAAAAAATTCTACCGGATTAACCCTTTATAAGTCACACCGACCGAAACGAGACTAACGTTCGCGGAGTGGGGGCCGAGCCTTACTGCGCTAGCGCCTAACAGTCAGGATAGAGGTATGACTTATAAAGGATTAAGCTGCGAGACAAGGAATTTACAAAATTATTACAATTTTTTTTTTCGTTATAACAAATTTAGTTGAATGAAACGAGTAATTTATACCGGCGCAGTTATCCGCGGGAAAGGACGGGGCAGAGGCGTAGTGTGGTCGAAGAATAAAATGAGAGCGTGGGCCTGGGATCTCGCCTCGCCCATAAGTATACGTCGCTCGTCGGTCGTCCGATCTTTGGCGCGAGCGACTCTCGCCAAGGAGTTTCTCTCTCGGCCACGGTGACTCTTCTCGAGAGTCGAGGTTTTTCAAGAGTTCCTTGCCGCGGCGGCAGGATCGTCCGAGCGAGTGACCGAGAACGCGCGATTCCCGAGCGCGGCGGAGGGTGGGAGGGGGAGGGGGCTGATTGCGCGGGATTCCCACTTTGAAGTGGCACCGCCGATGTTCCCGAGCGCATCTCGACTCGTTACCACTCTCCGCGGGAGGATCGAAACTCTCTCTGTCTCCCTATCTCCCTCTCTCACTCTCTTGAGTCTCTCACCGCCACCTCACACGCGCGCGCGCGCGCGGGCCTATCTTCCGCTGCGCTATACGCGTATCTTGCAGCTCTTCGAGACTGTACGCACCCCGATGTGAATCCCAGTCGAGACCAATGACGTATCCACGACGGTAGCACACAACGCTGTCTCGTCGCGTCTATCATTCCAACTTGTAAAACCCTAAGACCCTCTTTCTCTAACCCTGGTAATTTATTGTTATTGTTATTGTTATTGTTATTGTTATTGTTATTGTTATTGTTATTGTTATTGTTATTGTTATTGTTATTGTTATTGTTATTGTTATTGTTATTGTTATTGTTATTGTTATTGTTATTGTTATTGTTATTGTTATTGTTATTGTTATTGTTATTGTTATTGTTATTGTTATTGTTATTGTTATTGTTATTGTTATTGTTATTGTTATTGTTATTGTTATTGTTATTGTTATTGTTATTGTTATTGTTATTGTTATTGTTATTGTTATTGTTATTGTTATTGTTATAAAACAATAACAGAAAGTTTGGTAGAAAAAACGCCTTAAAGAGAAATAAAATTCGTAATCAGCTAGTTAACAACGAAACCTAACTTTAAAGCAGTTTGACAGTAATTATTATTCCTATTATTACTGCACAGAGAAAAAAAAATCATTTGAGTGAACAAATTGTGCACTTGCGGGTGGTGAAACTAATGTTCAGTTGATCGAAAGAAATAGCTCGCTGATCAAATTAACAGGCCATCGAATCGAGTGTTTCTGTGCTTGCTACAACAAAGTAAGCGTTCATTTTGTTGACACAATCAATTTTTTTTCTTAGCGTATTATTATTATTATTATTGTACAGTTTGTTAATTTCTTTACGTTTTGACTTACCGAATCGTCAGGTAAGACAGGCGAGACGAGCAAGTTTGATTTGTTTCAAATAAACTATAATTGCGAATGAAATAAATGGTTTCCAGTAGTGAAGAAGATCGAAGCTGATGGTATATCCGATATAAAATATCCGGCAACAGCGGTCCGACACATCGAGCCAAGATCGGCGGACGAGGGAGAGAGGGGGAGAGGGAGATGCCAGGACAGCGGCACGTTCCTCGAAGCTCAGTCAGTCAGTTGTACCGGAGCCCAGTGGCCGAGCCAAAAAGGCAAAATCTTAATTAGGCGAGCGTCGGCACCCACTTTTCAATTTCTCACCCCGCGACGCGGCTCCCCGGTCGGCACGATCTTGCCGGAGCGCGCTCGAAGATCCCCGGCCACGTCGTTTGCTCTCTCGGCTAACCGACAAAAACCCTATTCTCTCGCGACTACTCTTCTCTCATCCGCGCGTCGCTCTCTCACTTCGCGAGGTTCCTTTTGCCTCTTATTATTATCCTCGGGGCCTCTCGCTCCCTCGCGCGAACGACACCCATGTCGCTTCCTCGTCACTTTATTTATCGCGCGGGTCTCACAGTCGGATACGTCAAATCATTTCCGACGATATACATATACATGACTCGACATCCTCGAAGGCCCTCGGTCACTTTCACTCCCGGGCCATTGAATATCCGAGCTGTCACAATAATCATAAAATTCAATAAAATAATAATAAGTTCTTTTTTTACGTCGATGTAGGGGAGAGTAGGGCAAAATCGGATAGTGGGGCAAAACGGGATCGAGAATCGGCACGCATCGGTGGGGCAAAAACGTTTTTAATAACGCAATTTTCCAATAATTTTAGGACGTCCCATTTTGCACCATCGATGCATCCCGATTGTCGGTACCGTTTTGCCCCACTCTCCCATTTTGCCACGCTCTCCCCTACACACTGAGAGGAGGATTCAGTAAATATGACTATATCGCTTGAGGGGCATTAACATAACACATGGTAGTGGGGAATTTATTGGCAGTACATAACATGGTAGTAAGGAGCTTATTATCAGTGAGTTTATTGTCAGCACATAACATGGAATAGTTTTTGTAACATAACGGACTTACATCACATGTATGCTGCCAATTGAACCTCGCGTTCTGACCAACCCGAAACCGGCCTGAAAACCTATCGGTCGATTGGTGCACGAAACCAACTCCGATTCCAACCTTCGAGAGGTTGATTTTTCGGGCGATATTTAAAAAATCAACCGTAATACACAATCACTATATGTGTCGGATACGAAGTTGGTTTACGGTTGAATTTTCCTAAAACAACCCGTTTTCCAACCCTGAGGCAAGAGCTACGGTGTTCCTGACGTAAAGGCGGAAATTGGGTTGTTTTGGGAAAGTCCAACTGTAAACCAACTGTCTATCCGACCCATAATGGTTGGTATTACCGTTGGTTTCGAGGTATCAACCAAAAAGCCATCTGCACAAGGTTCCAATCAGAGTCGGTTTGGCACACCAATCGACTGGTTGAGGTGGAGTAGATTGTTAGAAAACAATCCAAGTCCAACCCAAAGTTTTACGGTTCGTTGGTCCGCGAGAGTTCCATCGACCCAAACCCTTCAGCCACGGTTTTTTTTAAATTATCATTTCAAGCATCGATACTCAAAATCAAATTCAATAGTCTATTTCTTCGTTGCTCATTTTTTGGCGTTGCTGGTTCTTCATGCGATTGATTTTAGGCAGAATTCATGTTTGCCCGTAGGGATGATCCAGAAATGATCAGACCACGAGACCGACGTTATAGTTTGAGATTTACCAACTTCGATTATCGGATCGCCTCGCGCTCGAACGTATGACATATACTATATATAGTATACACCAGACCAGTACAATACGTATCGCGGAATCCCTGAGTGGCGCACCGCAGCAAGAAAATAATGCGCCCTCGCGAACATTTCGGATTCCTTCAGCACCGAGGAGAGTAAAGATTCTGTATCGTCGCCAGTCTCTCACGTACGCGGCAGCGTCACACGGACATTCGACCGGAGCCGCGATCCGAAGGAGACAAATAAGCGCACACTGTGACGAACCGCCGGAGGAACGCATATACGTATGTGTATTAAGTACGAAGTCGCATCTCGTTCATCCTCCAGCTTCTACCGTCGCGCCGTTTCTCTCTCAGAAGGCTTTTTCGCCGATGCCGGGCAAAAGCGAATCCTCGGGCTCGCGCATGCGCATGCGCATCCCGACTCTCGCGCCGATAATTGTGTCGACCTGCATGGCTATTTAGGGTAAACATTTTTAAGATGGCCCGGTGCATGTGTCATTGATTTACGTGCTAGGAGGGGTGGGTCATATTCCCCACTTTTACCCTATATAGTCGATTTTATGAAAATTGATAATCGGGAATAAAGTTTTTTTTTTCGTTTCAACTTTTCGATCAAGCTCAACACTAATGAGCCGTGGACGTTGCTCGCGCATGCGCATCGTGACCCCCAGGCCGATAATTGTGTCGACCTGCATGGCTATTTAGGGTAAACATTTTTAATATATATATTTATGTTCTTTTTTTTAATACCATGGAATTTTTTATTTTTATAATTTAATTAGTCTTAGTGTTATTTTCTCATCCTGGTCTATGTTCTTCTACTGTATCTCCCTACTATCGGTAAATTACCTTTTGCTACTCTACATGTAAATGGGTAAGCCCGTGTATTTATGAGATTAAAAAAAAACATGTCCCGGTGCATGTATCATTGATTTACGTGCTGATAGGTGTGGGTCATATTCCCCTGCATAGTCGATTACATGAAAATCGCGCATTCGCGAAACATTGATAATCGGGAATTAATTTTTTTTTTTTCGTTTCAACTATTTTTCGATCAAGATGAACACTAATGAGCTATGAACGTTGCTCATGCGCATCTTGACCTCCGGGCCGATTGTGTTGACCTCCAGACCGATTGTGTCGATCTGCATGGCTATTTAGGATAAATATTTGTAATAGATACATTTATGTTTTTTTTTTTCAATTACTATGTCATTTTGGTTTAGTTTGGTAGTCTTATGTTTTCATCTTGGTCTATGTTCTTCTACTTTATCTCAATAATATCGGCAAATTACCCTCTGCTACTCTACATGCAAATGGGCATGTAAATGCCCGTGTAAGGGAGAGCGGGGCAAAATGGGATAGTGTGGCAAAACGGGCCAACGGGGGCAAAACCCAATTTTCCAATAATTTTCGGATACCCTATCTTGTCCCAACGATAAATCCGGATTATCAACATCGTTTTGCCCCACTTACCATCACCGCCACAATCCCAAAAGTTATTGGAAATTGTGTTTTGTCCCATTATCTCGGTTGGCCCCACTGTCCCATTTTGCCCCGCCCACCTCTATTATGAGATAAAAAAAAACATATCCCGGTCCATGTATCATTGATGTACGTGGTAATCGGGTTGGGCCATATTCCCCACTTTTAGCTTATACAGTCGATTGTGTGAACATCGCGCATTCGCAAAACATTGATAATCGCGAATTAATTTTTTTTTTTTGCGTTTTAACTATTTTTCGATCAAGATCAACACTAACGAGCTAGGAACGTTACTCGCGCTTGTTTCCTTTCGATGGCTAGTCCCGTATCGGAGATGCATCCAGAATGGCGTGTGCCGGCTCTCGGCCCTGCACGAATTTCTATTGTCGAGCCTTCCACCATTCCCGAACTGGAGGGAGATCTCTCGAGCCGCGTGCCGCGCGAATTTCCAGCATCGAAATCGTCCGGTTCCCGGCCTCGTTTGTTCGCGAACCACCGGCAATTACATCGGAGAACAATTACAGGTTGGCACGTCCGGCTCTCAGTGCAATCGTAACTTTTTTCCCGGACACGCGGTATTCCATCCTCGAATAACGCCGCGTGCGTAAACCTTTCTCTCGTCCCCCCTCCCTCTGTCGGAGCAGCTCTCAGTCTTCGGCTGCTCGAGCATCCCGAATTTCGATCATCCTCTTCGTCGCACTCCTTTTTACGCGCGGGCTCGTTCAGTCCCGAAATTCACTTCGTTATATATTTTCCCTCGGTAGAGTTCAGGCTCGGTGGATTTCCCTCGATAAATTAATCCAACCGGACCGTGCGATCGATCCAACGAACCACGAAGCTCAAACTCGAGCTAACGAGCTCGCGCGCTCCAATGCGCGTGAGCCGACGGATTGTCTCATCGATTGTTCGTCGCGGAGATATATTTCTGTGCAATCATCGAGCTTACAGCGATTTGCCTCGATAAGGAGTCTCTGTCGGAGCCGCTCCCCGTCTTCGGTTGCTCGAACATCCCGAGCGTCGACCATCCTCTTCGCCGCGCTCCGTTTTTTGTGTACCTCATGCATGAAAAGTACTACTCTTCGTGCCTGCCGAGAGTGGCGTAAGTGGCGCTTTACAGCCAAGTGTACTAGAAATATCCAGCGCATGCGCACGTTGGACCGATTTTACTTTACCTCGCGCTTCTCGTACTTAACGCACGCTTCTCGTACTTTACGCACGCTTCTCGTACTTTACGCACGCTTCTCGTACTTTACGCACGCTTCTCGTACTTTACGCACGCTTCTCGTACTTCACGCACGCTTCTCGTACTTTACGCACGCTCCTCGTACTTTACGCACGCTTCTCGTACTTTACGCAAGCTTATCGTACTTTACGCATGCTAGCTGTACGGCGCCACAATCAGCAGGTAGGGAGTAGCACTTCTCCTGTATTCGTTACAGAAAATATTATGGGATACTAATGCGGTGTAGCGAACATCATACGCGAACTGTGAAGTAATTCGGAATCGCCGCACTCATACCAGAGAGAGCTCGCCTTCGGCTCGTGCTCCTGTGGTACTCGTGAGGCTCGTGCGAATCACTTCACAGCGTGCGTATAAAGTTCGCTTTACCGCACTTCCCTCGCGTTGTGACCAATCTGAAACCAACCGGTCGATTGGTGCACCAAGTCAACTCTGATTCCAACCTGCGAAAGGTTGACTTTTCGGTGATATTAAAAACAACCAACTGTAATATCAACCATCATATGTGTCGGATACGAAGTTGGTTTACGATTGAATTTCCCTGAAACAACCGGAATTCCAACGATGAGACAAGAGCTATCGATGCTCTTGACATAAAGTTGGAACTCGGATTTTGTTGGGAAAGTCCAACTGTACACCAACTTTGCATCCGACACACAACGGTTGGTATTACGGTTGGTTTTGAGATATCAACAAAAATACCTGCCTCCAGAAGGTTGGAATCAGAGTCGGTCTGCTGCACCAATTGACCGATTGAGTTGGAGTATATTGTAAGGAAACAACCCAAATCCAACCCAAAGTCTTCCAGTGGAATGGTCCGCGAGGGTCGTATAGTAAATGACTATTTCCTCACTTGCGTTCGGCTGGGGGAGGATTTCCCTCGATAAATGAATCCAACCGCGCCGTGCGATCGATCCTACAAACGATGAATCCCAAAATCGAGCTAACGAGCTCGCACGATCCATCGCGCATGCGCCGTCCGATTGTCTCATCAATTCTTCCCCGCCGAGATATGTTTCACTGCAATCATCGAGCTTACAGCGGTTTGCCTCGATAACGAGTCACTATCGATGCCGATCGAGAGATCCAACCCCGCGGATCCTCGATACGTTGACTGCCACGAGGCTCTTGAGTCCGCTGTTGGGACAACCTTCCGAGAACCGAGCATACACGCCGACGTGCCCGACGCGCGCACGCGCGCCGGAGAGGTCGGGGGTCGTCCTCGCGATACGGCGATGATTGGCGGAATGCGCACCGTTTTACGAGCCCGCGCGCGTACGTCGTTGAAGCCCTCGTCGTGACCGCGTGTAAACCGGGGTGGACGAAGCCCCCCCCCCCCCCCCCCCCCCCCCCGAGTGTGCCCGCTCGTCGGGTCTCGTTTCACCGAGGTAAAGAGACGAGAAACAAAAAAAAAAAGAATAAGAACTACCGGTGCCGCATGTGACCGCTGCTGACGGTTGCGCTCCGGCCGACCACCGGCGAAACTCGTAGTTATAATTTGATGCAACGATGGCTATAAAGATGAGATTACGCTCGAGAGCCCGAGCATAGATCCTCCGTGGCTATAATTTTCGTGGAAAGTAGCCACGAGCGCTGTAAAATATTAACAGTTAAAGCGCAGAGCCCTCGACCGTCTTTAGTGCGGAGCGAAGATTTTCCGTTGCAGTGACGGAATGTCTCTCGTTATAGTTTTCTTTGCACTCTCTTCCGATTACAGTGAATGCGACGCGACTGAGCTCGAAAGCCGCGTTTACTGCTCGCAGAGAGTCACGTGAGAAAGTTGAGATTCGTCGGGATCGAGGGTGAAAAATTTTCAACGGCGGCGCGAAGGAGAGATGAGAAATTAAGGGGGCGAAGGGTGTTGAAAGGATAAAGAGAGGGATCCGAAGTTCCTGTGTAGAATTTATCGGGGTGGGATGTGAGGGGGGGGGGGGGGGGGGGGGAGGGGGGTTCGCACGTATTGTGATCGATCTGGAAGCCCGAGAGAGAAATCTTGTCTCACTATACAGTAGAACCCCGTTTATACGAGGTTATTTGGGGCGTACGTCGGATAAGTGAAATCTCGGATACCACCGATAACATAGTCAATTCAAGCTTAAACTGCTATTATATATATTAAAAAAATTATACACCGCTTCATATAAACATCAACTTTATTAGTTAATTTAGTTATTTTTTTAAAATAATTATAATTTAGTTCGTTAACATTAATTTCATATAAACATAAACCGTTAACTGTAAAATCGGAACTGTTGTATTTGCAGCTCGCAATATAAAGACTCAGTAAACTCGCACAAGTTTAACCGCGTATGCGACGAAATAGCCTTTACGCACTACTCTAAATAAAAATCTTGTACTTTGTACTTTGTACTAAAAAAAGCTTGTACTTTTAATAACAACTTATTGTCCACTAAGGTCCACAATTTTTTATTCGTTAATTTTCCGATCGCACCGCCCAGTTCTGAATTAACAAACAAAAGTACAAACTAAAATTGTCAATACACGGGAAATAAAAGTGCAGGTTTGTAACATTCAAACCTCAATAAACGAGTTTGTCACTTATTTAACAAAATTATTTTTACGAGGGCTGAGAGACTTCGGTCGATGGCCCGTTGACAATATGTGGATGCAACTATAATTGTTTAAATGTATGAATGTTTAAAAACTGTAACGATCTCCAATGCAGCGTATGTATTGTTAATAAATACACACTTACTACTCATTTTTACGAAACTTCGTATTCCGATTTTACAAAATGATTTTTTACTGTTGCGGGCATTGCTGCTTTATCCGTTTTATCCGAGATTTCCGTATTATCCGAGCCTGCACCTCGGTTAACGCGGAGGGCTCGATTGAGTTGGATGCTTCGGATAACGCGGAGGCTCGTTTGATCGAAGGTCGCATAAGCGAGATTCTACTGTAAGGGACATGCAGTTCCGCCGCACCGGTGCAGTCTTCGATGCATCGAAGAATGCACTTGTGTGCAACGCATACGAGGAAATGAACGCGCGGAAGGTTTCGGATGTAATGAATATAAACAAACGCAGTCGATTTGAAAAAAAAAATAATAATCGAAGGGGTTAAAAGTGTATCCTACAAATCAAATCGACACCTTTCGACACCGGCAATTTGCTAATAAAGCGGCACCAGCCTCTGTAACAACTTAATTCGGGGCTCCGTGACCGCCCGATCAAACAAACTGTAACCACTCAATTCTCGTAATAACAACGGGCGTGCTGCTGCGCCGCTGCGAATCTCGGCCCGGGAGAGATTCAACGCGAACGGTTATATTACACTTCGGATTCGGTGAGAGTGGTGTGTGTGTGTGTGTGTATCGCAGTCACGCCGAGGTGCGAATCATCTCGGCTCCCTTCGTCGGTACTGCAACGGGCGGGAGATCGTTTTTCGTACGGTCAATTACATATCGGTCCGAGTGGCGAAGGGCAATAATCCGGGGGTAGCATCACGAAAGATCGAATCCTTTCTTGCAAACGTATACTGCCCGGCAACGAAACGCCTCTCTTAGCGTTTACACATAAGTGCTTTTATGGAACTGCACTAATACGAGGATTGGACAAATTTCAATTAACCCTCCGAATTCGAAGTCGCTTTTCTGTTGAAAAAAAAAAAATTAATAAAAATCGTCAACCGCTCCACAAGCTTTTGCTGAATCTAAATTTTATTTTAATATCCATTTTTATTATACATTCACTTTTTCAATTTTTAGCAATTTTTTTTCACGATAAAATAGCGTTCGAAAACTTTTCCTCGAGACTGACTAATGCTCCAGCCTTGATTCTGCTGCTCATAGTTAAACATTTAGAAGTTCGGCTCAACACGCTTTTGCCGAATCAAAATTTTTCCAAAATATTAATTTGACATATTTACTTTTTAAATGTTTAAGCGATTTTTTTTTTTTTTTTTTATTTCATGTAAAATAGCGAAGGGCCATAATCCGGGGGTAGCATCGCGAAAGATCGAATCCTTTCTTGCAAACGTATACTGCCCGGCAACGAAACGCCTCTCTTAGCGTTTACACATAAATGCTTTTATGGAACTGCACTAATACGAGGATTGGACAAATTTCAATTAACCCTCCGAATTCGAAGTCGCTTTTCTGTTGAAAAAAAAAAACATTCATAAAAATCGTCAACCGCTCCACAAGCTTTTGCTGAATCAAAATTTTTTTTATATCTATTTTTATACATTCACTTTTTCAATTTTTAGCAATTTTTTTTCACGATAAAATAGCGTTCGAAAACTTTTCCTCGAGACTGACTAATGCTCCAGCCTTGATTCTGCTGCTCATAGTTAAACATTTAGAAGTTCGGCTCAACACGCTTTTGCCGAATCAACATTTTTCCAAAATATTAATTTGACATATTTACTTTTTAAATGTTTACGCGATTTTTTTTTTTTTATTTCATGTAAAATAGCGAAGGGCAATAATCCGGGGGTAGCATCGCGAAAGATCGAATCCTTTCTTGCAAACGTATACTGCCCGGCAACGAAACGCCTCTCTTAGCGTTTACACATAAGTGCTTTTATGGAACTGCACTAATACGAGGATTGGACAAATTTCAATTAACCCTCCGAATTCGAAGTCGCTTTTCTGTTGAAAAAAAAAAAACATGAATAAAAATCGTCAACCGCTCCACAAGCTTTTGCTGAATCTAAATTTTATTTTAATATCCATTTTTATTATACATTCACTTTTTCAATTTTTAGCAATTTTTTTTCACGATAAAATAGCGTTCGAAAACTTTTCCTCGAGACTGACTAATGCTCCAGCCTTGATTCTGCTGCTCATAGTTAAACATTTAGAAGTTGGGCTCAACACGCTTTTGCCAAATCGACATTTCTTGATAAATATAAATTTTCATATGTTTACTTTTTCGATGTTTTCAAGTGAGTTCTTTTGTTTTTTCTCCACGATAAAATAGCGTCCGAAAAACTTCCTGCAGGCTGCACTACTCCTCCAGCCCTGAATCTGCTGCTTATAGTTAAAAAAAATTTTAAAGTACCGTCTCGTCAAACTTCGTAGCAGAACCGAGACACGATCACGATTTAGCCTCGTGAAATATGGCTATCCCCGCGAACCCGGACGTGTTGTGTTTCTCTCCGGGCGGTTCGACGGTGCGAGGCTAGCAGATACGTGCCATACCGTTCAGACCGTTCCGGGACAAGGACTCTCCGGTAGTAAAATGTACGTGCAACTAAGTTGGGGATGTAACTAAAGTTGGCCTGCAATGCTTGCCTAAAATGCACGATTATCTTACAGAAACAAGTGTCACATAAGAGCCTGAACTAATAGAATGTTTCATGGTATTTCTTCATTTTTTTTTTTTTTTTTTATTTTTAAGGACACTCTTTAATTATTCGGTGGAAAAATTATAGTCTGAATATTACGGCGCTAAAATATTAAGGCGACAAAAATTTGCCACAAAAAATGTCACGCTGAGCCCTGGCTCGTTGGCGAGAGCGAGTCGGTCTCGTTCACGCACTGTGTGCACGGCGACAGACGGATTTTGCCCGATAATAACGATAATTGTGGGCTTTGCGGTCGCGGCGACACGCAATTCGCGGTGTAAAGAAATCGTACCGCGTCCCGGAGCCGGTCCCTGTTCGCGGATATATATAATTTGTGACGATTCCCATTCGGCGGGGCCGCAACGGCCCGCGTGTCTTACTTTGTATCACATCGTTAAATCGCCACGGCTGCATGATTTTAAATTCATTCATCGCACGTCAAAAAAGGTGTTTTGAATATGCACCGATTTAATGTAATAATGTTCGCTGACTTTCCGTCGGAGGCTTCAACCGTGCCGTCGACTTCACGCGAATATCCAAGTGGACAAAAAGAAATTCGGGGAACAGGATATGTTGTATACATTACCATGCAAAATATATTCTGCGCCTGCGAAGGACCAGATTCGTTAATTGTGCCCCCCCCCCCCCCCCCCCCTCGCCCGCCCGGACTCGAACAGTAAAAAAAAATATAATTAATTTTTTTTTTTCGCGGCCTTCGACCATTTCTCGTTAAGAGCATGTGAAACACCTTTCCGGGTGTTTCTCTCTCGCTCCGTCGTGAACGCCACAAATGCTATCTCTCTCGCTCTCCAGAGTGTTTCACATGCTCTTAAGAGGAAAATCTGACTCGAAGCTGCACGTAAGATTTTTGTCTCAACGGAAAGCGGTCGGCAATCTTTAGGAAAATAGTATGTTATATGCTACGAAGGAGGGCAGTGCGCCAGGTTCGCGGAGTGTGACGTCTGTTGCCCGAGCAAAGCGAAGGCAGGAATCGCACAAACGGTGAAAATCCGCTCCCTCCCGTGCCGCATACGATAGGTACTTTTTTCCGACTCCGTTGAAATCATTAAAAAATCACATTTCTTGCGTCGCAAAATTGTCATATTCTGATAAAATTCTGATAAAATTCCGATAAAATTCTGATAAAATTCCGATAAAATTCTGATAAAATTCCGATAAAATTCTGATAAAATTCTGATAAAATTCTGATAAAATTCTGATAAAATTCTGATAAAATTCTGATAAAATTCTGATAAAATTCTGATAAAATTCTGATAAAGTTCTGATAAAGTTCTGATAAAATTCTGATAAAATTCTGATAAAATTCTGATAAAATTCTGATAAAATTCTGATAAAGTTCTGATAAAATTCTGATAAAATTCTGATAAAATTCTGATAAAATTCTGATAAAATTCTGATAAAATTCTGATAAAATTCTGATAAAATTCTGATAAAATTCTGATAAAATTCTGATAAAATTCTGATAAAATTCTGATAAAATTCTGATAAAATTCTGATAAAATTCTGATAAAATTCTGATAAAGTTCTGATAAAATTCTGATAAAATTCTGATAAAATTCTGATAAAATTCTGATAAAATTCTGATAAAATTCTGATAAAATTCTGATAAAATTCTGATAAAATTCTGATAAAATTCTGATAAAATTCTGATAAAATTCTGATAAAATTCTGATAAAATTCTGATAAAATTCTGATAAAATTCTGATAAAATTCTGATAAAATTCTGATAAAATTCTGATAAAATTCTGATAAAATTCTGATAAAATTCTGATAAAATTCTGATAAAATTCTGATAAAATTCTGATAAAATTCTGATAAAATTCTGATAAAATTCTCCGGTGCGCTGCTATATAGGTTGCTTAAGCCTTTCAACAATAGAGTAACAGAATTTGCAGCGGATCGGTTGATTAACAATGAAAAAATAATAATCAAAAGTAGAAGAAATAACATTTTATAAAAGAGATGATAAAAATTTCACTTGACGAATTTGACTACGATCCTCGAGGACCTGTTACGTGCGGAAAGGACGTATACTTAGCCACGTGAGAAAGACACGAATGCCACGGGGTACGAATAACCTCAGGCGATTGTGTCGGGAGGATCCGCGGGACTCGCACGCTTTGCAATATCTCTTGTCCACGAAAAACACCGTGAATTATCGCAAACTGCGAGACCCGAGAGTTTCGATTCTAGAGGGGAGGGGGGCGGCTAATGTGCCTAAGAACGGGTTTCGGGTTTCTATTGAAATTTCGAGTAGAACGCGTAGCACGCCACGGTCGCCTCGTAGACGATAGTCGTCCGTAGCGTCCTCACAAATCACTCGTTCTCGAAGAAGCGAGAAAAAAAAAAGAAAAAAAATCAATAGAAGCGGCGCCCGATGTGCAAAGGACACGATACGAGAGAGCAGCCATAGAGAAGGAATATTGGCGCGATGAAAGAGTATAAAGAAATTATATAAAAACCGCGGCTCTCTATAATACCTACGGAATCGCTAGAATTTTAAATGAGGCAATTGAAAACATCTGCACCTTGCGAGACGAATAATACTTTCGCGGTATTAACGTCGGCAAGTCTTTCGGCGGTTCGTCCGAAAAGCTCAATTTCTCTTTTGACCGCGGCGCCGAAAAAATCCCCTAAAAGGGGCATCCAATTTTCGATTGTGTTGGCACTCACGGGCGCGTGACTGGAACTAGCGCGTGACACAGAGCGGCTGGTTCGACACACCTTTTTACAATGCTCGTGGTGAGCCGATGATAGGCGAGAGGCTAATATATTGACAATGGGAGGTTCTATAGAACGATAGAATATTTACACGAGGGTTTCTTGGAACTATGAATATCGGTCGGGATTTTGTGCAAGCAGCGAAAGTATCAATTTACAGAGGCGTCACGAGCGTTCTCTTCTCTGAGGCGATTTGAAACCGGACTCAGTCGATAACAAAAACTGTAATCCATTTCGGTTTTTTTTCACACTTTAAGCAATTTTTTATGAAGACAAATTGTGAACTTCACCGTCCAGTCAGTTGCGCCGACGCTAAATTCTCTTCTGTAAGACCTCTTAAAACAAGACTCAGTCGGTAACGAAAACTGTAATCCATTATTTTTGTTTTTACACACTTTAAGCAATTTCACCGTTTATCAGTTGCGTGGACGCTAAATTCTCTTCTTTAAGACCACATGAAACACCTCCCTGCCCGTCCATCTCGGGCTCTGTCGGTATCAAAAACTGTAATAAACTTTTCTCATGCCTTCTCGCATATACGGTCGAAAGAAAAGTCTCATCGACAACGGATATGATCTCGGCTTCCGATGATACTTTTCTTTCGACCGTACATGTCAGAATTCGTGAGAAATTGTAATTTGCGATACAAGTGCGATAAAGCGAACTTTATACGCACACTGTGGAGTGAGTCGCACGAGCCGAAGGTGAGTGCTCCCTGTGGTTCGAACGCGGCGAGTGCGACTTACTTCACAGTCCGCGTACACTGCAAAAAAAAAACGGTGTTAAATTCAACACCGCTTTAACACCGCCATGTGGTCCATACAGGTCCATTACATTGGTGTTAAAAGCAGTGTTAAAATAAGGTGTAAAACATGCGGTGTAAAATCAGTAGTACTTTCAGAACGTACATTCTAACACTGTAACGGTGTACAGTAACCCCGAACCTTACTTCCAATTGAGTAAAAAGGGTTTAAGCACTCGAAGCAGATGTAAAAGTTTCAATATAATGAATCGTAACTAATAATTGCCCAACAAAGTAATTACGTTGTACATCGTGATAATTATAAATAAAACGAGAATATTAATTTAAAAAAAGGCTATACGAAACTCATTGCTGCAAAGCGCCACTTACGCCACTCTCGACAGACACGGAAAGTAGCGCTTGTTATACACGAGTTACGTAGAGTTTACTACAGTTTTAACGACCGACCGCGGTATTGCACATGCTCTTAAGGTGACTCGAAACCAGACTCAGTCGGTAACAAAAACCGTAATCAATATTTTTTTTTTTTCTTTCAGGCACTCAAAGCAATTTTTGATAAACTTAAATTGTCGACTTCGCCGTCCATCAGTTACATAGACGCTAAGAATTTGCATTTCCTCCTGAAGGCTCAGCACTCTTGAAAAAAAAAAAAAAAAAAAAAAAAAAAAAAAAATCTGTATTACAGTTTTCGTTACCGACAGTCAGCGAATCCACGACCTGCGAATCTCCGTCTCGCATTGCGCGCTTTCGCAAATGAGTGTTATCTGTCGTCAGGCCAGCGCCAATTAGCCGGGATATTATGTATTACACCTCGCACTCAGCGACGAGTGCCGGTAGTGGACTCTCGTTTGCCGCTGATTTGCTGTCGACCGTTGCGGTGGATCACAGTTAGCTGCTGTTGGAAATCGCGTCAACCTAGCCTGCACCACGAGACTCGTCGTCATGCACGTGAAAAGGTCGAGTGTCCCGGTGATTTGCGCGAATAATCAAAAAAAAAAAAAAAAAGAAAAAAAAATACCCGACTGCACAGTTAAATAGGTTCCAGCTGATTAATCCACTGTCCCGAGCAATGAACTTTTCCCCTCGCGATTCCCCCGATATTTACCGTCCAATCCGCTCGAACCCACAAAACTATAAATATTCCATAGTCACCGGTTCCTCGAGGTACGAGCATGCGCGTTCACCGAAACGAAGAGAAACGAAACTCTAACCGATAGGAGGAGGAATAGGATCTCTCTCGCGTACGTACACCGAGCGACCGCCACCACCCTATCGCGGGTTGATGTACGATCGAGGCAGAAATGGCTGTCCGCGCGAGGCCGCGTCCCGATAAATCTCCCGTGGTTTTTTCGATGGGTCCGAGGGCGGGCGGTCGGCCGACGGAGACGGAGAGGGAGCCCCGGTGGATAATGGAGAAACAGGAGCGAGAGAAGGATCGCGAGCGATGCCGACGGGGGGCGGGGGGGGGGGGGGGGGGAGGAGGGGCACGGGGGCAAGTATAGTTGTCGGTTCCCGCGCGCTTATAAATATAACGTTTGCATTAATATTAATGAAACTCGGGGACCAATTGACCGAAGTTACCTCGGTGCCGGTTCTCTCTCAGCGTCTCCGTTCATGTCGGAACCTCGTGCGGATAAATACCGTCTCGCGTATACGTGCGCGAGAGGATCTCTCCGAGGCCCCGCCGGGAGAGCTCGCGGTCTCGCGCCCTACCCCGAAGAGATACTCAGCTCCGCGATGACGGAATAAGACTTCATGCCGTTCCCCGACGAGTGCGCCAAGTGGAAACTGCCAGCGGTGCCGCGTCCTCGAGTACGGACCCCACTCGCTTTATAGCCTCGATAATAAAGATATCCATTGCTCGTCCCTCGCCCCGCGCGCGACGAACAAATATTTTGTTTTGCCGTATCCGGAGACAGGCGCGAGACCGAGCATCATACCGCGGAGGGCCCTCTCGGTCGGTGGAAACCGCGCGGGCATACGACCGGCCCCCGGCGACACGTGACGATCCCCGCAAAACCCGCGCACACGGATGGCATAAATCCCTTCCCGATGAAAATCGTACCGGTCGAGGATCGAATAAAAAAAAAAGGTTATGAGTTGTGTGCTTGACAGCGGGAGGCTGAGAAGCGTGGAAAAAATTACCCTGCTTTTCACGGACTTTAGGAAAATTTATGAAATAGTTGTGACGAAATAATTATATTTTTGTGACGAAATAATTATATTTTTGTGACGAAATAATTATATTTTTCTGGCGAAATAAGTATATTTTTCTGATGAGATAATTATATTTTTCTGGTGAAATAATTATATTTTTTCTGATGAAATAATTATATTTTTCTGGTGAAATAATTATATTTCGGCCATCCTGATAATCCGCTTTACAGCCCTCGCAATACTCTGCTGTATGAAGCTACGGGAATTACACCCATAAGAATGAGGATTAGAGAACTTATCAAACGATTCGTCACGACCCACATAGAAAACATCAAAGCATTATGCATACAACTCACACCAAACACAATACACACATTCAAACACCCAACACTTGCAACTTAACAGCAACTCGAATGAATGAGCAATGACGAAATAAACTGACATTTTTCATTTTTAGTACCAATATTTAAAACAATATAAAATTTTTATTTGTTGTAAAAAGTTGAAAAACCGTGGGTGAAGGACTTCGGTCGATGGCCAATTGGCAGCATATATGTGTTTGAAGTCTGTTATGTATTAAAAACTGCTCCGTGCTATGCACTGTCAATAAACTCACTACTACTACTACTACTAATTATATTTTTCTGATGAAATAATTATATTTTCGGGGCCGCCTTGCTCCGACCACGTCTTAAGTTACTTTAGTTTCAATAGTTACAAGGGTATTCCTGTGCTAGACTAAGCTATTATTATCCACGATTGTTCACACTACACACACACACTCGCAAATGTTTTGTAGAAAGGGCTTTGCCCGTTTAGACCAATACAATAAAAAATAAAATATTTTTCTGATGACATTTTTTACTATTCATCGAGACAGCTTCATTTTTTTTTCTTCGTGGCCATTCGATTTTCCCGACTGGTTGAAAAAAAAAATCTCGGTGAAAAAAATAAATTCCGAGATTTTAATGAAAACGCGTTCAGAATATTCCAAAACATCGAAAATTAATATATTTTTTAAATTATTTTTGTGACCATTTTTTAATTTCGCAACCTTCCGTAATTTTCCGAAGTTTCCTGACCAGTGGCCATCGTGCTGATAAGTCAAGACGATTGATTAATAATTAAAAAAAAAAATGTTATGCGTAGAACCGACCCACTGTAAAAGTCTCCCGAGGAACATTAAAGTCCACGTGAAATTCCGCGGTCGATAATAAAAACTGTAGTTCCATTCTGTCAAGGGTCCAAAAACTTTAGGGTTCAAGAAAAATAGAACCAAACTCATACAATTTATAGCCGCAGCGGTATTCTATTTCCGTTCCCCAATAAAGTTTCCGACCCTAACAAAAAAGCATTACACTTTTCCTTCCCGACTACCTGCGGGCTGGGCGGGACTGTTTCACATCGCCTTAATCCGCGCAACTCGTGATTTTCCCCTGCGCGAGAATATCGTCAAAGTGATCCTTTCGATCGCCGCTGTTCGTTAATTTTTCGTCAACCGGTTTCGGAGAACAAGAAGGTAGCCACGGTTACCTAAAACGTGACCGCGCGCCGCCCTCGCCGTGGGGCGCGATCAGAATTATTTAGTGGTTTATCAAACTAATTTAATAGCGTGATCGACAAGGGATCGGTGAATTTCGAAGGATACATGGTAGATCGGGGGAGCGGGAGGAGGGGGGGGGGGGGGGGGGGGAGAGGAAAAAAACTATCGGAGGCAAATATCGGCGCGCGCGATCGTGTTCGACGGGTATACCGGCGAAACGGTAGTCTCCAGTTCGTGTATACTTATATACCTCGTCACGATATCTTCCGCGGCTCTGCGGGCATTGACGGCGATTACGATGCGAGCGATCGCCTCAGTTGGGAATGTTTTCTTCTGGCGAAGTCGAGGACGGGGGACCTTTATTGGATTTAGTCCCCTAATGATTTCGTCAAGCGGAGAAGAACCTGCCAACATTCCGCCGGACGCCGGGACCACGCTGGATCCGTTCTGCATTCGAATTTGGCGCTGTCCCGTGGCCCGGCTCTCTCCGCGGGATCGCAAGATCAGAGACGGAGACGATAATAAATAAAACAGGCAATGTCTTCTCGTTCGAAACTACAAGAAGAAGAGGAAGAAGACGCGGAGGAAGGAGAAGAGGAATAAGAGTACGAACAATGTCACTGGCCAATGGCCATTTTCGTCACCTAAAATTCTATCGTTCGACGTTTTATGATTTTTTTTTTCGTAACTGCTACTGTGTCACCATTTTTTTTTTTTTCCTTCACAAACATAAAGGAAATGTAGAACTTCGACCCTAGCTCTGCTCTTGATGTATTGACAATTCATCAATGACTATATAGGCGACAAACATTTTTTTGTCCATGAACAGTCACTATTGTTTTCTTCTTCATTTTACCATTTTCTCAATTATTTTCATACTATACTTTTAAAACACTATCGATTGTGTCTAAAATATATTTTAGACACAATTGATAAAGTTTTGACTCCAGTTACTCCGTACATTTTTTTTTTTCGAGAAAAAAAATAAAAGCTAATGCGATACCACTTTCGCTCTAGGCTTGAAAATGTTCATATCTGATACAGGATTTTTCAGAATTTTCAATTGCGGCTAAAAATATGTTCACTTTGAAAAATTGTAATTAATGCAAATTAAAATAATTTTTTTTTAATTTGGAGTGATTTTTAGAGTTAGAACAATATTATAAAAAATTGCCAACCGAATTGAAGAGGTCGAGGATCCGACATAGGTCGAATCGGTATGGAATGCCCCATATATTAATGTGTAAATGCGTAAATTCTAATATGTGAAAAGGTCGTTAAACATTGTATATATTGTTAATAAACACACACTTACTACAACTAAAAGTAATTTTCAATTTAAAAGTAAACTTAGTTACGTTTTTTTTTGTTAAATTCTGTTCATTGGCAAATGAAAATGGTAACATTTGACGCGAAAAAAATAGTGAACTTTACTGGATGAGAAACGTTTGTTAAATGTACCTTTTTTGTACTGTGTGGGGGGACATGGCAAATACGATTTTTTTTTCTTTTTCCCTTTTAAACGCGACGAATATGAGAAACCTTCGTTTCTGGCGTCCATCCTGCAGTGTATGGAACGAAAAGTTTCGGCCGTAGATCATACGCGCCCATTAATTACAAATACGATCCATAATGATTAGTTTCTTTCGCGAGTATGACGAACGGTAGTATAGCGGTATAGAGCAGCGGAGACACCGAAAACCCGTGTAACCCCCGTGGAAGAGACCCCTGTCTCCGTCACGTCAGCGTACGTCAAACTCTAAATGGAAATGTCTTAATTATCGAGGCACGTATATAGACCTGTGCGCGCCGCGCGCTGTACAATCGCAAAAACCTTTAACTCTCGTATATATCCCCGAGTCCTCTCGGAAGATTGAGAGCCAACTCGGCTCTCGACGTCAGAATGTGTATTTTATACCGCGATGAGCGAGCGAAGTTAAACGGCTTCTATGGATATATCGATACGGTAGGAATTCACCTTACCGCGCGAAATAATAATAGTTGGAAAGATAATTTTTCTTCTCAAGGTGACGATCGTCGGAAAGGTATTCAAAATGTATTTCTTTGACTGGCTGCGGCTTTGGAACGGTCTAATTTTGGAGACCCCTTCTTTTGGTTTTTAATGAAGAGACTCAATTACCTTTCGAGCCTGGTCTGCCCGCATGAAAATGAACCATCGGTCACCGTCAAGAAAAAACCATTGGGATAACGATTGGAATGTGCCTAATGGTAAATTTGGGTACCATTCGGACAACCATTCAATTTCTCAACGGTAGCCACTCAATTTCTCAACGATAACGATTCAATTACCCAATGGTAACCACACATTTTTTTAATGGTCACCATTGGCTATTATTTTGAAGCAAATAATATGAAAAAAATAAAATAATACAGATTTTATTCTTGCATTAGAGTGTTTCTGCCTTGTTACTATTGCGATGAGCCAATCCTCCATCTAACAACGCTCGACTGATGTTAGGATCGAAGCGACAACCTTTACCAGACAAGAGCTCTGCCACTGCGATACCGATCAAACTTGTATTTTTCAAGCTTGCAATTTTTTATTATTTGTGAGTATTTATAATCGTAGAAAATACCAGAATATCAAAGAAATTTCTAAAGCGTTCTTTGGTCAGAGCAAAAATCGATCTAATGGTCATATGGAATGTTCACAAGAGATGTCAGATTCTGTTTATGGTTTTGAGTTTAATGAAATAGAAAGCTGTACCCTGAACCAGTACTCTCGAAATACATAAGGATATCGATAAGGTAAATAAAAATATCGATAAGCAAGTAAACACTTATACAGAGTTTAATTTTTACGTTGATTCAATTCTATTTTTCTCCGGAATATATTCTGGAGAAAAATATACTTGAATAAGCGTAAAAAATACTCTTTTCTAGGGACTCTATAGAGTCCTTAGAAAAGAGTACCACAACTTGGGATCCAAGAGTCAAGAAATATACATAAAAATTATTCCATTTATTAAAAGTTAAGTGTTCAATTTGTTAAAAGTATACTAAAAGCTACGATTATTTTTTCAGTTACTTAAACCAAAAAACGACCGTTCGTAAGCACAGGCAGCATGAGCTCTCGCACGCGCTAGTGCAAAAGTTGAAATATGGACATTACGAAAATGTTGAATTATCACTATTGAAGTTTTGAAAAAATGTTAACATAATGAAGTATTATTTTGCATGTGTATGACAGTACCTGATTGGATTTTTTGGGAACTGTTACCGCGTGAGTATCCGGGTAAGTAACCGCGTGAGGATCCGTGTGAATATCCGTATGAGTGTCTGTGAGTATCTGTGTGAGTGTCCAATCGACATGAACTTTATTATTATGTAAACGTAGATGTAAGAGTCGGTAACCTTGCTTGAATTTTTGCCGATATCGTCCTCTATGCATAATTTGTGACGTGTAAAACAATTTGCATCGTATCTAATAATCAAGTTCGTGCTCGTACTACCTTAACACGATGTTACACTTTGAATTTCGACATAGGAGGAAACGACTGAATAAAAAAAAATGGACACTATCCGACTTTTCCGGTGCGCGAGAATGCCCTCTCGCGTGATTCACTTGCAACTACCACCACGGAAGTTTTGTCCCAAAACCTACCGCAAGTCGCTCGCCCCTCTCTTAACCAATGATTAAATGATGTTAGCCGCCTAACCTAAATATGTACACATGAAATACCGAATTTTAAAGTACAATTAATAATTTACGAATTGATCGTAATTCTTAGAGTGTCGGAAGGATACTGTAAGTCAGTTTAATCGTCGCGCTGTAGTCGATTCGTTGAAAAATCATTTACTTAACAGTGAAATATGAGTTATCTCGTGACTGTTTCGACGGGCCTAATTTTACGATTATATAAATAAATGTTCAACAGATTAACATAGAGATGCTGCAGCTGAGCGGAACTCTTAGAAATGCAACCGTACGGATCACCCCTCTGTCCTGGCGAATTAACGCTCAACAGTTACTCGCAGCTTCGTCCAGAGCTGCTATTCCCAATCCTGTACTCACGCAAGCTAAGGTAGGCTGACAACTCGGTTCAAGGTCGTCGTTTCCTCCGACAATCGTTCGCGCGCCCCAGGAATAACCTCCATAAAAAATCAATGATGTTTCATGATTTAGGCAATCCATGCAATATTTTTTTTTAATGGGTTTTCACTTTAGCAAAGCTGAACAAATTTTGGAGCGCCCGAATATAAAGGTTTAGATTTTTCTACGCTTACGGCCAATTCTCGGTTCCGGAGCTTGATTATTTATAACTATATGCTTTAGTATCAAAAAATTTACCAATTGTTTTCTAACGTCTGAACTTTTCAGGAGGAAATCAAACCCTCGACGAGCAAGTCGAAGGTAATCAACAGAACTCCGATAACGTCGGAGAATCCTATGATACAGGCAGCCTTCGACAACCTGAAAGGCACGAAGGCAGTTCCGCTCTCCGAAAAAGAGGACAGTCACATAACGATAAAAATTAAAGCTGCGAAGAACGTCGAGAGCCTGCTGAACCTAGCCAACAACAGGAACATAACGAGGCAGAACGCATTCGAGATAGTCACGCTGCTGCTCGATTGGGTAAACAACGGCAAGGCGAAGCTCAAGGTTTTCGAGGTGGACAGTAGATTCTTGCATCTCTGCACGTTACTGTCTCAGCCCGAGACGCAGAAAAATTTGGTACCCAAGGAGGAGAGGAGAACAAAGAAATTTATGGAGCCATTGAATTTGTTCTATAACATCAACGAAATCAATGAAGCTACCAAGGAAGTGGCCAAACTTCCTCTTTCGCACATGATCAAGGTTCGCGATTAATTCCCAAAGATCCCGTTCATGCGAGACGAATATATTTAATTCTAATTTAATTTAATTTATTTGACGGATTTCCCCTTTACGATCAAAATATAATATATAATAAATCCTAAATATTAGAGCTCCAGAGTAACGATTTATAAAGGTTGAAGAAGTTTAAAACACTCAAGTCAAGGATTTTAAAAAATTTGACACACTTAAGTTTACGATTTGGAAAAGTTAATGATATCCGACATGAGACTTGCTTGTGACGAGGCGCCTCTCGTTTTTCTTATTATTTTCTTTAGTTTAATTTTATTTATTTATTTATTTATTTATTTAAGGGCGACAAGCCGCTTGATACAAATGATAAACACGTATTGTTTTCCAATAACAATTTTTCAATATATATTCTCAATAACAGGTTTTGAACATTCTCTGACTATTTTTCGTAAATCTATTTTGACTTTTACTCGAACCGGAGGATATAATTACTCGCAGCTTTTTTTAAATCGCGCAATTTAATTTTTTTATTGTATCTCAAAACTGTTATGTTTGCTGATTTTTTTAAACTTTCGAAAGAAAATATTTGATTTATTTTTTACTTTTCGAAGGTAATGTCGGGACTGGCCAGCCAAAGGAGACGGAGCACACCGCTTCTGAGGGCGCTCTCGTTCAATATCAGCCGATCAACGACGCCGCTCGACATAAAGCAACTGTCCGATTTGTTGTACAGTATGTCGATACTGAATTACACGGACGAGGTATAAATAACGAACTCCCCGTTCGGCTTTGTTATTGTTGTGCGATCGTGTTACACGAATAATCGTTGCGCAGGTATTGTTGCAAAGAGCATGCGGGGATCTGATGGACCTGACGCACGGCGCGCCGAAGAGCTCGGTCATCGGCTCGATCATCAGATCGCTGGGAAGTCTGCGGTACAAGAACGAGGAACTAATGGACAAATTATCCGAGTGGGTCGTCGATCACGCGAAGGAAATGCGATCTCAGGATCTTTGCTCGTTGTTTCTCACACTGGCGATACTCGGTCACACGCCTAGCAACGTCGAATTGTTAAATAAGGCACGTAATTCTCGATCGTTCCATTAATGTTAAGGAAAAAAAAAAGTTACGGAAATATATTTTTTTTTTCGAGATCAGGTCGTGGTGAACCAGTTAAACGAGTCCGATATGTCGAGACCATCCGAATGGCTTGACGTTGTTTGGGCGTTGACGATTCTCCAGCTGGCACAAGATCGGCATATAGCGTCAGTATTAGACAGCAATTTCATCCAGAAATTAACGGGTACGCGTCGAGTCGATAATTATGAATAATTATTACATCCCAGTCGTTCCCGGCGACGGTTTCAGCGACGTCGCTCCGGGCCATTCGAGTTTTTTTTCGAGCGACGTTAACGTCCTGAAACTGCCTGACGACTTTTCATGGTTCCTGGAAAATCGTAATCATCGTGACAACTCTCATTTCGCTTGACCAAATATTCGAATGGCCTAGAACGACGTCGCTGAACGAGTCGTCCGACCGTCTTCGGGAACGACAGGGACTCGATCGTTGCAGTGGTGACAAATAATTTTTCTCGACAGATACGACCGATATTCCGGTGCCAAAGAAACACAAGTTGTTGAATATCAACGGAGCCGCGCAGTTATTAATGAAAGGTTACAGCGGTAAGAGATATTCTTTCGAAAATCCTCACCTTTCCCCCTCAGAACGTGCGAGTAACGTGCGATATTCATTTGCAGGACCGCTTCTGGAAAGCGATTCGAACATTTTCAACGTTGCGGTTATGAGATCAAAAGAGAAGGAGATATACGCCAAGACCGTCAATGCAACACTCGAGAACATATTTCCATCTCCCGAATACTGTAAAACTAACATCGATACCGGCATGGGCTTTCTACTCGGTTCGTTGAAGATATCGAAATATTAATAGCCTTCGAGTCGACCCAAATGAAATGTGTGACTCGACGATGTATTACGTGCTTTCAGATGCGGAAGTTTGTGTAGATAGCCAAGGTAAACGATTACCGGTGAAATGTACGGTGGACAAGACGAAGGGCTACAGGCAAGTCGAGACGCTCGTTAGGAAGCATTTCTCATTATACTCCAACAAATATTTTAATTTTTTTTTTTATTTCAGGTTAGCCGTGGTAGCTTACTACTACCACGACTTCAGTCGCGGTAAACACGCATTATTAGGCTTTAACAGTTTCTATTGCCGACTTCTCGAAGCGAAAGGATACAAAATCCTGTCGATACCACACACAGAATTCAGCCCGGAGGATAAGACCGTCCAGCGGATAACATACATTTACGATCGGATTAAGAGCATAACGAAATAGTCTACGCCCGTTAGTACAATGTGACTTAACATCATATGAATTTAATAAAATACAAGACCGAAAGTGTGACATTTTAATTCTTACACTATACGGCTTTAGGACTCGTAGATTCCGACGAAATCGTGCGCCGAGCGAAAGAAAACAAAAAAACGAGTTCGTAAAGTGTTGCCGCCAAGTCGGACGCGGCGGATATGCGAAGTATTCGGCACGCCGCAACAACAATACGTCTTTCTACGCTGAAAAAGTAACAGCAGTTCTGTTAAACAAAGCGTTCTTAGCATGTCGTTGAAAAGAAAAGTGACTCAAGGTGAACTGAGGAAGGCGATGAGCGAGGCCAAGAAGAAAGCTGCCACAGTCAAGAGGATCGAATCGCCGCTTGCAAAATATCCTTTTCACGTTACACACGCAGTTTAGGTTATACGTCAATCGAATCGTTTTGTGTATTTATCTCGCCTCACGGACGAATCTCGATGAATTTTATTTTGTCGCCGACGACTCCTTTCCTTTAACCAAAATAATCGTTAATTTACAACCTATAATTGATATTGATATTGATAATTTATTAACGGATTGCTCCTTTTACAGATAAAAAAGAAAATATATAATTTCAATAGCTATATGACCTTAGTATGCAATACATGTGTCCTCCTTTGACTGTGGAACAAATACTAAATTAAATTAACGACAATAATTACAAATGAATAAATTATGTTACAGAATATTCATTTATAAAAATCAAAATCAACTTCAAACTTTAAACTTTGGCATTGTCCATGCCAAAAAAATTATTGGTAATAACCTATTGATATTTTTTATTTTTACATATTATCTCGAAACCAATTCTGATTCTGCCGCATACCCTCTTTGGGTTTGTGAGTCTCCTATCCATCGTATCTGTTTCCCTTGCGGATGCAGCCAAATTCCCCTTCTATATCGCATTTGTCATGACATTTTTGCCATGGGCGTAGGAAAACTGTGGAAAATCTATGCCGATTCAGCCGGCCTCAGGTTCGATTCACAGTGTCGGAGCTTCTTCGTGTTTCGCCGAGAATGTAAACATAGACTGCTATATATGTCCGACACTCGCTCTGAGAATTACTCAGCGTGAGTGGCCGATGTATGTATCTAGATCTTTGTCCCGTTCCTATTTTTATTCTCACCGAAACTACGAGAACGGGCGGTGGAATTACCCTAAAGATATTTGTGTGAGACTAAATTTCATTGAGTTCTAACAGCTGTGTTTTGTATCACGTAAACTTTGCTCAGCGAAGTAGACTCAGATAACAAAATTTTACAAGTGAACAAATTGATCTTCTTCCCAAGTCAGTGTATTGGCAAAGCCTCGCCAGAGTTGAAATTTGATGTCGTGCAGATATCTTCAGGGTCACGGAATTGAACCGTCGACCTCGCGATGCTTAGATCTAGAGGCGAGCATGCTAACCACTAAACCACCCCACTGGTTTATTTATTTATTTCTTTATTTATTTATTTATGGTACTTGACGGGAAAATCCCTTTTTACATTTTAACAAGTTAGTAAATCTTTTGTATTCATGTATACTGAAAAAAACGAGAAAATATTTCATGCTTTGTGCTTTCAAAAAGGGAATAGTTATTTGGCGTAGAAAACAAACAGTGAACTGTTGACTAGAAAACTGCTAAATTTCTCGAAGCGAAGAATTTGGTTTGACACCACAGTCTTGAAGTTTCAAATATTTCTTCCAGCAAAATTATCTATTAAGAAAGTTGAACTATTATTATTATTTATTTACTTAACAGGGACAAGTGCCTTGGTACAAATAATATACACGTTTAACATCAGTAATGTCGGTAGATATTGTAAAAATATAGAAGTTTTTATTTGTACAATAGGTGCTAATTGTTCCCTCTGATCGTTCTCTAGTAAATTGATTCAATTTGTCACTCGTAACGAAGAATGCATTCCCTGCGGATGCTTTGAATTGTCCAGTTGGTTTATAATAATAATTATTTATTTATTTATTTATTCAGTTTACGTCGGCCCTTTTACATAGATGTATACACGTTTTAAAAAATATTACACAGTTATATATAGAATATATCATTATTATTAAGCTAATGATAAACTATTAGTTCCTTGATTGACGAACACGTATACAGGTGCCGGACAGCTGATGTGCATTCTCTGCAAATCTATAGTGCGCAGCGAAACGGTATGGCCGGTCCACCTAAACTCCAAAACTCACAAAGAGAATATAGCGCTGGCTAAGAGAAGCGTCAGCGAAAAAGAGAACCCAAAGCAGATAGCAGCATCCTTGACAAAGAGGCCCTCGTCGCCTCGCGCCGATTCTGGGACGAACAAACGAGCGAAAGGCATCTTGAAGAATTCGGGCCATGCAAAGGTTCCTTCCAGTTTGCCCGCGGATTTCTTCGACGGAGCGTTCATACACCCCAATCCGGCAGCTGCTTCCGCGGCCTCCGACACATCGGAGAAATCCGAGATTCCCAGAGCCGAAAAGCCCAAGGAGGCGGTCAACAAAGAGGCGCAGGAATCCAACGACGAGGCCAATCCTGCTTCGCTGCCCGAAGGATTCTTCGACGACCCGAGAATGGACGCCAAAGTCAGGCAGGTCGACTACAAAGATCCGATCGAGGAGGAGTGGGACAAGTTTCAGAAGGAGATCAAGGAGGAAACGGCTCAGTCCGCTCAAATAATAGCGGACGATCAGGAAGAGGCGACTACGGAGAGGCAACTCAACGAGATTGAGGAACAGATCAGACACTGGTCCAGGTAAACGCCTTTGGATCTCAGTGGATAATTCTGAGTAATATGGTCGCTTTTTTTTAAGCATGAAACGAACGCGCTCAAAAAGTAAATATTTTTTGAGCGCGTAGCTCAAAAAATATTTACTTCACTCTGTGCGAAAATTGCAGTTTTGCGTAAAACCCACATTTTCACACCTTCTGAAGTAAACATTTTTTAATTCGTTCGATTGCAGCACTCGCCTTCGGCTCGCACTGCAAATTCACACGCGTCAGAAAAAGTTTTATCGCACTAGCATCGTAAATCACTATTATCGAAAATTGGTAGTCAACGACTCTGTATACATTAAGGTAATCCTTTCGCTATGTCCGACGCCACCTAAGTTCTAGAGAGGAATGAGATAGATTACAAACACCTCTAGATGGAATAAAAATTTGAAAGAATCGAGCACATGAAAGGTGCTGAAAAGATTGTTTTTGCATAACTCCAAAATATAAATATAATTTCAAAATGTTCTTAACAAATTACCGAAAAATAAAAATTGTGCAACAAATTACCCGGAAAACTACATTTTTTTTGTTACGTAAATGATTTATCAATTTTTCTGAACACGTATGCATTTTTTCAGAGTTTTATTTAATGTTTGAAAATTGCGATTTTGAACAAATTTTAAAATAAAGAAAACGCCATTTTCAAACATTACACAAAATTCTAAAAGATTCATACGTATTCAAAAAAGTAACAAATCATTTTCATGAGAAAAAAGCTCAGGTTGCCGGGTGATTTGTTGCATCATTTTTTATATCAGTAATTTGTTAATAGTATTTTGGAATTATTATTATGCGCAAACAATCTTTTCGGTATCTTCCATATCTGATAGTTTTCAGATTTTTATCCGATCGGGAAGTGTTTGTAATTGTCTCTTATTCCTCTCTCAAACTTAGCCGGTGTCAGTTATAACGAAAGGACTGCCTTAATACGCAAATACCACTGAACAGGCCGTGATCCTCTGAATTATCCAATCTCCGTATAAATTGATATCTTTGCAAATCTAATCCGTTAAAAATGTTTACTCAGGGTAATGGATCTCGTGAGACGCAAGGAACAGGTGCAAACTTCCGAGAAGAAAATGGACTCGGTGGGCGAGGGTGTTTCCAGCGACGAGGACGAGGAGTACGACGAGTTCCTGGACTGGCGCGCGAAAAATTCGTACCGCTAGGGTTTTCCAAGTTGACGATTAATTTAAGATAAAAAAAAAATTATTTCCATGTATCATAAATTAATGAAACGTTGTAAATATAGGATATTCGAAGTGCGATCTCTGCCGCCTTTATTGTCCCTCCCGCTGGCCGATGTCCTTAAGATGGTAATAAACAACTGCTCAAGGTATTATGATTTTTATTAAAATGAATTTAAAGATCAGTTAGATTTCAAGTACAATAGTTAGAGTTAGTATAATTATGTTTCGTAATCTAATGTAATATACGAAATATATATAGAATATAAAGGCTACAAAGGTAGACTAAGCCGCCGCTAAGTATCGAGTAGCCGATACGTTCTAGATTCTAGTTCGATATAATTATAGTTCACTTCCGCATACCAACGTTTTTCATTATAAAATATCGAGAATCAAAAAAAAAATGTGAGGGACCCTCGCGTTTTATCACCGGCGAATCTTTGCACTCGCTCGGCGACGTGAATCTACATCTAATAAAGTAATAACGTGATATCAATCATGTACCGTAGACGGTAATTTTTTTTTTCTCTCTTAAGTTAGCGTTCGCGACGGCCCGTAAGCGAATTCGAAATATTTTCGTACTAATCGGAATCTAAATCTATCAATCAATATAATAATGAATTATCGACTAATAGGTGATGTAACGAAGCGATAGTTTATATTTTTTTTCTGTTTTTTTTTTTTAAGGTACACCGTTGTACTGATTGAGAAGATAATATCATGTGTACGTGTATATATATATGTGTGTGTGTGTGTGTGTGTGTGTGTGTGTGTGTGTGTGTGTGTGTGTGTGTGCGCGCGCGCGCGCGCGTGCGCGTGTGCGTGCGTGCGTGTGTGTGTGTGTGTGTGTGTGTTTTTGTGTAGGTGTACAAGAGTTTGTTTTGTCATCGCTTCTTCGAAGATGAATCTCTATGATAATTCATTCGATTTCTTCATCGCGAGCACGACTCTATCGTACGCTCGAAATAAATGCGCTAATTTGTTATTTTGATTTTCGAAACGACGCGCACGATCGTTCCAGCGATTGCCATTTTTTTTTTTTTTTTTTTGGGCCAACGATATACATAGAGAATTCAGCCAGTATGTTTTGTTTTGTCATTTGTTTTCGTCTTTCACGTAAAATTGCGTTAATGATGAAGGATTAATCTCTGGCACAGATTCGTCAGGCTATAATATATATATATTATTGCTCTAAGGCTTAGAGGCGCTTAAATCTTCATTACTTATGTAACATTATCGTTATTTTTATTATTATTTTAAATATTATTATTAATGTTTTTTTCTTAATTATTATTATTATGATTGTGTATCCACGAGATTCGTTTCAAGTGAAAAATGTGGCATGTGCGTTCGATAATTAATATTCAGGCGATAAATTTATAAAACAATCGGTCGAACCTTTCACGCACCTTTTTTTTTTTTTCTTGATGCCATTTACTTCCAAACAGCCTCGAGGTGACATTGTACACGCGGGTAGACCGAGCACTTCCCCATGACTGGACTACCCGTCGCCTACTCCGCGCTCCTCTCTGCCATTGGTCGATTCTCGCTGCCTCTCTAGCTCTCCCGCAAAATACACACTATCGGCTGATTGTTCTCCGGCGGGTAGAGTTTTAATACGTAACAATCGTTCACGCTACGGAGATAATAATAGAGAACAAACTTAAAAAAAAGACGTTCCACCGACGATCGGAATTGAACCCGCGGAGTGTGATCATAGTCAACTATCGATGATACAGATTGCCGAACGATTGAAACACACACGAGTTCGCGTGAGGGTTAGAGTCCGTGTTTTTTTTCTTTTTGTTTCCGTTAGACGACAGTGAGACACGAAGGATCATCCGTGAAAAGACCGCGCGGACGCATCGTCAATTAATTGTCTTTGACGTCGCGTACGCGAAAATATACCACCACAATGTATAGTTATTATTATAACAAGCGAGTGTATAGAAAATGTTATAGATCGTTTGAAAAATAGTAGAAAAAGTGAGTGTATACGAAGTTCCTCTCGGCCTGCTAGTAAGTACATGTTTCAGGGATGTGCCGGACATTTCACTCGAGTACGAAGGTCGATGCTACACCGCTCTGTATTTCGCTCTCCTCTACGCGAGGTAAACCGGGATTCGTTCTAAAGCGATACATTTATGTCCTATTTTTTGTGTGCACTGTACCGAATGTAGTACAGTTTTTTGTTGTTGTTTCTTTTCCTCTTTGACTAGAACAAAGCTTTCTATGTACTTGCAGCTGCTATCGTTTAATCTACGATCGTTTACACGCTCTTCCTTTGTATGATAATTTTTTTTTATCGTTATTACGCGCGTATATATTAATCGATAACTTAACGCTTGAAGGATCGCGGTTACTTTTGAAGTATTGTGGACTCGGACGCAAATGTTTGCAGATTTTTCATTACTCTTTTTTCTTGTTCTCTCTCTCTCTCTCACTCTCTCGGCTCGTTGGCAACTCGAAGGCAACGAAAACAGAACTCGATCCCAAAATGGAAACCTTCCCCGAATTTCCTTTCGGAATCGAATCGGTCCTCGTTACCGACTAGTTGACCACTGACAATATAACTTTTTTTTTTTTAATTTTCGATATTATCGTCCCTCCAGCGTTCTTGCGAGTTACGACACTCGCTGAAATAAACAATTTTCTTCGCCTCCCGAGCGACTCTCTTTTTTTTCTCTCACGTTTTCTTCAATTTTCATTTTGGACAGATCAACATATGTCATCGTGCGCTTTTATAATTTTACTATCGTATATTGTTTATTCAATTTTTTTGGTTTTCTGTTTTTTTTTTTTTCGTTTCTTTAATCGCTTTATTAATATCGTACCTTTTATCATCCGACTCGCATATTTTCACTATCGATAAAAACTAACTTTACGTTTAAGTGATAAATTCTCGTTTATCATTGTTTTTATTCACGTAGCGTTATAATCACAGAGTAGCACAGTCGCTAGGCGTTAATCATACAACTAGCCTACGTTATATATTTATATTTATATATATATATTTTTTTATTTAATTTAATTTAATTGCAAAATAGTGCCAAGCTTCGTCGACGATCTACGAGATCGAGATTTTCACGGCTTATCAATCATTTTTTCTTTCGCAACGACGGCGTAGAGGCACTCAATTGCAGAGTTATAATTTGGACTATTTTTTTTTTGTTTTTATTTTTTTTATTTTTTATAACGAATGTCGTACGTAATCGACGGTACTACCGATAACTCGCACAGCTCGAGGTATCGTCGATTACCGCAGATATCTCGAATCGTTTTAATGCGCGTTGTTGCAACATTAGATATATAAGCCACTCTTTGATGAGTTGAGCTTTGTCGGAAGAAAAAAAAACGAAATATCTATTGAAGGGATATCACTATATCGATAAATGGAGTATAATCACACGTGAGTAGCTGAGCTAATGTGGTGCCGAGTATAATGGTTAATGCAATAATCAAACATTATATATATATATATATATATATATATATATATATGTTTATTTATTTATTTATTTATATATATATATATATGTGTGTGTGTGTATTTAATCAGCGAGCACTACAGCGCATTGCTTTTGGTCACTCGCTCTAATTATCTCCGATTTATCGCATGAATTTAAGGCGAACGTACGCTCCTTCCAAATATCACTGACTTCCTCCCAGCGATCCTTCAAGTCTCCTCGAGATTTTTTTTGCTTTTCGTCGGGCTCTTAAACAATCGTACCTCTAATCTACGAAAGCCTATCGTGCGTCTCCGTTGTTTCACAACACGTTCGTTTTTATGTTTTTATTTTTTTAATTCTTCCACAACTTCTTCTTTTTTTAAATTCTTTTTTATCCTTTATTCTCTTTAGCGTTATCTGTTTATTCGTATTATCCCGTGTACTAAATTCCAAAGGTATAGAATATACTATCGTAGCGTACAATTATTCTCGTAACTAATTGGTACTATTTATGTATAGGTTGATATTTTTTTTTTTTCAATTTTTTCTTCTTTCAATATTATCCTTTTTTTTAAATTGATCTCTTTTATGTGGCGTAATAAGTAATTGCTGAATGTCGATTCAAACACTTTCGTCTGGTCCCATTCGTGCGGCACCTGTCAAGCAACATTACGGATTACTATCGCTCGATTGCTCGA
Organism: Exephanes ischioxanthus; assembly: GCA_958510785.1. Classification (NCBI taxonomy): domain Eukaryota; kingdom Metazoa; phylum Arthropoda; class Insecta; order Hymenoptera; family Ichneumonidae; genus Exephanes; species Exephanes ischioxanthus. Next base: position 10,935,629 of record OY294016.1, read on the forward strand.
GTCGGGTTTGGGTAAACGCCGACAGGAGCAATCCGGCGATTAACATGGCTAGGGGGGCTTCGGATGGAAATCGATCGATCGAAATTATCGGGTGCGCGAGAGGGCGTTTATCGCGATTCAGCGACAAGTCCTCTCCCGCGATCGATCGGTTACCGTCTTTGTCATTGACCCTCGATGAATTCCTTCGATTGCTCTCGCGGGAAAATGGCTTTCGAGAGTGTTTATCGTTTTAAATTGTTTCAGTCCCGAGAAGCGTAAATTACCGCAGAGAGCTATCGATTTATGACGACAGATAATAACAGTAATTATCCATAGTGGATCCTAGTTAAACCTTTGGTCCGAGATCCCGAGGTGTAACTATATAGTCGTGCTTTCGAAACGGGCTTCCAATTTTTTGCTCGATCTATCGAGCGCCATTTTTTTTATTTTTCGATACTTCTCGTTTCAACTTATTTTTTAATTTTTAGCTTTTATTTTTTTTTTATCATATAATTCTTTAATCCCCGTTCAAGCGAACATTTGCGGATACGACGAAGTGATAATTTTACATGGTTATTTGTAGTTCGTATGCTCGCAGCGAGACGCGATTTTTTTTTATATTAAAAAAGAATGCTATAGGCACGGGGATATCGCAGTAGCGTAAAGTGTAGTTTTCTCCTACAAACATTACAACTCTCCCGTCGTACATAGACGACTTCGCTCGACGCATTTTGTCGAACGATTTTTTACGCAATGATTTTTTTTTTTTTTAAATTTCTTCGTCGTTCTAACGTACGCATTTGATTTTCGAACGGGTATGCGCGTTTGGTCGCAATGCGCATGCGCGACGGAGCTGCGATTGCTCGGCGCTCGAGAAGATTATCATATTTGTAATTGTTGGTTTTTTTGTTGTTGTTGTTCTTAGAAAATAATGACAATGTGATAATAAATCTCTCGTCGTCTGTTAATTAAAACTCTAGTCCCTTCGTCGTGACTCCCTAGAGGATTCCTACGAGTGCGGATGAAGGGCTCGATCGAGAGAACAAACTCTAGAACGAACTCTACGCCTTCGCATCGAGGATTTCGACGGTAACGTTTTCCTGAGCTGGATTATCGGTCGTGTTGCTCGGATTGTTCGGCGGTGATTTGTTCGATCTTGTCGACGCCGCCGAGGCGTTCCCGCTGCTTCCCCGACTGCCCCGACGTGATCCTGGATGAAATCCTGGCGATTAGGCATTTGTCGTATTCGTTAATGTCATCGAATGAAATTTTCAACTGTCATTGGCCGATGACGCCCTCTATTGACAATTGTCAACTGTCGTTTACAATTAACAACTGCAGTTTACAATTGACAACTGTAGTTTACGATTGACAACTGTCGTTTACAATTGACAACTGTCGTTTACAATTGACTACTGTCATTTACAATTGACAACTGCCATTTACAATGGACAACCATCATTAACAATTGACAACTGTCATTTACGATTGACAACTGTCGTTTACAATTGACAACTGTCATTTACGATTGACAACTGCCGGTTACAATTGACAACTGTCATTTACAATTGACATCTATCATTAACAATTGACAACTGTCATTTACAATTAACAACTGTCGTTCACAATTGACAACTGTCATTTATAATTTACATCTATCATTTAAAATCGACAACTGTCAATTATAGTTGACAACTGTCATTGAGAATTGACAGCTGTCGTTTACTAATGTCAACTGTCATTTACAATAGTCAAATGTCATTTAGATTTTCCAACCGTTATTTATAACTGTCAACTGTCATTTACAATTGTTCGTTGTCATAGAAGATTAATGATCTTCATTGACGCTCTTAAACTTCGTTAACAGTTGTCAATTATCATTGACAGTTGTCTATTATATTTTTTCGTTGCACCGGCTCATCATGTGAGCTCCTCGGGCACGATAGCGTTTTGGCAATTATTAATAGTTAAAAAAACATCAAAATTTCGTCTTACAAAAAATGGCCGTAACTACTAGTAATCCACCCGAACGCTTTTGTGATTCCGAGTATTTTTAATGCTTTGTTAACAACTAAATGACTGTGACTAATTCCTCGTCTAAAAACGAGACAAATTCGTCCCGAAAAATCTTCAATCTATTCTAATTAATGCAACGATATTTCATTATTGTACAGACTAGCGAAGTATATGAGAAATATAGACAACAGAGTATATAGTACACAGTTTCTATCACAGTTCCAAGGCAATACTTTCGTCAGAAGTATGTCAGGCAAATCTTTTACTTTAGCAAGCAACTATTATCACGTAGGTCATTCACTAATAGAGGTAGAGATGACTATACACGATTAACCGTCTATTTGGCATATGTGTGTGGTTGTGTGGAATAGATATATATATTTCTTTTTCGAGACTTATTTTTTCGGCTCTAGTGTCCCAAGGTCGGAGAGCTCTAATGACATTCGAATCGACCAATAATTAATTTTTTTAACGTCAATTACTTGACATCAATAAATTGACCAAAAACAAGTTAGATATCAGGAGAACTCTCGTCTTTAATAAAAAATATGATTAAAAAAAACTAGAAGTGTAAAAAGAATGAACTAGCATCCCGTCTAAAAAAAAGAAAAAACGAATTTTTTTCATTCAAAGAATGACAGGATTTTCACGAAATCTGGCGAAAATGTCGATACAATGAAATAATGGGTTTGATAATGGTAATGATACAGGGTTTAAATTTACGAATTTTCAGACCCTAGCATGCGTGAAAGTGACTGAACATTTTGGGTAGATTCCGAAAAAAATTGTCCGCGTTGGATGCGGACCATCAAATGTCTACGTTTCATGACATTTCTGAACGAATGACACAGGGTTTAAATTTTCGAATTTTCAAACCCCAACAAGCGTGTAGGTGAGTGCCAATTTTTGGACGATTTAAACAAACAAATAACTAAAATGTCGATGCAATGAAATAAAGGTTTTCATTTTTTTTATAGTTCTGTTGGAAGTGACAGTGTTCGGAAAGAATGCGAGGAAGTGTTACAGCGAAGTTGAAGAATACGTGAGAAGTGAACAGAGAGAAAGAGGATGATGGCCGCGTGGGGTTGGGCGGTCGGGAGACTCGAAACGGTGTCGAGCGTTCATCAAGTTAATTGCAAACTTGCCGGAGCCCGGCCATTGTCATCGGTTGGGCAATCTTCAAGGGAAGCACCGCTTTGTTTGCTAGCATCGTAGGCTGGTTAACAGTGTCAGTGGATATAGCGGTAGACCGGGACTCTATCTAATTAGAAAGAAGACATCCGAGATTCTACCACATATACATATATATATATATATATATATATATATATATATAGGGTCTTTCGGTTTATCCTCCCAGCTACGATACTCTTTTGTGAATCTCTCTTCGCCGTTGGAATCTTCATTTTTTCGTTATCAATCAACCGCCGACATCATCTCTGTTATTTGGGGCTACCATTTCTTTTTATGGTGCAAAACATCTTAAAATTTTTATTCGTAAAAAGTGCACAGAATCAATTTGAACCGTGTGCACTTTAAGATTCGTTGAAGTTGACCAAAAATAAAAAAGATGTCACTTCGAACTTGCTATCGGTAAAAATAAATATCAATAATATTTTATTTTAATAAAACGAATCCTTGTATTGTACCAATTGATTTCGATCGACCCGATAACAATCGCGATCTGCGCGGTCCCACTGCAGTTATACCAATTCGCAAAAGCGGGCGGTTCATGCGGGAATTCAGATACACACAGACGCACACAAACGCTTTCAACGGAAACCTCGCGATTGCTCTGCGCGAGGAGGAAATAGTTTCGAGCAGCTCTCCACGGCAAATCTGACCGGCTTTATTACCGACCGGGGATTAAACCCTTCGCGTCGCGGAGATAAGAGAACTCCCGACGATAAAAAAAAGTTTTCCACACTTAACAAAGATTTCTTCTCCAGAAATGTTCATACTCTTTTGTGCGCTGATTTTACTATTTATTTAGTCAAAAGTATGGCCCAATGAACAAAAAGTGATAAAATCAATGGAAAAAAAAACAAAAAAGTTTTTAATCAACGAACAAAAACAACAAAGTTTTTAATAAACGATTAAAAAAATGTAATCAAACAAAAGAAAATTGTCGTTAACGAAAAACAAAATTTTAATCGACGAAAAAAGAGTAATTATATGGTAGAACCTCGATTTTCCGAACGTCCATTATCGGAACCCTCTCTTATCCGAACCGCGGCCGATTCGGATAAAATTTCTACTATGCGAACTATTGCGTGAAATTCTCGTTCCTTACATTGTTGCGCGCTGCAAACAACGAGCCAATTCAAGCACTGTCGAACTCGCATAGCTCGCACAGCATTTTTACACTTGCCGTGCGTGCACGTCAGTTGTATGCGCAGTATTCATTAGTTTCTCAGATCGAGCGAATACATACACACGTATTCAAAATTTATTTTCTTTAATCTACTGGTCTCGTAGTTTAGTTCCTCATGGCTTCGATGTCCAGTCCCGCCTCTAAGCGTAAGCATAATGTACTTACGGTGGAAAAAAAAATGAGAAATTCTTTCGAAACTCGATAAGGTAAATCGATAAGGGTAAAACCTGCACAACGTTAGCGCGCTCGTATTCCCTATGTGCACGACCTACGCAAGCCCACCGGACGAGTGTGTATTGCGTATAAACGCAAAGAGCTGGGTGTGCAAGTTGGGTCGGAGCTGGCCGGTAGACGGCGCTGATAGAATGCATGTACACGGCAATACCCGCTCAACTGGAAGCTCCGCGTAAGTCACGCACATAGCGAATAATGTTGGCAAATCAACGATCTCTGACACTAAGAACAATCCTACAACGTTCGTGCGCCAAACGAAAAATGTGAATGCCGCGATTAACAAGGCTCGAAGTTACCGTTGAATATTATAAAAATACACCTATCACCTTATTCCTCACAGATATATCACAATTATTAAAAACAATGTATACGTAGCGTAATTTTTTTTTTCTATACACTGAGAAGAAGAAATTGTTGGATTAAGCAAATGCGCGGTGACATACGTTCAAAGGTGTATTTGGTTGGTTCAACAAAAATGTTTCTTTCAATCGAAAATTTTTGAATAAATTGAAGCAAATAACCGTTTAAGAAAAACAATGCTTTATTTATACCAAACAAATCACAGCTTTGAACGCATGTCACCGCGACTTTTGGTTAATCCGACCAATTTTTTTTACTCAGTGTATGGTATTGCGTTTCTCTATCGCTCAACACAGCTTCGCAGTTCTGTTGTCAGAACTTTCGTCAATCCGAACGAGCTCCCGGTCCCAAATGTTTCGGATAATCGAGGTTCTACTACCTATTTCTGTACCTGTTTCCGGAAACAAGAAATCTTTGTTAAATGTGCGATCCACTTCCACCGTGTGCACTTTGCGACTCGAAAATTTGCGCGCCTCTCTGTGCCGATAAGGTTTGCCCTGCGGATCGATCGAGGCGACAGTGACGAGGGAGGAGGAGCGAGATGAGGTGCGATAGCGATTCCGAGCGGAACCCAAGTTTCGTGATACATGAGAAAGGAAGAACCATGGCAGGGAAGAATACCTACGTATCGACAGAAGTCTCTTGCTCTAGTTTCATATTAACTGTCTTTCTTTCTTTCTTTTTCAATAGAGAACGAGGGTACTTTCATATAAAGTTGCTTGCTTAGTAATTGAATGGATAAAAACCCGTACGGCTCACTCGCTGAGTGTTTTTCGCACCTTGCGAGGCGTTGGGCGAATGCGCGCGCAGCGAGGCCATTGAGGGTTGCCTCGATGGTCCTCGTACGCTAGCACGTGAACCCCTTCTTTCCTGTGCGTGGAGAAGCTTGTTGTCCCTCAGCAGCGAAACGTTCATCAGACGAGCGTTCGGTGTATTGAAAATCGTACGATTCTCTCGCCAGCGTGCTCTGAAACGATTTCGTTAGAAAACGCGGTAACGCGCATGCGGGTAATTAATAATCTTAGCTGCAAAGAGAAATAGAAGAGAAGGAAGAAGAAGAAGAATTGGAAGATATCGATAGTCGTCCTCCGGTACGTCCTATGTATATATTCATAAATATTGCAAAGAATGGATTCGCCTCGTCTCGCACGTTGAGCACGGACGAACCTCTTGATTATTGAATGACGACTGTTTGTATTTTCAACTCACTTGCTGAAGAGCCTCAACACAACGCATATGATGACGAACATTAGAGCCATTCCAACGAGGACTCCGATCATCGCCGGATCCACGTACTGCAGATTCTCCGGTTCTTTTACCTCGGCTGTGGATTCATAACGTTAACTTTGACACGCGAAATCACGATCTTTTGTTAATGCGAATGATTTCATCGTCGATCGGTTAATCTTTGCGGGTTCGATTAACATGGACGTCTATATACAGTATACCTATAATGATTCCATCGTTCGCACGGCGATTCTCAACTCCGCCGTGTTTCATCGATACTCCACACACGCACGCATATAGGGGAGAGTGGGGCAAAACGGACCGTTTCAATTTATTTATAAAAATTAAATTTAAAATTAAATTTAAAATTAAATTTAAAATTAAATTTAAAATTAAATTTAAAATTAAATTTAAAATTAAATTTAAAATTAAATTTAAAATTAAATTTAAAATTAAATTTAAAATTAAATTTAAAATTAAATTTAAAATTAAATTTAAAATTAAATTTAAAATTAAATTTAAAATTAAATTTAAAATTAAATTTAAAATTAAATTTAAAATTAAATTTAAAATTAAATTTAAAATTAAATTTAAAATTAAATTTAAAATTAAATTTAAAATTAAATTTAAAATTAAATTTAAAATTAAATTTAAAATTAAATTTAAAATTAAATCAAAAAGTAAAGCAAAAATTATGTGTGCACTATATTTTCAGAGACACGGTGTGTACACTGGGTCTTTGAGGGAACAGTCGGGTTTTCAAAGTTTTCTAGGCTTTCAAAAAATCTGAAAAAAAGCTGTGTTACTTCTTGAAGTGTCTGCTAAATGGCTCCGAAGTTGACAAAGTCAAAAGTTTAAAACCGTTGTTAATAAAAATTAAAGAATAGTAAAAAAAAAAAGCAGAAAAACGGAGAGTTTCAAATATCGACTGTTCTTTAAAGACCCAGTGTACGCACGCAGAGTTAAACCAAAAATTAAATTGGAAGGCATTTTGCCCCGCTCTTCACCTATACATGTGACTGTGCGCTAACGTTAAAGACTACAGTATACAGAGCACAGGACGTAGAAGTGAAAACCGATATTATTCGTAGTTGCCCCTCACCGACACATTCTAAGAGACCGCCGGGTTGCATCACCGGGATCTTCTCGAATATGCAGATGCAACGACCGTCCCGACATTCCGTCTGCGACACCTTCAGCTCGCACTGCTCGTTGAACGAGCACGACTCGTTCACGTTCACAGCTGCAATGAAAACAAAACATATATATATATACACATATCTTCGATCGAATATTGTCACCGGGTCGTATCTGCGAGACACTTCTTTTTCGCTCGTTGTATTAACGGAGAATTTTTGTAGTAGGGGAGACCGGGGCAAAATGGCACAGCGGGGCAAAACGGGACTGTGAGGGCAAAAGTCAATTTTCCAATCATTTTTGGATGCTCCATTTTGTCCCAACGATACATCAGGATTTTTAAAACCGTTTTGCCCGACTTACCACCATCGCCACCATCTCAAAGTTATTGGAGAATTGCGTTTTGTCCCATCATCCCGTTTTGCCCCGGTGTGCCATTTTGCCCCGCTCTCCCCTACGCGTTTACCGCGAGATAAAAAAAAACCTATCGGGAAAACGAGTCTAGATACAAACGCGAAACGGGAGATGAGATGCGACGGAGCGCGACATCTATATATATATATTGTTTTCCTATCGTCAGTAATCAGAAGAAACGCCGGCAGATATTTTCAGACGAGGCGTAAACGAGGTCGCGATTTCCCGCGTTATTAAAAACGGTTTTTACCGGCTCCAGGTACATTATATATATTTTTTTTATTTTTGTTTCGCCGCTGTTTACCCGATAAAAAGTACGGATATAGGGCAAACAAAGCTTGTATTGCTTGTATCGTGCCCGGAGATGTCGCGATACACACAAGCTTCAATTAACCCTCGATGCACCTGGCGAAGCTCGTTTTTCTCGCGTTCCTCATCGTTCGATGTTTTATATCACGCGACGAACTCGCCGAGGAAGCGAAAAAGCGAGATTACCGTATTCCTCGTACACGATCTATATGCAGACCTATCGGGGCAACCCGCCTCGCTTCCTCCCCACCGCTTTCCCCACGGGGAATATCGACGTTTTCACAATTAACGGAGATCGCCGCTTGATAGAGAAAGAGGGACAGTGCGATGGCAGAGAAAAAAGAGAAGAAAAAAAAATGATATTAAAAAAAACACGAGAAGTGAATATAGCCGGGTCACGTTCAACGAGCCATAGCGGGTCCGTTCGTTAAGAGAGAAGCTTCCGCCGAGCCCTCTCAAACTACTGCGGCGTAACAGCTTTTCGCAGCGGAAACTCTTTGCTCGATAACGAAACGCGGAATCATTTTCAAATCTGTGCCAATAGAATATCGGGAGATAAACTCGAGCTCGCTGCGCGACGATGCTCATCGTGCTTCGTCGGTACACAGAATTTTCACTATATTTCGGATCTAGAATTTTTATCTATATCAGGAAAAAAAAAAGAAAATTTATTCCGTGATGCGGTTTCGATAAATTTATGATCGTCCGATTCGGTGATAAAAGCGATTTTCGTCCGGATTTGTGCGGGATTTACATTACACTGATTGAAAAATTCGGTTGAATCAACTAAAGGTTCGGGACATTCAAATGAATGTTTAATTGGGCGGGAAAATATTTTTATGCCTCAAAGATATTTTTGTGAAATCATTAAAATAATTTTTGAACTAAACAATCTTTTAGCTATACCTGCAAAATATTTATTTTAACGTTCCTGCCCGAATCTTTAGTTTATTTAAGCGTATTTTTTATCAGTGTATGGTTTGAACGGTGGAAGGTAGATAGATCGGAGAACTCACGATGGCCACATTTGTCGATGTGATTTGTAGCTTGAAACTCCTCCCTGCAAAAGCATTTCTTCCTGTTCGGCTCGCAGTAAGATCCGGCGAATCCGCACTCACGGTCCTCCCGGCAATCGTCGCCGAATTTCTTCGCTCCCCGATCCGAAAGATCTGCCAATAAAAAATTGAAAGATTTATTATAAAGAGAGAACACATCGATTGGATTCGAGTTCGGCCGACCTGATGACGGTAAACCAGGTCGATACGGGGATGTTGCTGCATCGCGGATGTGGGGCAAAATGGCCCACCCCAAAATGTCTACATCGGCAATTGCTTCGCAATTTTTTTACATCGGCAATTGCTTCGCAATTTTTTTACATCGGCAATTGCTTCGCAATTTTTTTACATCGGCAATTGCTTCGCAATTTTTTTACATCGGCAATTGCTTCGCAATTTTTTTACATCGGCAATTGCTTCGCAACTTTTTTACATCGGCAATTGCTTCGCAATTTCTTTACATCGGCAATTGCTTCGCAATTTTTTTACATCGGCAAATGCTTCGCAATTTTTTTTACATTGGCGATTGATTCGCAATTTTTTTACACTGGCGATTGCTTCGCAATTTTTTTACATTGGCGATTGCTTCGCAATTTTTTTACATCGGCAATTGCTTCGCCATTTTTTCGGATGCTCGTAATAATTATAGTGAAACGCAGACGCAAAGCAAAATGGTCCACCGCAACATTTTTACATCACAAATTTAGATTCGCAATTTTTTTACATTGGCAATTGCTTCGCATTTTTTTCGGATCCTCGTAATAATTATAGCGAAACGCAGCCACGGGGCAAAATGGTCCACCGCAAAATTTTTACTTCGCAATTTTTTGACATTAGCAATCGCTCCGCAATTTTTTTCGGGTCCACGTAACAATTATAGCGAATTTCAGTTTTTGTTGGGAGATCGTCAATTTATATTCCCGGAGTCGACCGAAAGGCCTTTGTTTCTCGGCAATCCGGCATCGCTCCGATCTCCCCGACCTCATTAAGAATTCTCGTCAACGAGCTCGGCCCGTTTCCTCCGACATTTTCATCGGCGAAAATGGAGTAAATTTCCATTCGGCCTCCGACGGGTTCAGCCAAAAGGGCGATGGAAATGTTATTGATGTTGGTACGGATACGCTGTGCTTCGGTCCTCCTCAGTTTCTCTGGATTCTTCCCTTTTCCCTCCGTTCGGTCCTCTCGCGAACTCCGTCGAGGTCTCGACAAAAGCAGAGTAAACCGATGGGAGAACGGCTTTGAAACGAGAAATGTCGCGCTTGATTGCAGCATTGTCGAGACGGACGATAATGCAACCGCGGCATCGAGCGAGGAGAGCGCATAGGGGAGAGCGGGGCAAAATGGCACACCGGGGCAAAACGGGATAATGAGACAAAACGAAATTCTCCAATAACTTTGAAATGGTGGCGATGGTGGTACGTGGGGCAAAACGGGTTTAAAAATCCGGATCTATCGTTAGGACAAAATTGGGCATCCAAAAATTATTGGAGAATTGAGTTTTGCTCTCACAGTCCCGTTTTGCCCCGCTGTGCCATTTTGCCCCGGTCTCCCCTACAATACGACCCTTTGGCTCGCCGAAAGAACGAAAACTCTGCCGCACCAAAACAGCAACCTCAACGAAAATTAGAATTGCGCAATCTGGCGAAATCTTGATAGGAAAGTATGCCCGTAAAATATGAGAAGAGGGAAACGTCGGATTTATAGAGTAGAGAACAGGGTGGGGCAAAACGGAACCGCGGACATGCAGAAAGTCTCGCACGGAGACAAAAAAAATTGTTGGTACAAGATTTTCGTTACCGTAACAAATTCAGTTTGTTAGTATCGGGATAACAAAACCATCTTGTGACCGCGGCAAAATTTTTAGCTTGGAGCGAATTGCTACCGCAACAAAACAGCCTTTATTACTGTAACAAAAAAAAATTGTAATACGACTGAGTGGGGCGCGTATATGTGCCAACAACTACGACGAGCTCGAGACGCTCGACGGGCAAAGTGACAACAAAGAGACGCGGGAAAAAAGTTCCTTCGTATTCGGGAAAAAAGTTCCTTCGTATTCGGGTAAAAAGTTCCTTCGTATGCGGATAAAAAGTTCCTTCGTATTGGGGTCAAAAGTTCCTTCCTATTCGGGTAAAAAGTTCCTTCCTATTCGGGTAAAAAATTCCTTCGTGTTCGGGTAAAAAGTTCCTTCGTATTCGGGTAAAAAGTTCCTTCGTATTCGGGTCAAAAGTTCTTTCGTATTCGGGTAAAAAGTTCCTTCGTGTTCGGGTAAAAAGTTCCTTCGTATTCGGGTGAAAAGTTCCTCCGTGTTCGGGTAAAAAGTTCCTTCGTATTCGGGTCAAAAGTTCCTCCGTGTTCGGGTAAAAAGTTCCTTCGTATTCGGGTCAAAAGTTCCTTCGTATTCGGGTAAAAAGTTCCTTCATATTCGGGTCAAAAGTTCTTTCGTATTCGGGTAAAAAGTTCCTTCGTGTTCGGGTAAAAAGTTCCTTCGTATTCGGGTGAAAAGTTCCTCCGTGTTCGGGTAAAAAGTTCCTTCGTATTCGGGTAAAAAGTTCCTTCATATTCGGGTAAAAAATGCCTTCGTATTCGGGTAAAAATAAAAAAAAATAGAGTGGAAAATTTGCCGTATAAGGTTGTATAAACTGCCAAAGATAATACTTTTCGGAGTTCAATACATCCACATACATCAAATTTCAAGAATTATCCGACCCTCCGCGTTATCCGAAGCACCCAACTCATCCGAGCCCTCCGCGTTAACAGAGATGCAGGCTCGGATAATACGGAACACTCGCATAAAATGGATAAAGTAGCACTCGGAGAAAATAAAATTGTTGGGACAACAAGCATTTTGTTACCATAACTGATTTAGCTGGTTAACATAGGGAAAACAAAATATTTCGTTGCGGCAGCGAATACTTCGCTGTGGCAACAAATATTTTGCTGTGGCAGCCAAATATTTTGCTACCACAAAAATAAATTATTAGCTATCTACATTTTGTTAGATAAACACAACTATTTTTCTCCGTGCATGCCCGTCCGTGAAGTTAGTCTGTAACTGCTACATTGTTGCATACGCGCTTAAAACTTATACAAGTGTGCTGCGTCTTTATATTATGAGCTGTAAATACATCAGTTCCGATTCTAGAGTCAATGGTAGAACATCGTGGTGTCTCAAAAAAGGAAACAATTCGTAAATTAACAAATAAAGATAATGTTTATATGAAGTGGAGTGTTATTTCTTAAATATATAATAGTAGTACCAGTTTGAATCGAGTATGTTATCCCAGTTTTCGTTTATCCGACGTACGCTCTCCCCACATTACCTCGGATAAACGGGGTTCTACTGTACAAACATTATTTTCAATATAACAAAACGATAAAATACAAACGCGGTGAGTTAATCTTCAAATAAATCTATGTACGTATCTATAACTATCCTATTACCAGTAATTATTCAGCCGTCAAATTACAGCAGGCGTCGTTTGTTCTCATAGCAAACTAAATCGTCGCAGTAACAAGAAAGTTTTGTCGTGATAGCAAAACCAATTGCATCTACGTTTTTTTTTTTTTTTTTTTTTTTTGCTACTTTTACAAATCGGGCTGCGGGAATGAGGTCATTGTCAGCAAAACGCATTTTGTTAGGGCAGCTAAACCATTTTTCTCCGAGTGGATGGACACGGAGAAAAATAGTTCCGTTTCTCTAACAAAATGTAGATCGTTAATAATTCATTGTTGTGGCAGCAAAAATACTTGGCTGGTACAGCAAAATATTTGTTGCCACAGCAAAATATTTGCTGCCACAGCAAAATATTTGCTGCCACAGCAAAATATTTGCTGCCACAGCAAAATATTTGCTGCCACAACAAAATATTTGCTGCCACAGCAAAATATTTGCTGCCACAGCAAAATATTTGCTGCCACAGCAAAATATTTTGTTGTCCCTATGTTAACCAGGTAAGTCAGGTATGATAAAAAAATTCTCGTTGTCCCAACAATATTTTTTCCTCCGTGTAGGGCACGGGTCCATTTTGCCCCGGTGTTCCGTTTTTCCGTGCTGCCCATCCAAGGGGCGTCTTGTGAAGGTGGGACGAAGGACTACTGTCGATCGGTATGAATACGTTATCTCCGAGGGCGGCCAGGCGTCGCCCCTATAAATATCCGCAGTATTATTAAGCGTGCAAGATAACAGTTGGGGTTCGAGGGGTCGAAACTTTGGGCGGAGTGAGGGGACTTCTTAATGAGACGACGAAAGTTGGATCGTCGGGCTGAACAGCATCGGTGCACGCTGTAAAGCGAGCAGGAAAGCTTTTCCGCCGTCAACGCTGTGAAACTTGCCTATCCTTAGTTTTATTTCGCTCTCGTTTGGCATCCTCGACAATAGTTGTCTGCGAGGGAAGAAAGGAACGAAAGGAGCGGAATCGCCGGGACAGGAAAAGGAGCAATGGATGAACAGACGGTGCGAGAAAACCTACGAATTTTCCCTTCGATGCTAACGCTCGAAGGGATATAGCTTCCTCGGCATGAGTCTACTTCGAAGTGGGAACTTATTTGCCTAAGCTCTCGCGAATTCACTTCTCCGGGGATGAGTTTCCTTTCTCCAAGTTTAAATACTCGGAGGAGTTTGCGCTGGCTGTGTGTCTCTCGGTTTGTACACGTGCATGGAGGAGCGATGTATAATTCATTGGGGGAGAGCGGGGCAAAACGGGTTCCTCCATTTGAGTTGAAGCTTTTCTTTGGACGGCAAAAAAAAAAATTGTAAAAACAGTCCGTTCTACCACCTCCTACTTTTTCTCCGTCGTCGGCTCCCTTCCCATGATCATTATTAATATAACTAGCGGTTATGTTGGCTCGGGCGCTGAGAGCTCTCACACTACCTGTGTGAGTATCTGCGAGTGCCTGTGAGTATTTGTGAGTATCCGTGTGGGTATCTGCGAGTGCCTGTGAGTATTTGTGAGTATCCGTGTGGGTATCTGCGAGTTTTTGTGAGTATCTGTGCGTATCTGAGTATATCTGAGTATATCTGAGTATCTGAGTATATCTGAGTATCTGAGTATATCTGAGTATCTGAGTATATCTGAGTACCTGTGAGTACCTGTGAGTATCTGTGAGTATTTGTGAGTATCTGGGTGTACCTGTGAGTATCTGCGAGTATCTGTGCGTATCTGAGTATCTGAGTATCTGTGAGTATCTGTGAGTATCTGTGAGTATTTGTGAGTATCTGCAAGCATCTGTGAGTACCTCTGAGTTTCTGCGAGTATCTGTGAGCTTCTGTGAGTATCTGTGAGTACCTGTGAGTATATGTGAGTATCTGTGAGTATCTGTGAAAACCTGTGTGTATCTGTGAATTTCGGTGAATATCCACGTGAATTTGTACACTGAGAGAACGATTTAGTAAATATGACTATATCGTTTGAGAGTTATTACAATAGCACGTAATTGTAGGGAATTAGGCGACCACTTATGGTAGGAAGTACCAGATTTATAAGAATTTTTCATAGATATTATGGTCGAAATTCGTAGAAAATCTGAGGATTCCGTCATAGGGTGCGCTCTAGTTCCCTACTACTATGCGCTATGGTAATTCTTCTTAGATGATCGGTAGTTTTTAGACCCTTCTCTCAGTGTATGAGTTTTCGTGAGTTTCTGTGAGTGCGTTGTGAGTGTCCAATTTTCATGACCTTTCTTAGTCTGTAGATAATATTAGTTACTAATAATAATATTATTATTGTTAACAAACCGTCTTCCAGTTGTTGACAAAAATTGGTAAAAATGGTCCGCCTTGTACCGATCTCATAATACTTGCAAATCCGGATATGCTGGTAGACTACAACTTGAAAAGCGAAACCGAGAGACGAGCGGGTGTACTGAAACCGTAGATATACGAATGTCTGCAGTACCATCGACTTCTTCTATGCATTTGTACTCTTCCGAATTCTGCCCGTCGACTTCTGTCTGCATCTAAATAATTCAGGAGCTTTGCGGACAAGCGCCGTCGGGATGAAGTACCCGAGCAACGTTCCTTTCAGTGCATGTTCTTCCGTGTTATCCATACATACATATATATATATAGTATTATATATATAGTATTATATATATACATTTATATACGTATACATACATATATATATATTCGCGACTATTCCGGTGGTTTGTTCGAGGCGCGACCTCCGCGGTACACGAGGATTTAAGCCCGATTCCATTATCGTACCTGACACGAAACTAGCCAACCGAATGGGCCGCGCTCGCTCGCTCGTCCTTCTCTCCGTCTCTCCACTGTACGTGCTCGTCCATCCCTGTGGCTGCTATCACACGCGTGACTTCCCACATTGAAACTGGTGTGTAACAGTTTCGAGTCATTCGTGTTATCAACGAGCGGTAATATCCACTGATTATATATCAGTTGCATTCAACGCGCCGGATGTCAAAAATTATGCAGAAAAAAAACCTTTCGCCTCACTCGGAAAATTAACGAAACGCGATGGCTGCGTACGAGGATGTTAATAATTAACTAGCAGTAATATCCACTGATTATATACAGTCGCATCGTACGCGCCGGATGTCAAGAATTATGAAGAAAAAAAAAAACCACTGTGTGGCTGATGGAGCGAAGGAAGACCTTCGAGCTTGACTACTCATCGAGCATGTAGCGTCAGAATTTTGTTAAATCAGCGTTCGATTATTTTCAATCGGAATCCATTTTTTTTAAGTGCCAAAAATGTATACGGAAAGTAAAAAAACAATGAAAAAATGATAGGAATGTAAAAATGATGTCAACAATATAAAAATGATGTTAAGAATATAAAAATTATGTCAAGAATATAAAAATGATGTCAAGAATATAAAAATGATGTCAAGAATATAAAAATGATGTTAAGAATATAAAAATTATGTCAAGAATATAAAAATTATGTTAACTATGGCCGTGCTGCGATTGCGTTTCACATCCCTTTAAAGTGCAATTGTAAAACAAATTTAATCGCAAACATCCGCATTGTTCTGTTCGTTCGAAAACTACCCCCGTACGTGAAGGGCCTACATTGCGTTATGCTGCATTACGTTACGTTGTAAATCTCTCTCCATTTTAACTCCGGCTTTCGCCTCACTCGGAAAATTAACGAAGCTCGATGGCTGGGTACGAGGATGTTACAGTTGAGTCTGCTATAGACGGTTCACATTGCAACGGCGCACACGGGTGCAATTTCTACACGGGCAGCCGTGCGAGTAAAATGGCATGGTTGAGAACTCCGCGTCGCCGGGTGGTAGGCGGAGGGTCGGCGGTGCGCGGGTTAACTTCGCTTCGCGTCGGTTCAAACCACGCGTTCAAAGTGGGTCACTCCCCGGCGACGACGACATGGCACCCTGCCAATGCTCTCACCTGCTGCGGAACGTCCCACACCTTATTTCACCGCCCGGACCCCCGAGACGCAATAAAGGTGGGAGGATCGTAGAGCGGGGCAATACGGAACATTTTTACCAATTTTTATTGCGGTTCGTCGCAGAGCAATTGTCTCATCTGAAATGAAGGAAATGGTCCGTTTTGCCCCGTGCATAAAAAAAAAAAAATTATTGTATTGAGGCGAGTTCACCTGCGTTCAAAGGCGTCATTTAATTGGTACAATAACAAATCTTGTTTGAATCGACTGAAGCGTAGACAGTAAAAAAATAATTTCGTAAAATCGGAATACGAAGTTTCGTAAAAATGATTTTGTTAAATAAATGACAAAATCTTTTGTTCCGGCTTGAATATACAAACTTGTCGTTTTATTTCCCGTGTTATTGACACTTTTAGTTTGTACTTTTGTTCGTAAAACTGGAAGTCAGATGGTGCGATCGGAAAATTAACATTTTAAAAATTGTTGACGTTTGTGCACTGATAAAAAAATACGGTTCGTTCAACCAAAATTCGGGCAGGGACGTTCAACTAAATATTTTGTTGATACAGCTAAAAGATTGGTTAGTTCAACGATTTATCGGGTGATTTAACCAAAATATTTTTGGTTCATTAAAATATTTTGTTCGTCCAACTAAATATTTATTTGAACGTCCCTGCCCGAATCTTCGTTGATTCAACTGTACTTTTTTATCAGTGTGAACAATAAATTTTTGTTAAAAGTACAAACTCTTTTTACTGTTTATTATCAACAAAATAATGATTTAGTTGTGCCAAACAAACAACAGCTTTGAACGTATGTGACCGCGAATTTGGTTGATCCAACAATTTTTTTTTCACGGGTCCGTTTTGCCCCGCTTTTCCCCTAGGAACGCCGCAACACGGAAGCGCACTTTCACCGCGCGAAGGGCCGACTCTGACCTCCTCATAGGAAAGACTCTCACACAGGTGAACCTGAATGAACTTTTTCTCGGTTAGTTTTTTTTTTTGGTTTTTGTTCTTCCGCACTAGAGCGAAAGCGAGAGAGCCAATGGTTAGCCGACGACTGGTGTAAAAATAATGCCAGCTGCGCAGTTAACAGAGGGGAAGAACGTTAGAGCAACTTTCTCATTCTGCTCGCTTTGCTTTTTTTTATAGAGGCCGGTTGAGACACTAAAGTCAAAGTGGAATCGTACACCGAAAAAAAGGTTTGGTAATATCAAACCAAGCTGCGGTTGTGCCTGGCGAAAGAAATATTTGGTCGATTGAAAGAAATATTTAGTTGATTGATCGAATATTTAGTTTTTGACCGAATATTTAGTTTTTTGACCGAATATTTAGTTTTTTGACCGAATATTTAGTTTTTTGACCGAATATTTAGTTTTTTGACCGAATATTTAGTTTTTTGACCGAATATTTAGTTTTTTGACCGAATATTTAGTTTTTTGACCGAATATTTAGTTTTTTGACCGAATATTTAGTTTCTGACCGAATATTTAGTTTTTTGACCGAATATTTAGTTTTTTGACCAAATATTTAGTTTTTTGACCGAATATTTAGTTTTTGGACCGAATATTCAGTTTTTTGACCGAATATTTAGTTTTTTGACCAAATATTTAGTTTTTTGACCGAATATTTAGTTTTTTGACCGAATATTTAGTTTTTTTACCGAATATTTAGTTTTTTTACCGAATATTTAGTTTTTTGACCGAGTATTTAGTTTTTTGACCGAGTATTTAGTTGTTTGACCGAATATTTAGTTGTTTGACCGAATATTTAGTTGTTTGACCGAATATTTAGTTGTTTGACCGAATATTTAGTTGTTTGACCGAATATTTAGTTGTTTGACCGAATATTCAGTTGATCGACCGAATATTTAGTTGTTTGACCGAATATTTAGTTGCTTTAACAAATAGTTACTTGGATCGATTGAACAAACATTTTGTTCAATCGACCAAATATTTCTTTCGCCACCCGCAACCGCAGCTTAGTTTGATATTACAAAATCTTTTTTTCGGTGTATAGAAGGTTACAGTATGCAAAAGAACCGCAAGGAAGTACCTTCGGTAAAAATGCATTCTTTCGGGTTCCCAAACGTCCCGTAAAATCTTGTCTTAGGAGAGCTTCGCGGTCTCGAGCGTCCGAGCGGGGGCAAAGCGTGTTCCGTTTTGCCCCGCTCTCCTGCCGTCATTAGAGGATCAAGCTGCGTTGTTAAATTTTACAAAGGATAAGCCGAATTCGAAATCCACTTTGCGCGTTGCACAGACGACCTATCGATTGCACGCCGGTGAAGATCCTCCGCGAAATATTCAAACTGCCCAAGATTGAGAGTCAACGACGAGGAAGCAATTGACAACAAAAATAAAATAAAAAAAAATTCCCCGCTTTTAAGCTTCGTCTCTCGTTTCCGTATCTAGCGTCGCTGTACTTTGCCTTTATTCTTTGCCCACTTGGCCTGCACTGAATAGGCTCGTTAATGGCTCAGGCTCTCGGCTACCGAGCTCGGATATTCCACCCGACAATGCTCACTTCGGAGGGGTATTTTTTTTTTTTTTTTTTTTTTATGGCTCACAACGACAAAAAATGGTACGTACGAACGACGCTCGTAGCGGCGGAGGTTCGGGCTTTCGGGCCTCGTTGCTTCGAGCGAAAAAAGAAGGGACAAAAAAATACTAAAAAAAATAAGAGAACGAAAACTGAGAGCCAGAAACTGTCTGCACCGGGAACAGACATTTCTCGTGGATACCGAGATCCATTATATCGTTCGAAGCATCATTTCCACGACAAAGCTTTTCTTTCCTCTTATATTCCGTAGATACATCCATGAGAGATTTTTCTCCTCTCCGATTCAACGATAAATTCGAGATTTATTCGCTCACTCCTGCACAACTCGATAACTCCGAGGTTCTGGAGCTCGAACGAAGATACAGGGTGAAAGTGAGTGGGACGGACCGCAACCTCGGGGCAGAACGGACCAACCTAAGGTAATCCGTGCGGTACAGTAAAGTCAAGTTGGGTAAGCGCATTTAATACAATTTTTTGTTCACGTTTTAAAGGAGACATTTTCGCGAACTAAGGTGGATCTAGATTAAAGAAATCTTACTTTATGTACACTGAGAAAAAGAAATTGTTGGATTAATCAAATGCGCGTTGACACACGTTCAAAGGTGTATTTTGTTGGTGCAACAAATATGTTTGTTTCAATCGACAAATTTTGAATGACACGTTCAAAGGTGTATTTTGTTGGTACAATAAATATATTTGTTTCAGTCGACAAATTTTGAATGAATTGAAGCAACTGATCGTTTAAGAAAACAATGCTTTGTTTCTACCAAACGGATAACAGCTTTGAACGTATGTCAACGCGACTTTTGGATAACCCAATCAATTTTTCTTCTCAGTTTACGAAAGATTTACTAGAACGAATTTACAGAAGAGAAATTCAATTCACGCTAATAAATTCAACGGGCATATTTAGATGAGGTTTTTGTGAAATCGTGTTTTTTATTTTTGTGCGATCTTAACTATTGACAGCTCATTTTGGTCGTTGAAATGTGTTTGACGAATTCACTGAGTAATTTGCCTCGTTTAGTATATTTGTTTATTATTTTTCTGAATATGTATACATTTTTTTAGATTTTTAAATTCACTTTGAATTTTGTGACTTTCTACACGTTTTTCCCACATAAAAAAAAAAAATTCAAAGTGAATAACAAAATTTGCAAAAATTCATACGTATTCAGAAAAATAAACGAATCATTTTCATTAAAAAAAAAGTTATGTTTCCGGGAGATTTGTTGAACAATCAAATTTTTCATCAATTTGTTAATAACATTTTGGAATTATTATTATGCAAAATTAATCTTTTCGGCATCGAGAAGTGTTTACAATTCCCTCTCAATTCTCTGAAACTTATGCGAAATCAACACCATTCGCAAGGACTAAGTTAAGGAGGTTGGAGCGCTTTAAGACTAGTCAATTGAGTGCCACGTTTTTAAAGTCCTTTATGCAAATTTTTACGCATCTATTCATTATAGTGGATGGTTATTTGTATTACAAAAGATGTCCTTAACCTAGAAAAATATTAATTGCAATGGATTTGCAAAAATGTTAACGGGTTTGTGTTAATTTTCGAAAAGGTTCAGATTAGTTCACTTTTTTCAATAAAGAATGCACAATTTTTGCTCAATTTTGATGTATTACGACTCGTTCTCTTCCTTGAAAGATGTTCAACAAATTCATCATTTAGATCTTCGATAGCATTTTCCTGTACTGTCATTTTGAAACGCAAAATACTATCGAATGTCTAGATGGTAAATTTGTAGAGCATCTTGAAAGAAAGTAAACGAGCCATAATACACCGAAATCGAGAAAAAATGGCGCATTCTTTATTGAAAAAGCTGAACGAATATGTACGTTTTCGAAAATTGAGCACAAGCCAGTTAATATTTTTGCAAATCCATCGAAATAAATGTTTATCCAGTTTGACATCTGCTATAATCCAAATAATCATCCACCATAATCGATAGATGCGTAAAAATTTATGTATAAACGACTTTAAAAACCTACCACTCATTTGACAAGTGTGAAGCGCTCCAACCGACATTCAACATGCAATAAAACCTTTCATGTGACGTGGAGAACAACGGTCCGTTTTGCCCCTCCTCCCCAACCGCTATTTGTCTCTCCTCCTTTGATGTCCAATTCTCTGCTAAAAAGAAGTAGCACAGTCTCCACGGCTCGCCTCCCTCAAACTATAATTATCTTTCACGAGGTGATTCCACGCGGGGCAAAACTGGTGTGAATTTGGACCACCCTTTTTGCATAGCCCATGTTAAATCGCACCTGCATTTCTCGCAATTTTTTTCCCCCCTATGTGCATTATCATTATCCCCCTAAACATATATTACCGCATTTCCATGACAAGTTTCCTTCGCCAGAGAGAGAGGAACGACGAGCCGCGCTCGCCGGACCGTCGCCGACGAGCGTTGTTAAAAAAATAATTTCCCTCGGGTCGGACGGTTCGATCGTAGTCGTTGCGCGGCGCGCAAAACTCCCCGGTAACAACCCCCAACGTCCGGCATATTTTATCCCCCTGGCCAACGTTTTCATTCTTTCTCTAGAACTGCCCCTCTACAGCCGGCCTTCCCTCCCCTCGAATACAATGCACGAATGAAGCGTAATAACGGTATAATGGTAAAAAATGCAACAGCGTCGAAGTGCACGAGAGTTGCGTGTGTCGCTCGAGGGAGTAAGGCGAGGGTGCCGAGAGACGGGTTCGGTGTATAAAGCCTCGCGAGTTCTGGCGTCGCCAGCCAGAGAGGCGACTGTACCTTCGCGAGCATCGTTTTTCCATAGTAAACACGCGACCAATATCATTCACGGTGCTAGTGCATACACCCAGTGCGATTACGTAGTTAACGTCGAAGCACCATGAGCCACGTTGATGGCTAATTTGTCATCAACGTAGCCCAGCGGGAGTGCCACATACGGGGCCAGTACTGGTTAAGCGCCGGTCAGTGTCCGGCCAACGTCGGCCAGCATCGGCCCGGTCTGCCATTCTCACCAGGGCAGTTCCGTCGCTGAGAAACCGAACATCCCAGAGGCGAAACTTGAATCGATCCAGGGAGAGTGGGGCAAAACGGACCCAGGTCCTTCACTCGGGATTAAATTGTTGCTAAAAATGGGCCGTTTTGCCCCGGTCTTCTGTTTCATCCAGCTCTCCCCCAGAATCACCGGCGAAGCACCATGAGCCACGTTGATGGCTAATTTTTCATCAACGTAGCCCAGTGGGAGTGCCACACACGGGGCCAGTACTGGCTAAGCGCCGGTCAGTGTCCGGCCAACGTCGGCCAGCACCGGCCCGGTCTGCCATTTCCACCAGGGCAGTTCCGTCGCTGAAATGAGAAACCGAATTTCCCTTCGGGGAGTTCTTAGAGGCGAAACTTGAATCGATCCAGGCAGAGTGGGGCAAAACGGACCCGGGTCCTCCACTCGGGATTAAACTTTTGCCCGACGTAGGCTGTTTTGCCCCGGTCTTCTGTTTCATCCAGCTCTCCCCCAGAGTCAATGGCGAAGCACAGCGAGACACGTTGATGGCCAATTTTTCGTCAACGTACCCTACAGTGAGGGAAGGATCTAGTAAATATGACTATGCTGCTTGAGAGATATTACCATAGCATATAGTAGTAGGGAACTAGGTCGCCACCTATGGTAGGAAAATCCGTAACTTTCCGCCATAGCTGGCGCCCAACTACTATGCGTACGATGGTAATTTTTCTTAGATGATCGGTACTTTTTACTAGATCCTTCTCTCAGTGTAGTGGAAGCGCTACACACGGGGCCAGTACTGGCAAAGCGTCGGTCAGTGTCCGGCCAGCACCGGTCCGGTCTGTCGTTCCTACCAGGGCAGTTCCCTCGCTGAGATGAGAAACCGAATTTCCCTTTGGGGAGTTCCTAGAGGCGATACTTGAATCGATCCAGCGAGAATGGGGCAAAACGGACCCGGGTCCTCCATTTCGGGATTAAACTTTTGCCCGACATAGGCCGCTTTGCCCCGGTCTTCCGTTTCATCCAGCTCTCCCCCAGAGTCAATGGCGAAGCACAGCGAGACACGTTGATGGCCAATTTTTCGTCAACGTACCCTACAGTGAGGGAAGGATCTAGTAAATATGACTATGCTGCTTGAGAGATATTACCATAGCACATAGTAGTAGGGAACTAGGTCGCCACCTATGGTAGGAAAATCCGTAACTTTCCGCCATAGCTGGCGCCCAACTACTATGCGTACTATGGTAATTTTTCTTAGATGATCGGTACTTTTTACTAGATCCTTCTCTCAGTGTACTGGAAGCACCACACACCGGGCCAGTACTGGCAAAGCGTCGGTCAGTGTCCGGCCAGCACCGGTCCGGTCTGTCGTTCCTACCAGGGCAGTTCCCTCGCTGAGATGAGAAACCGAATTTCCCTTTGGGGAGTTCCTAGAGGCGATACTTGAATCGATCCAGCGAGAATGGGGCAAAACGGACCCGGGTCCTCCATTTCGGGATTAAACTTTTGCCCGACATAGGCCGCTTTGCCCCGGTCTTCCGTTTCATCCAGCTTTCCCCCAGAGTCAGCGCCTATCGACACTCCCTTTAGCTTTCACGCGATAAGATTTCCGGGGTAACAGTTCCGATCTGACGCTCGACGAAGGACGGACTCAGCTATACGATCCGATAGGAGATTTCTCTCCGCGATTGATTAATGCGATTTCGAGGGGTCAAATAATACGGGCTATTGTCCTGTCGATACGATCCAACGCGAGATTCGCCCCGGTGATTGATCAGTCTAATTTCGAGAAGTAAACGACAGGAGTTCCCGACTCGTCGTCACGGTCCGATGTGTATTTATCATTGCGTGATTATGATTAATGCAATTCGGTCGAGTTAGGTCAAGTGTCCATGGCTCGCGTCACGTCATCAGCTTAATTGTACGTGGCAATCTGCAATTTCTTTTTAATCTCTTTTATTTATCTTTTTTTTATGGATTTTTCTCATCCAGTGAACAATCCTAGCTTCTAGATTTTTTGTCGTTTAATCAGCAAACGCACTCTCATTTGTTTGGAGTATGTAAAAAAAAAAAAAAAAATTCTGCGAAAGGCTAAAGCGAAGAATAAGCGTGACGATGAAGGGAATGAGACTGAGGAGACAATCCTCGGGTTGACACAGCGGGGTGTGGCGCTCGACCAACGCCAGGAAATCAGGTGCAGCCCCGGCCGCGCACAACGAGGATTATCGGATGTAGTTCGTATGGAGATTCCGAATAGAATCGCCGGAGTGAATTGACGCTGATATAACAGTTGACGATGTAGTTCGGATATCCATGTGGACACAGTGGGTTCGGTCGAGGAGCTTATGTAATCGCTGTATATGACGGTAGACCGTTGCGTAAACTTCGTAGGGATTCTTACTCAAGGCGTTTTATAAGTGGATGAAAACGGGGCAAAATGGACCGTTTCTGCTTACGTACTCACGAGACGAAGAAAAGTCTCATATGACATGGAAGACACACACCCTGAAAGATAATTGATGTCGTGTACCTCGCAAATAAATATTTATTTTTTAAATAATATTTATTTTTAAGTAATAGTTTAAAAAAAAAAATAGTTATTTTTTAAATAATAGTTACTTTTTAAATAATAGTTATTTTTTAAATAATAGTTTTTTTTTTAATAATAGTTTTTTTTTAAATAATCTTTATTTTTGTAAATATTAGTTATTTTTAGAATAATATTTATTAAGTACATATTTATTTATGGAGCGCCCGTCAAATAAATTATTTTTCTGGGTGCATCGGCTCGGAGTGTATCAATGTTCCGTTTTGCCGCATTATTCACTGGGTAGTTTCTAATGCGCATTTCGCAGAAGTGTTCTTTCGTCATGAAAACTGCACATCGAGCTACCCGTGTGAATTTTTTCGAAATTCTTATTTTTTTGCCATATCTCGACTGGCTGGCGGGTCAAACGGTTCATTGTCTTGTGAAGCTCAAAAAAATGTATCCTTCAAAAATCTGTGGAAAGCTTCTTGGAGCTCTCTTAATTATTAGCAAGAACCGGAAATCTTCCTACCGTATCATTATCATCGTAGAGACATCCCACGTATTTCCCAATTTACCGGAACAATTTCGCGCGTCTCCGTAAGTGGCTTATCCTCTCGACGTCCTTAATTATCAAAGTTATATCTGTCCCGACCGTGAAATTCGAGTGTCCCCTAACGACACGGAACTCCTCAAATCATCCGAGTTTGCACCGCAAGCTCCGATTCTCCGGACGATTAATTCTCGTCGAGCTGGCTTGATATATATATATGTCTCTCTGAGCCCGCGCCAGTCCCGAGATTCCTTCGTATTAGATCGGCAAAGCCTCACGGACATCCTATGTGAACATGCTTACGACGCCATTTATTATTTCGTCTGCAAAGAAGTTTCACAAACGAGTGGGTCCAACGATAAATCTCGAAGAATTTCGGTCGTTAGATTTCGCCAGAAAAATGACGCGTTGTTCCCTCCGAAACGTTTCGATGTACAGCTTCCAGAGGGAGGCGAAACGAAACCCCGGGGCAAAATGGACTATACACTAAATTTGACCAATTTCTCGCGCGACATGAAAGATATAAATTAAGTTTCATCTCAAATCGAGCACACACAGGTCCGTTTTGCCCCGCTCTTCTGGATTTTGATTTTCACGATTATCGGGCCAGTTTTGCTTCCTCATAGAGGAAGCTATGAAATGCGATTTTTCGCTGGCGTCCGGCTGTGTGCCTGCGTGTGTGTGTGTGTGTGTGTGTGTGTGTGTGTGTTTGTGTGTCAGTCAGACTTACATCGTTTAAAACGACTATAAATCGGAAAAGGTTTGAGATGGCTAGTTGAAATTTGGTACAGTAGTAGAATGATATCTTCTCTTCATGCAGTGCCATTTTTATGAAGATTGAGACCGAATTGACATTTTTGGAAAATGTCCGTGGTATCTCTGACTTGTGTAAATTTTGAGCTATCATCCTAAAACTGCATACGAATATAAAATTTTGATCAAAGACCCTTGGTATTGAATTTAGTCAATGTATCCGAGCTGTCAGATTTTTATCATTTGGATGTTTTTCAAATTACAAAAAACAGTCTAATTCAAGGAACCATGGAGGTGTAGTTTGACACGGGAATAGACTAACACTTTACAATGTTTGGTATTAACTTTGGCGAAAATTCATAAAAATTTGAGATTCCAACATTTTTGAATTTTCTTGAACACGTGTATTTCATGCCCGGCACGAGTTCCTGCATCGAATGTCGCTCTAGGAATAACCCAATGTGCCGATTCGTCATCAGTGGGGGAAAATACATGTTTTAACAACGACAAGTGACCCAAATTTCAAGTAGCGATTTTCGGCAATAAATTTTACGGTAACTTTCGACAGTTTCAATTTTATGAGGTTTAGCATTTTTTTTAATGTTACGAAAAAAGCTGCAAAGTAATTTTGGCATCCTCTACGTGGAAGCCAAAATCGATCATTGAACTTTCTCATAGAGGAAGTTGTGCGCAAAATTGTAATAAATGAGGAAGCCATGTGCACATTACTTCGCAGCTTTTTCATGAATGGTTGCAAGGTATTGGAAACGAAGAGGGGGGGAAGAGGGGGGGGGGAAGAGGGGGGAGAGTCTGCCTTTCATCACCAGCTTCAGTGATTATCAGTCTGGAGCCAATGGCTCGATAAATGTGCCTGAATCTGCAGTGTACCTAACTGCTGCAGACTGGTGGCGATATAGTGCACGATACCGTGGGGCTACGAACGCGTTCTCCTTGACCGTCGATTGCTCGATTCCTCGACGAGTCAGTGCACCTTAAAAAGTCGATACCGAAGCACGGTTCCACAACCGTTGTAGCAACAGTGCCATCGGGCAATGCAACAGATAGTCGTGACCAGAAATGGTCGTTGCGCCCATCGGCCAATTGCGAAACATTAGCGCAACCAGGCACAGTAATAAAACTTAACGTGCCATTTTTCTGACCGCGCTTTATCGTCCCTCGTTCCAACATTCGGGCCTCAACCCTTCAAGTTCCATGCCTCCTTTCCGCAGAAAAATAACAATTTTTCTCAACCCCGTCTCGACGCTTTTCTGAATAATCGCAAATGGTTTCCATTTCTGAAAAATCACCTTTTCATTTTTTTTTACGCTTGAATTGGAAAAAATTAAATTTGAATTTTTTTTTTATTTACAAAGTAAAGAATTCAATATTAAAAATAAAAATGTGTTCAAATTCTCAGTTTTTCATGTAAAAACTACACAGGTACAATGGAATTGGTTCATCTGTATTGAACTTACAATGTGATACGGACGTCCGATGGACTAAAAGATTGAAAAACAGGTATTTTTGTTGTTTAATTGGTTTCTGATTCACTATGCCTAATGTCAACGATCCAATGATACTACGCAGTAAGTTTCAGTTACATCGTTGAACTTCTTTCAAAGATCTACCATGATACAGTCTTCCGATGGGATCAAGATATTGAAAAAATGTGATTTTAATATGCACTTCTTACGTGTAAGGATTGAGTGCCTAAAAATCAAAACTCTCGAACTATAAAAAAATAAACAAATTTCATTGGGTCTCGTTACTATAAATCACCTACATGGCGAATATGGCCGGTCATTAAATGATACATTATCGATAACCATAATAGTATCTTGATCTTCAAATTACTTAGATTTTCATGAATTCCACGCACTTATCCATCCGCGCCGTAATAATCACAATAGCCCGTTTTGTTAGTAATTGTGATATAACTTCTGCACAAGCGAACTATACGCGATATTCAAACGGAAATTTCAGCTGCATCGGTTAACTTCTTTCAAAGATCTACCATGATGCGGACGTCCGATGGGATCAAGATATTGAAAAAAAAATCATTTTAATAGGCACCTCTTACATGTAAGAAGTGAGTGCCTAAAAATCAAAACTCTCGAATTGAAAAAAGTAAAAAAAATTCTTTGGGCCTCGTTACTATAGATCACCGACCCGGCGAATATGGCTCGCCATTAAAGCCGACCCTATCGATAACCACCATAATATGTCGATCTTCGAATTCATTGGATTTTCAAGAATTCCATGCGGTTTTCCATCAGCGCCGGAATACTCATAATAGGCCACTTTGTTCGTCCTTGTGACACAACTTCTGCACAAGCGAACTATACACGATATATAAAACAACTCGATAACTCAGACCAAGCGGGGCGGCGGGGAGCCCCGATTGTCTGACCCGTACGGAGTTGCACTACTTGGCACTCGAGGCGTAGGCGCCGCGGCGCACTGTGAACCTACTCAGTCAAAACGTCCGGTTTGTTCCACTTGCCACGTCTCACTTTATCGTCAATTACCAACTTTTTACGGCAACAATAACCCCGAAGAACGAGAAGCTCGGAAAGGGTACTTTATTGGCATGCATACGTAATAATTTGCCTTTCGCACTTGCGCTACTGTATCGTTCAGGAAGGTTTTCATCGATACTGTTGCAAAATCGGAACGCGCCTTAGTCGCAGCGTGTGTATCTACGCCGTTTAGAATGAATTATTCAATACCGAGAGCATCAATGCAGTCGCCCGAGGTCATTTTTATTCTGGTCGTCGACGCAACGTGTAAGAAATAAAAGGAAACCAACTGGCGAAGTGTCTATCGAGTTACTCGACCGAGTACGCGATCGTCGATGTACGCACTTGTTTCGTTCTGTTAACTTCCATTCGCGGAAAATCGAGAGCGGTTTTACGAAAATAGCCTTATTTGTATATTGTAACTTAAATAACCAAACTGCATACAGGGCGGACACGGACACATTCCAGTTTCCAGACACGGGGTAAAATGGAACGTCATGAATATCTTTAAAAAAAATTCAATGAAGCACTTAGCCCAGATGCTTGGTTACAATGGGAATTCTGGACGTAATTTTTTTAATGTCAGTTTTCATTTTTTTTTTTTCCAGATGCTCAGAATAATTGTCTCGATTTTTTTTTCTTTTTTCTAGAGAGTCCGCTTCGGGATATTCGCTGCGAACGGCCTGTTTTTATTGGCTACTCCGTTTCGCCCCCGTCTTCTTTGCAAAGCTCGCAAATTTTTTTCGATGCCGAAATTATTTGAGGTAAAGGTCCCAGTTTCTGACACTGACCCAGTTTGTGACAGGGGTACCTCCAGCACAGTCGGCTCCCCCCACCATTTGTTATGCAGCCAATGGTCGGCGCGCGTTCGGGGGCTCAGAAACTGCGACTCTTGGTCCTCCTTGTTTATCCCTATGATTTTACACGCTTAAGGGGAAGTTAAAGTCACGTGACGGGGCCATGAGTGTGAGAGAGATAGTTGCAATTTTCAAATTTACTTTATTCAATGATGCTAATTTTTTTGAGAAAAAGATTATTTCGGGCCGGATGCGAAATTACCGTGTGCATTCGACTCGAATTTGCTTTTTCCTCAAAAAAATTAGCACCCGCGAGAAAAGTTCATTACAGTTTTCATTACCGACCGCGATATTTCACTTCCCCTTAAGGTAGTAACTAGCGAACAGCCTGAGCCCACGTGAGTTCAGAGAGAGATAAAAATCTGAAAAAAATCAAGCATATGGAAGGTGCTGAAAACATTGATTATGCATAATAATAATTCCAAAATGTTATTGACAAATTAATAAAAAAAAAGTTCAACAAATCCCCCCGCAACGTAACTTTTTTTTTCATATAAAAACAATTTGTTAATCTTTTCGAATACGTATGAATTTTTTCAGAATCTTGTGTAATTTTTGAAAATGACTTTTTATTAACTAAAAACGCGATTTAAAAAAATTGCACGAAATTCTGAAAAAATTCATACGTATTCCGAAAAATTAACAAATCGTTTTCATAAAAAAAAAAAAGTTAGGTTGCCGGGTGATTTGTTGGTAAATTTTTTTTTCGTTAATTCGTTAATAACATTTTTGAATTATTATTATGCAAAATTAATCTTTTCGGTACCTTCCATACGGTTGATTTTTTTTCAGATTTTTATCTCATCGAGAAGTGTCCGCAATTCTCGCTCAATGCTCTCTGAACTCACGTGGGCTAAGGCTGTCCGCTAGTACTACCTTACGGAGGGTCGAGCGTTACGTCATCGAGAAAAGTATGCTGATTTTTTTTTACCCTTTGATACGAACGTTCTCAGTGTAACTGCAAAGTTCGAATGCGTTCGTCTTCACCGTTTTCGAGAAATATTTTTTTTTTAATTTGCACCATTTAACATTGATTCTTATGGCAGATTGAAAATAAGCGATGAATTTTATGGTTTCTAGGGTAGTTCATGCGGAAACGTTGCAAACAAATTATTGAAAACTGTAAAGAATATTATCAGGAAGCTCTGTATAAATATGTAGACACTTGTTCTTCACCGTTAGTTAACAATAAGCAATTACATGGAACTTTACAGCTTTATCTCGGCACGCTTGGCACGTGCGAGTGAGAGGCCGCATAGCGGACCTCTCACTCGCACACGACCTGCCGCGCACCTTGCGCGCCACCGAGCCTATCCCCTCCGAGTCTCGCGCTCGACCCTCCTTAAAGTGAGAGAGCTGCGTAGAAGTGTCATAAACTGGGCCTTTTATACATATAATAAATATACATACATGAAATAACATACTTTTTTATACATATAATAAATATTGTATATGTCAGTGATATCGTGATTTCATGTATTTATACATACATAAAATAACATACTTTTTTATACATATAATAAATATTGTATATGTCAGTGATATCGTGAATTTATAGCTGTAACGGGAAAAGCTCGTGAAAACTGTGTCATAACAGTCTCGAGCACTCGTCGGAATGGCGCTTGAAATGTTTTCCGTGATTCGCGAAACTCGTGCTGAAATTTCGAGGTTTTGGAATCGCGTGTATACAAGAGACTGTGGTAACACAACAGTGCTGTGCAACAGCGGGAGACACGAGGATGAGAGTAATGTAGACGAAGGAACGGTTCGCGGAGGGACGAGCGTCAGACACAGAGACCCTCGATAGACAAGCGACCTGGGCGGGAAGTTCGTCGCGTATTATTTCCCAAGCGACGATGAAGCTCTCGGCTACAGAGGGGTAAAATTTCCGCAAAACCCTCGGCATTCCGCTCGCGAAAAATATTCCCCTCGGGCGCTCGGGTTCATACGAAGCTGCAGAAATTCTTTTCTACTCCCGGTGAAAATGACTTCCGTTCATCCAAATGTCGCTTGACTTCGGGTGCATAATAATTCTGTTTTTTTAGGAGCTTTTTTTTTTTTTAGATTCATTTTTATTTAAAATTTTTGTTCTTAGAGCCGTCAAAGTTCCTCATGTGCTGCTTCCATCTTCAGCCTCCTCGCGCGACAGCGAATTAGCGAACGAGTAATATGTAGAAAAAAAACACGATCAATTGTTTCGATAAATTTCGGGTGATTAAAATTGTTTTTTTTTTTTTTTAGAATCGGGGATGAAGAAAAATGATGAAAAATAAATTTGCGAGAAAAATTTATAAGGGCGGTCGCGATAAATGTTTCACTCTGGCGGTCGGGTTCATTCAAAGCTGCAGAAATTCTTTTCTACTCACGACGAAAATTACTTCCCTTCATAGAAATTTCGCTCGACTTCAGATACATAATACTTCTTTTTTTACAAGAAGCTTTTTTTTATTTTTTTTTATTTTTGTTTTCAGAGCAGCTAGAGTTACTCATGAGCGGTTTCCATCTTCAGACTCCTCGTGCGATAGCGAATTAGCGAACGATTAAAGTAAATTTAAAAAAACCGGTTCAGTTGTTTCGATAAATTTCGGGTCATCTTTTTTTTTGAATTGGGGATGAAGAAACCAAAATGGGTATGCATTCGCGCGAAAAAATTAGAAAGCCGTTCGCGAGAAATATTTCCCTCTGGCGGTAGGGTTCATTCAAAATTGCAGAAATTATTTTCTGCACAATGAACCCCCAAAAATAGTACATTACTCCACGAGGGCGAAAAAGTGTTTCGCACGAGGGATGTACGAAATTTTTCATCACAAGGTGCGAAAATGGCGGTTTTACGCACGCGAAGTGGGCGGAAAAGTTCCCATTTCCGCACCGAGTGATGATAAATAATTTATTTGACGGCCACCGTTTATTTAGTAAAGTATTTATTTGATTTAAGTAAAGTATTTATTTGATTTAAGTAAAATATTTATTTGGGTTAAGTAACTATTTACTTAATCGAAATAAATAATTATTTAAATCAAATAAATATTTTATTTAAACCAAATAAACGGTGGCCGTCAAATAAATTTTTTTTCTGGGTAAAAATGACTTCCTGTCATCCAAATGTCGCTCAACTTCAGGTGCAAAATACTTTTATTTTTTTACAACTAGCTTTTTCATTTTTTTCTATTTTTTGTTACTTTCGTTTCAGAGCAGCCAAAGTTCCACATGAGCAGTTTTCATCTTCAGCCTCCTCGTGCGACAGCGCATTAGGGAATGTGTAAAACGAATAAGAAAAACACGATCGATTGTTTCGATAAATCTCGGGTCACGTTGACATTTTTTTTTTAGAATTGGAGTTGAAGAAAACAAAATGAGTATGCATTCGCGTGAAAAAATGACAAAGCCGGTCGAGATTGCGAACGTCAGTGAGTCGTAGAGACAATAACGGTAAGAGGTCGGAATACTTGCACGGTGAAACGCAAGCAGAAAGCCGTTGGGTTCGAGAAGAAATGTGTACCATACATAATACATGGATATAGTAGTTGTACTATACGCCACAGCCTATCCGACGTCCCAACGAAAAGAGGAGACAGTTCACGCTCTGAATCCCCTCGATATTCGTGACTCGAGTCATGGGCGCGATAAACCGTGCCGAAAAAAAATACCCGCACCAGAAGTGCTTCCCTTTTATGTGACATTTTTTTTTTTTACTTTCGATCTTTACTTCTCTTTCGCACGAAAGGACAACTATGATTTCCCTGGTGAATACAAAACAGCGGAGACCGGGACAAAGCGCACCAGCTAAGCGATACATGGAGTTTCATCGATTTGTATAAAATATTAAAACAGGGACAAAAGGGATACGGCCCGTAGATACACTGAGAAAAAAAAAATTGTTAGATCAACCAAGTTGCGTTCCCCCGCGTTCAAAAGCGTTATTTAGCTGGTACAATAAATTTTTTTGTTTGTATCGAAATATTTTGAATCGACTAAAGCGAATAATCGTTCAATAAAAGAATGGTTTAGTTGTACCAACCAAATAACAGCTTCGAACGTAGGTGACCGCGAATTTGGTTAATCCAACAATTTTTTTTCTCAGTGTACATAACATAACATAACAAAACCTTTTTTTCAAGACAAAAATAAATCTGCGACAGGCATTTTGCGCGTCTGGACAAAATAACAAAACATTGGGCAAAATGGATTCTCCTGCATTGCAGTAAAAATTGATCGATGTGAATTTAGGAAAAATCATGACTTACCAGTTGCATTTTATACAGCCTGTAAACTAGATTATTGTTGGATATCTGTTTTATATTTAGACAAAATATGAATTCTAAAAATATGAAAAATTGTGAGAGACCGAACGGACCGATTTAGCAAAGTGTTGTTTTGGGAGAGCAGAAATTTCATTGCATTTCGGCACGGGTCCATTTTGCCCCACTCTGGCCTGTAACCTAACTACACGATACACGTCTACACGCTATTGTGTGTCATACAGACGATTTTTTTTCCACCAGTACGAATACGACGGAAGCAAAGTTACGTCTCGTTAGGCACGTGAAACAAAAGCCCCGTGGAATTCTCGAGTCCCGCGTGTATACAGTGATATACAAAAGTACTTTACTGTCGTATAACACGATTTTGTGGCTATACGCTAGTTTGCCCGGAAGTACTACGTGCATCCGCAGTGCAGACCGCAGTAATGTAACGTTTGCAGCTACTTCCGTTTGCCACCCCTTCGCCTCTCGGCTCGCTCCGATTTTCAACTCTCCCCTTCACACCCCCCCCCCCTCCCCTTCCCCTCGCCTCTCTATATCCCTACCGGTAGACTTTCTCGGGGACCTTGAAACTCTGACAGAAGCGAAATGATGCATCGCCCAGTCAACTCCCGTAGGTCGTGCTCGTTATATACATATATATATACATACATATATATCTATAATATAAAAAGTTTCGCCGCCGTCGCCGTCGCCGCCGTGTCAAGAATTGAGTCACGCATCCAAGTATTGAACCCGTCTTTTGAAGTCTTTAGAATAATAAGGGTTTACGTCCAAAAATGGGTGCGAGCGCGCGAAGAGCGCGTGCCACAATAACCCGCTAGTATATATATATATATATATATATATATATATATATATATATATATATATATATATATATATATATACATAAAAAGTGGAAACATTATCATCGAACCGTGCAAGACGGATATTTTATTCCCTAATATCCGTCGCAGCGCGTCCAGGGAAGCCCATAAAAAAATCTTCGAGAAATAGCGCGCAGAATCGTAAACCCAGACGGGCTTTTATAAGCGTTCCGGGGTGTATAAAAAAAAGGATTGTATTACGACATTTATGACTAAGAGGATTGAATAATTCGGGAGAATGAGTGAGAGACTGTCGGAGATTTTTAAGTTCGTTGGATTACGTTTATACTCTGTTGGACACGTGTACACTTTAATCCTTTTTTTTTCGTTTCGGTTTCTCTATATTTTATATATTCACTTTATGTCTTGATATTTTTTGTATTTATGCTACGACTGTTATTTCGGTTGAATTTCTCAGTGTATGTGCCTGGAGGACCTCTGGTCCTACCGTGCGAATAAATCGCGACATACATACATCCTATCGCTGTACAGGTATAGGGGGGCAAAACGGACACGACTGTGTCCTATATTTGAGACGCGACTCTCTTACTAGGGTCTCGGGAAAAAAAATGGTTAAAAACGATCCATTTTGCCCCGCTCTCCTGTAGACAAAGACCAGTGTAAACAGTCGCTCAACAATTTAGTGGACCACGAGAAGTTACAACAGATTCCACGCTGATAAGGGGACAAAACGGACTCCTCTGTTTCCCACATTTGCGACGCGACTATCTTACTTGGGTCCCGCGACAAAACGTTAAAAACGATCCGTTTTGCCCCGCCTGCCTGTAGCCAAAAACCAGTGTAAACAATCGCTCAACAATTTAGTGGACCACGAGAAGTTACACCGGATTTCATGCTGACACGGGGGCGAAACGGATATCACTGCGTCCTACATTGGCGACGCGACTTTCTTACTCGGGTCTCCCGACAAATCGTTTAAAGCGCTCCGTTTTGCCCCGCTCTTCTATACACACAATCCAGTGGAAAAAGTTGCCCAACAATTTAGTGGATCGAGGAGTTACACCGGATTCCATGCTGATGCGGGGGCAAAACGGACACCGCTGCGTCCTACACTTGCAACGCGACTCTCTTACTCGGGTCTCGCCGCAAATTGTTAAAAGCGGTCCGTTTTGCCCCGCTCTCCTGCAAACCAGTGTAAACAATTGCTCGACAATTTAGTGACCCACGAGAAGTTTCACCGGATTCCACGCCGCCTCGTATTTCCCGTCCAGAGGTTGGTCCTCCGGAATATTTGCATGTCCCAGTTGCGCTCCGGCATTCCGCAAGAGAAGCTCAAATGCGAGACGTCCAATTTCGGCGAAAGGGGTATCGGGCGCGTAATTGAGTGCTGTAATGTTAATGCAGGTCCCACGGTGATCGGGCCTGTTTCGTTGCATATATGCGGCTTACAGCGGAACACCAGTCCTAATTCCCAATTTGAGTTCCTCGTCCATATAGACGATGAATTATCGATGGATGTACGCCCAGTTACATCCAATATACGATGTTGCGTATGTACAACATCAGTGTATAGAATCATATGCACACCGTGCGATATATAGGCGTTACACTTTGGCACTGCGGCCAGAATGCTCGGCCACGTCCGTTCAGTTACCGCCACGTCTACTTGGCGCCGATTCTACTCAGAAGTTTGTACGGTGAGCGGTACATGCCATTTATTCTCCGTGTATTTCAGAGCTGGGCAGTATTTTAAATACTTGATGTATTTTAAGTATATCATATAAGACATATTTTAAGTACTCAAATACTTTTTTGGTATTTTAAGTACTTTTCGGGTCTTTAAGAACAAAATGCAAAATACTTTTGGTTTTCTCCATATTAAGGCTGTACGGTTAGGCCAGACGGAATAGATGGATGGATCGATGGACGGACGTGATGGATGGATGGATGGATCGATGGACGGATCGATGGACGGATCGATGGATCGATGGACGGACGGGATGGATGGATGGATTGATGGACGGACGGAATGGATGGATAGATGGATAGATCGATGGGTGGAGAGGATGGATGGATGGATAGATCGATGGGTGGAGAGGATGGATGGATGGATAGATCGATGGACGAGCCGAAAAAGAGTTTTGAATATGGAGTAGGGCTATACGGGTTGGCCGGCCAAGTCGACTATGCTGCTTGAGGTGGCGAATGGAACATCCATCTGGCCGACCAAACCGACTTAGCTGTCCAAAATCCATCCATCCTGTCCCACACTGTCCCACCCTGTCTCACCCTGTCCCACCCTGCCCCACACTGTCCCATCCGTCCCATCCGCCCCGTCCGTCCTGTCCGTCCATCCACCCGTATTGATTTTACGAAGTATTTAAAAAAGTACTTATAAATGTATTTAAAATACAAAAAGTATTTTGTATTTTAAATACATATAATATTTTGTATTTTAAATACATATAATATTTTGTATTTTAAATACATATAATATTTTGTATTTTAAATACATATAATATTTTGTATTTTATATTTTAAGTACTTTCGAGTATTTTGCCCAGCTCTGGTGTATTTCACCGTAGTATTTATCCGCGCGGCCTGATAGGACGTCCGAGCGCCGAGGGCACTTTCCACTGCGGCCGAAGAGGCGCGCAGTGGAAAATGGGATTTGGCTCTTTTTTTTCAACTCCCGACTGCCCGACTAAGGCAAAAAGACGGGAGCTGTGCGTTTCACGGCGATCACGGGACTTTGCGCGTTTCCTTCAGTGATGTAAGTTCGGTAAATGACCAGTTAAGTAGCCGGATATTTAACCGGTTAATAACTACAGCCATTTATAATATTTAACCGGAAACTATTCGTTTTACGGTTGGAATCACTGTATGCGATTAATCATTATACGTCGAGGCTTCGTTTTCATCGAAAGCGTTCGTTAATTTATTTATCATTGATTTTAATAAACTTTTTTTATAATTTTTTTTTTTTTCTAGAAAATAATATTTCATGTTTTTAAATGAAATTCATTTATTTTTTCAATCATTAAATTTTTTTTTACTTGTTAATCTGCATTTCCAATAGTTTAGATTTTGTTTTGAGAAGAAAAAAAAATTTACTCTGTAAAGTAAATTTATTAATAACTTCCTCGATAGTTTAAATTTTTGCGTTGTTTTTTATCCAAATTTTATTTATTCGGTGCAATGATGACCGAAAACATTAAAAAAAAAATATATCATTCGTTTTTACGCACTTAACCTTACATATAAATATTTCATAATGTCTTATCGAAATTATCTCCTGAGCGGCTGCGGATAATCGCAGTCTCCGAGTCTCACGAATGACCGACAATTTTTTTCACATCGCTTTTCGGATTTTTTTTTTATTCGGGCGTGTGAAGCCGACAGCGTGTTCACGAAAATAGAGCGGCAACGGCGCGGTAAAATATAACTTAGACGAAAAGCGAGGTCACGAATATAATAACTCTGAAATAGCGAGGTGCGTTTTTGCCGTTGAATACGAGAGTTAATTGTACGTAGCGTCGACCGTGAAACTAGACGGGCTGCGAGGACAAGTGCCGCTTCCCACTTACCCGCGTGTACCCTCCGTGATATAATAAAGTAAGGTGCGTGCCCTCGGACAGTCTCGTAGATACTCACGGATACTCACTTACGGAATCATTGAGAGGCAAAAAAAAAAGAAAACCGTAGCGACACACGACACAGATGAATTTCTGCTCACTGTCGGTAGCAATTTCAGTCAGGTTCGGTTATGCCAGAGCTCAACGAGTCCGCCCGTACCAGTACAGGGAGGGGGGGGGGGGGGCGTAGGCCAGATTTGCCGTATAGCACGCGTTCGTAGAGTGGATGCGAATCAATAATATCTTAGCGTGGTATAAAACACGTTCTTCGTCAGTGTCCCGCTCTCTTTCTCGCTCCATCGTGCGGTCAATGGCGCTGTCTCACTCGCACATCTGACGCGGCCACGTGACTTTCACATCGCCTTAAATGACGAAACTTCGGCTCAAGAGATACTGATTGGTCCACGAAAAAAAAAAAAAAAAATGCCACTTGGTCACAACCGCTGATCAGGCCGTTTCTTATCGAGCCTCTCGAAAAACTGGTAACTTCAATCAAGACAGTGTGACTTGTAACTTCAAACAAGATAGCGAAGTAACGTTTTTGCGATGAAAATGTTATGTATGTACGGGGCTGAAGGACTCGGGCCGATGGCCCTTTGTCAATGTGTATAATTATCGTTAAGTACAAAACTTGTGTAGGGTAAGTCGGGGTGACATGGCTATGTTTTTTTAACGAATGAAAATTGGTGGTGAAATTTAAAAGACACTTCAAATTTTTGTTGTAATCAACTCCTGAAACGTCGAACTCAAGTAATTCATGCAAAACTTTCGATATTTTCGATGCATGATGTAATTGCAGCTCTATAAATAAATATTTGCGATTGGTCATATCACCTGGACACTACAGGTGATATGGCCACAGTAATAATGGTAGTCGATTATGCTTAGAGAAGCATCGGGATTGCACGAAACGTGTCTTAGTAGGGGAGAGCGGGGCAAAATTGGACAGTGGGGCAAAACGGGACAGCGGGAGCAAAACACAATTTTCCAATAATTGTTGGATGCCTCTTTTTATCCCAACGATACATCCGGATTTTCAACACCATTTTGCCCCACTTACCATCACCACCACTATCCAAAAGTCATTGGAAAGTTGCGTTTTGTCCCATTATCCCGTTTTACCCCACTGTTCCATTTTGCCCCGCTCTCCCCTATATTTTACTTCACACAGTGCGAAAATGGCAGTTTTACGCACGCTTGGGTTGCGTAAAAACCGCATTTTCACACCTTGTGAAGGAAAATTTGGTACGATACTCGTCCGAAAAACTTTTTCTTCACTCGTATGATTGCTCACAATGAAACTCACACTCGTGAGAAAAAGTTTTATCGCTCTAGTATCGTAAATGACTATTATGTTGTCTAATTATGTTGCCGAAGTAAACAGAAAACGGTTTTACTGTCCATATCACCCGGAAATTGCGGACGATATTGCCACGTGGCATATCGTACTGACCCTCGCACATACAGTCTTATAAATTTCAGTGCAATCATACTTGTATCCACATACGTGTATCCACATACATACAAAACTGTGCAAACGTCAGCGCCATTCGTTGGTTACGTTAAAAGATATTACGGGTTGCCATATCACCCGTGTCCCATATTATCCTGACTTACTCTAGGATGATAACTGTATAAATGTATAGGATTGGCAATAAATTCCTTTCACTACTACTATTATGTATGTGCGCGGGTCTTTTTTTTTCTTCACCTAACGAGACATAGTCGGACTTCATCGTACTCACGGTTAATGTTGCAACGTATTAGTAATGTCGTTACCGTGTGTCATTGGCGCGACGGAATACGCTACGAGACACGCGTCGAGCATTTAAAAAGAAAGTGGCCAATCGGGTTTTACGAGTCTAAAGTGGGAACTACCATTACAGCCTGTCTCCCGGGCGATTTGCCCTCCAAAGTTACATCATCGACTGCTCAATATCGCACTCGCGTGCAGGACGCCACTAACAGGCCGGCAAAAAGAAAAAAGGGAACCCCTTTCAAATACTCTAACGTATCCCTTAGGCAACATTAACACTCGCACATATTGCGCCGAGTTGGCAAACCTCATCTTTGTTGGAATACGTTCACGTGATTGCACGGATGCAGCGCAAAGTTCCTTGAAACAATATGTGAAAGTTCTCAGTTCCGAAACTCATATCCGATGACACGATATTCGATGAAACGAAAGGTTCGTCAATTTCGCGGAGGAAAAATCGGGAGAGACTTACGAATAAGACCAAGCCAGGTAGGGTAAAAGTGGTGGACATGTTCCGACTCATGAATCGTTAATTTGCCTGCTGATCGGGGTGAGCCATATTCGCCACTTTTACCTCAAACTACATACGAAACAATGCTTTCCACTTGTTTTGCAACACTTCGATCCGCGGACGAGTACCGGTTCGCCAGCCCGTATCGATGTCCTCAGGGCAATGCACAGTCCAATGCGCATTAAGTCGTCGCGGGTAACAAACTAAACTCTGAACAGGACAGCGGGGCTGTTGGATTTGTAGCCCAAGCCGCGTTGATACTTCGGTTGGGGACAACATTTGCCGTAGAAGGTAAACGTTGAGAAGCATATGGGTATTGTTGGTACCGATACCGGGGCTGCGATGTGCGATGGCCCGAAAAGTTCCCCAAGTCCGAACCGCAAAAAAAATCGCCAAAGACCTACGAATGAAACCAAGCCAGGCGGCTGAAAGCGCTGAACGTAGTCCGACCCGTCTATCGTTTCTTTACATGCTGATAGGGACGGGCCATATTCGCCACTTTTACCTCAAGCTTCGAAACAACGCCTTCCACTTCTTTTGCAAAACTTCGATCCACATAAGACTACCGGTTCGCCAGCCCGTATCGATGTTCTCCGGGCAATGCGCATTAAGTTGCCGCGGGTAACAATCTAAACTCTGAACAGGACAGCGGGGCTGTTGGATTTGTAGCCCAAGCCGCGTTGATACTTCGGTTGGGGACAACATTTGCCGTAGAAGGTAAACGTTGAGAAGCATATGGGTATTGTTGGTACCGATACCGGGGCTGCGATGTGCGATGGCCCGAAAAGTTCCCCAAGTCCGAACCGCAAAAAAAATCGCCAAAGACCTACGAATGAAACCAAGCCAGGTGGCTGAAAGCGCTGAACGTAGTCCGACCCGTCTATCGTTTCTTTACATGCTGATAGGGACGGGCCATATTCGCCACTTTTACCTCAAGCTTCGAAACAACGCCTTCCACATCTTTTGCAAAACTTCGATCCACATAAGACTACCGGTTCGCCAGCCCGTATCGATGTTCTCCGGGCAATGCGCATTAAGTTGCCGCGGGTAACAATCTAAACTCTGAACAGGACAGCGGGGCTGTTGGATTTGTAGCCCAAGCCGCGTTGATACTTCGGTTGGGGACAACATTTGCCGTAGAAGGTAAACGTTGAGAAGCATATGGGTATTGTTGGTACCGATACCGGGGCTGCGATGTGCGATGGCCCGAAAAGTTCCCCAAGTCCGAACCGCAAAAAAAATCGCCAAAGACCTACGAATGAAACCAAGCCAGGCGGCTGAAAGCGCTGAACGTAGTCCGACCCGTCTATCGTTTCTTTACATGCTGATAGGGACGGGCCATATTCGCCACTTTTACCTCAAGCTTCGAAACAACGCCTTCCACATCTTTTGCAAAACTTCGATCCACATAAGACTACCGGTTCGCCAGCCCGTATCGATGTTCTCCGGGCAATGCGCATTAAGTCGTCGCGGGTAACAAACTAAACTCTGAACAGGACAGCGGGGCTGTTGGATTTGTAGCCCAGGCCGCGTTGATACTTCGCTTGGGGACAACATTTGCCGTAGAAGGTAGAGGAGAGTGGGGCAAAATGGGACATTGGGGCAAAACGGGATAATGGGACAAAACGCAATTTTTTCAATAACTTTTGCATGGTGACGTTGATGGTAAGTGGGGCAAAGCAGTGTTGAAAATCCGGATGTACCCTCGGGACAAAATGGGGCATCCAAAAATTATTGGCATACTGAGTTTTGCCTCCGCTGTCCCGTTTTGCCCCACTGTCCCATTTTGCCCCGCTCTCCCCTAAACGTGGAGAAGCATATGGGTATTGTTGGTACCGATACCGGGGCTGCGATGTTCGATGACCCGAAAAGTTCCCCAAGTCCGAACCGCAAAAAAAAATCGCCAAAGACCTACGAATGAAACCAAGCCAGGTGGCTGAAAGCGCTGAACGTAGTCCGACCCGTCTATCGTTTCTTTACATGCTGATAGGGACGGGCCATATTCGCCACTTTTACCTCAAGCTTCGAAACAACGCCTTCCACTTCTTTTGCAAAACTTCGATCCACATAAGACTACCGGTTCGCCAGCCCGTATCGATGTTCTCCGGGCAATGCGCATTAAGTTGCCGCGGGTAACAAACTAAACTCTGAACAGGACAGCGGGGCTGTTGGATTTGTAGCCCAGGCCGCGTTGATACTTCGCTTGGGGACAACATTTGCCGTAGAAGGTAGAGGAGAGTGGGGCAAAATGGGACATTGGGGCAAAACGGGATAATGGGACAAAACGCAATTTTTTCAATAACTTTTGCATGGTGACGTTGATGGTAAGTGGGGCAAAGCAGTGTTGAAAATCCGGATGTACCCTCGGGACAAAATGGGGCATCCAAAAATTATTGGCATACTGAGTTTTGCCTCCGCTGTCCCGTTTTGCCCCACTGTCCCATTTTGCCCCGCTCTCCCCTAAACGTGGAGAAGCATATGGGTATCGTTGGTACCGATACCGGGGCTGCGATGTTCGATGACCCGAAAAGTTCCCCAAGTCCGAACCGCAAAAAAAAATCGCCAAAGACCTACGAATGAAACCAAGCCAGGTGGCTGAAAGCGCTGAACGTAGTCCGACCCGTCTATCGTTTCTTTACATGCTGATAGGGACGTGCCATATTCGACCACTTTTACCCCAAGCTTCGAAACAACGCCTTCCACTTCTTTTGCAAAACTTCGATCCACATAAGACTACCGGTTCGCCAGCCCGTATCGATGTTCTCCGGGCAATGCGCAGTCCAAGGCGCATTAAGTTGTCACTGGCAACAAAGTACACTGTCAACAGGACAGGGGCCAGGTGAAAGCTGGGAAAGGGGTTTGTACCCGAGCCTGGTTGATACTTCGACGGACAAATATTTGCCGTCGAAGGTAAACTGCTGGCAGGTATATGGGTATTGTTGGTACGTATAGCGGGGCTCCTCTTCGCGTTTCCCACGGGGTGGGGGCAAGATCGGTCGAGTATGCGGGATCCCGCCGAACACGAAGACAAACACGGAGGGGGCGCCATACGGATAGCCGGAGGTTGAGCCCGGCGGAGCCCGAAGGCCCGCAGGTCTGGCGGGACGATAAGGTGAGAGGAACCGCGCTTCATCCTGTATTACCAGCCTCGCTCCAACGATATTCCAAAGCTCGTGCAGTCTCGTTCACGTGGAACTTGTCTGGGTGAGGGAGTTGACGAGGTTGCGGCGATAGGCCCGTGCATCGATATCAGCGGGACAGGGAGCGACGGCTGAGTTGCCCTGGCAGGTGCTCGTATCTCGAACGAGCCACGAGCTTCGGGATATACAGTAATACGGACCGATGAGTCCGTTGCCTGCCCGCCGCTACAACGTCGACTACCACCACCCCCTGATAGCTGCATTACAGCGCGGTACAGTTTGCACGCTGTGTGTGGAAGGAGCTATGCTGAATATCGACTGGTTTTCGCATAGCGGAACCGCCGCCACAAGGACAACCGAGAATTCGGAGGCGCGTGCTCGAGGCAGGAACACGGAAAGAGAACCGCGAGCAGCCGAAGGCGGGCGGCACGGTGTGCCGTTTTTCGTTCCTCGTTAAGCCTTCACGCAAGGGATGCTTCGACGAGGAGCTAGAATTCACCGAGACGCAACCTTCGAAGGATTCGAATAACAATAATGTGCTTAAAAAAATCTTTGAAAATTGAGAGACGTACCTTGAAGTGTTATTTTTTTTGATAAGGTAGAAAAACATTTATAACGAAGGTCCGTATCGTTTTTTTTTTTTGTACTTAAAAGAAGGCATCGTCGTTTGCGATCGGCAAAGAGTCTACGGGACTTGATGGGTTAAGATCACTGGCGCTTCGGGGAGCTCTTTTATTGTTACGTCGAAAATTTGTTTTATTATTTGTTCGGAATGGTTTGAGTTGCACGAATATTTAAAATTGACGAGCGCAAATGTGCTCGGAGACTTCGAAGCGCCGTGAGTGGAAAAGGGAAATATGTTGGTGCTCAGTTTATTCAGATAAGATTTAGAATCAAATAAAAACGACGAGAGTGCACTGTAAATTTTTTTTT
This sequence comes from Exephanes ischioxanthus, assembly GCA_958510785.1. Lineage (NCBI taxonomy): Eukaryota > Metazoa > Arthropoda > Insecta > Hymenoptera > Ichneumonidae > Exephanes > Exephanes ischioxanthus. The sequence continues at coordinate 10,979,926 of OY294016.1, forward strand.
ATTAATTAATGAACGATTTTGGAAGCTCTTTGCATAGACTGTTTCTGAAATTTTAAAGACATGTGTGGTGCAATTAAACGGTAAAATTTGTATTTTTAATTAAAATTTTTTTGTAAATCTTAGGCAATGGATTTGTAATATTAATATCTGGTATTTTTATTTTATAAAAAAGTTCATTAATGTTCAACTAATGTAAGTAATGTGAGCAAATTTCAAGTTCCGATAAATTATATCTACAATTCATTTTTACCGTATACGTAATCCCTTTTTTTAAATTAATGAACGGTTTTGGAAGCTTTTTGCATGAACCGTTTCTGAAATTTCAAAGACATGGGCGCTCCAATTTTACAGTAAATTGTTTATTTTTATTGAAATTTTTTGTAAATTTCAAGCGAAATATTTGTAATGTTAATATCTGGTATTTTTATTTTACAAAAAAAAAAGTACATTAATGTTCAATCAATGTAAGTAATGTAAGAAAATTTCAAGTTCCAATACATTAAATCAACAATTTATTTTTACCGTGTGCGTAATCGCATATAGGATCTCCGGTGGACCGGAGGAGTAAGACGGGTGAATTAAGAGCCATTCTTTTTTCTTTATCGATTTCCAGAGAAAGAACTAAAATGCGGCGAGGAGCGCTGCGGATAGTCCGGAGGGGTTGCGGTCTCTCCTCAGTTTACGATCCTGCGGAGAAAATCCGCTGGCCGGCAAGCCGAATAATCTTCGAAAAAAATCGATATCCCGTCGAGCTTTTGGTATCTCGCACAAAGCTCACTATATTTACTCAGATGAGAAACGATGGGGAAGGAAACCGAGGAATTTGATCCCGAACCGGAGGGTCGCTGGCGTTCTCGTGAGAGCTTCGAGGGAGGGTCGGAGGGTTCCCGCTGCATTAGCGAAAGAACAACAGAGCTTTGCAGAAAAAGAAAAGCAGAAAAAAATATCCAGAAAAAAAATAAGCAGGAAAATAATAAGTGGAAAAAAAACTCGTGAGACCTTCCACCCATTGACTACACGATTCCTCCATTTACTCAACGATATTGCGTCACACATCGAGCTCACTTCTCGAACTACCCTCTGAGCGCCTCTAGACACAGCCGGATCTGACGCATCCAACAAACGTTGTCTGCCTTGCACGCGTGCCTGCCAGTCGACGCCTGTTCGGGGCAACGAATAAGTATTTTGTACGTTCCCGTCGCGTAAGAAGTACGTAAGAAGAGGAATAAGCATTTTAATTTAAAAAAAAAGTTTTAAAAAAGTGACTGTCGGTTTGTGATCCGTAGTCTAGAATACGAAAAAAAAAACAATTTTCACAATTCTGTTCGTCTGTCTGTTCCGTTCGAAATAGTTATTTGTATGGCAAGGGCGTAGAAAGGGAGTTCTCGAAGAGGGTGAAAATGCCGCACGAGCCGACGGCAAGTGCGGCATTCACACGAGTCAGAACTCCCTTTTCTACACCCATGCCATTCACATAATTTTTAATAACAAATTCACGAAAATCACGCTTTCCGTTCCCGTGAAGTGTGCGTAGAAAGGCACTTTTCCGCTGTAGTGCGGAGAAAAAAAACCATATTGCGTTTGTACGCATGCGCAGTATTTTTCCCGCACGCGATGCGAATAAGTGGCTTTCTGCGCACACTTCACAGGAACGGAAAGCGGAATTTTACGTGCATGCGTTAGGAAAACACTATAATGTTTCGAAGAGGCTTCGAGATCGCAGCGAATTCTTGTAGTGTCGCTTGAATCGGATAAAAACAAAGCATCAGTTGCGACAAAATGGACATCCGGTGAAAAATTACCGTCTTTTAAATTCTTCATGGATACCAGCGCGAACAAAGTCGCGTTATCGCGGGCGTGGCGGAGCACACGTTAACGCGTTGTCACACGGATTTAATTTACAACCTAGACTGTAAAAATAAATTGTAAATTTAATGTACTGGAACTTGGAATTTGCTTACATTACTTACATTAATTGAACATTAATGTACTTCTTTTATAAAATTAGTATACCACATATTAAAATTACTCAGGCCCATTGGCCTGAGGGGAAAAAAATAAAAATAAAAATCACACATGTATACACGAAATACCACCGAACCATGTATTTCTGAGGCAAATAAAGCGCATTTAATACAACTACTACTAAAATTACAAATATTTTGCCAGAAGCTTACAAAAATGTTCATTAAAATAAGAATTTTACTGCAAAATAGCAACGCACATGTATTTGAAACTTCAGAAACAATTTATGTAAAAAAGCATTCAATACCATTAATTAATTTTCAATAAACATTTGTTTACAGCCTAGAATTATGAACCGTAGCCTAGAAAACGAAAAAAAAAAATGTCCCATTTTCTGTCCTGTCCGAGGACACACTAATGTTTCTAAGAGGCTTCGACATCGCAGCGAATTTTCGTAGTGTCGCTCGAATCGGATAAAAACAAAGCGTCAGTTGCAAAAAAAAAAAAAAAAAAAAAAAAAAATGGCAAGCGGTGAAAAATTGACCTTCTTTTTTTAAATTCCTTATCGATAACAGCTCGACCAAAGTCGCGTTCCCCCCGGGAATGCGGAGCATCCGTTAACGCCTTGTCACACGGATTTATTGTACAGTCCCTCTTCTATCTCACTCAGTTGACCCAGAATACATTAACCCCAGCGTATTGATCTCCCGTGTACACGCTGTGCGTAAAGCTTACTCCGATACATGGTCCGCACATGTGACTGCGGCAAAAAAAAAAAAAAAAAAAAAAAAAAAAAAAAAAAAAAAAACGCCTCACCTACTACGGCCAAAACTAATCTGAATTTCAAAGTTACTTAAAAAAAAAGGAATCGTTTCATCCCGTGTGCAGGCTGGACGAGCTTCTCGCACGCCAGACGCCTACACCCTACGCTCTCCTCTGCCAAAAAGCCTTATGGAAACGACGCGAATGTGATTGCGGCACGTGACGACGGCAGCGCTGGAGGAGAACGCGCCGAGAAGTACCGAGTACGAAAAAAATCGTTTGTGGTACGGGAAGTTTGCGACACGCGAAGAGAATCCAATATCGCCGGTTATCCTCTCGCTCGATCTTTTTGGAGTACAGCGAGAACCGCGGGGGTCGCGCTCCCGGTATTATATCCGTCGATCGGGAGGGAGGGAGAGGGAGAGAGCTACATGCTTGCGTGATTGGAGTCAACGACGGTGGATAGTTCACGAAATATGGATGGGGTGGAAAGAGAAAAAAAAACTCATATACAAAAAATGGAGGGATCTGCCAGCCTGGGGGAAACAAGTGGGAGCGTATATAACCCACCCGGCTTCCCGGGCTACCTGATGCTACCGGTTTGATACTCGTCGGGCCACGCTGTATGTTCATTCTGCGAGGGGGCGAATACAGTCAATACTCCGGAGGGCCAGAGGGGCGTGGAGGCCCGGAGATCGGATTGGTACGAGGAGTCTGGCAGGGGGCCACCGATCGGGTCAACTGCTCGAGCTATCGCGCGATACGACAAATATTTTCTCTCGTGGAGAGTCCCCGAGATGCGGCAGTCAGATTGTGTGGCGGATCCTCCCGAGGTTCGTAAACGCGGCGGCGTCTCGACGCCGAGTGCTTAAGAAAAATGATTTCGTAATCCGCGCACTGCGAGACTCGCGAACGAATATTCAGGCTCGAATTTCACAGGCGTTTCATTTAAGGTGTTTAAGGAGCAGCCGAATATGGTCATTCTGAGCTTTGAATAATTCGAGCTCAGAAATTTTCGAGGAATATGTGTATTTAAAAGAATTTTTTTTTTTAAATTTAGTGTTGCAACTATTTTTTTTTATGGATAGGAGTTTAGAATCTGTTAAATTGTATTCTGATTTTTATTATATCGAGAACTTGTGTTCGTTGGTTCTCGATCATTTTGTTGATATTATGTAATGTACTGTTATGTATCGCACGATACAACAAATATTTTCTCCCGGCAAGAGCGAATCCCCGAGATGCGGCAGTCAGATTGTGTGGCGGATCCTCCCGAGGTTCGTAAACGTGGCGACGTCTCGACGCCAAGTGCTTAAGAAAAATGATTTCATAATTCGCGCATTGCGAGACTCGCGAACGAATATTCAGGCTCGAATTTCACAGGCGTTTCATTTAAGGTGTTTGAGGAGCAGCCGAACATCGTCATTCTGAGCTTTGAATAAATCGAGCTCAGAAATTTCGAGGAATATGTGTACTTAAAAGAAAAAAAACATATTTTTATTTAGTGTTGCAACTATTTTTTTTTTTATGGATTGGAGTTTAGAATCTGTTAAATTGTATTCTGATTTTTATTATATCGAGAACTTGTGTTCGTTGGTTCTCGATCATTTTGTTGATATTATGTAATGTACTGTTATGTATCGCACGATACAACAAATATTTTCTCCCGGCAAGAGCGAATCCCCGAGATGCGGCAGTCAGATTGTGTGGCGGATCCTTCCGAGGTTCGTAAACGTGGCGACGTCCCGACGCCAAGTGATTAAGAAAAATGATTTCGTAATTCGCGCATTGCGAGACTCGCGAACGAATATTCAGGCTCGAATTTCACAGGCGTTTCATTTAAGGTGTTTAAGGAGCAGCCGAATATGGTCATTCTGAGCTTTGAATAATTCGAGCTCAGAAATTTCCGAGGAATATGTGTACTTAAATGAATTTTTATTTTTTTTATTTAGTGTTGCAACTATTTTTTTTATGGATAGGAGTTTAGAATCTGTTAAATTGTATTCTGATTATTAATATATCGAGAACTTGTGGTCGTTGGTTCTCGATCATTTTGTTGATATTATGTAATGTACTAATGTCAAGTGTTATGTAAAAGGAGCAATCTGTGAAATAAATTAAATTGAATTAAATAACGATCAACGTTGATGAGAAGACGGTGAAAGTCTTTGCCACTCGAGATTCAAGATTAGGTTTCTTTTTCGTGTGGGAGATGATGAAATTTTTTTTTTTTTAATATCGCACGATACAACAAATATTTTCTCCCGGCAAGAGCGAATCCCCGACATGCGGCAGTCAGATTGTGTGGCGGACCTTCCCGACGTTCGTAAACTGCACGGCCATCGAGAGACGCGGCAGCGTCTCGACGACAAATGCTTAACATTTTTTTAAATATACTTCGCGCATTGTGAGACTCGCGAACGAATATTCAGGCTTGAATTTCACAGGCACTTCATTTAAGGTGTTTGAGGAACAGGCAAATGCAGTAATTCTGAGCTATGAATAATTCGAGCACAGAAATTTTCCGGGAATATGTGTACTTGAAAAAAATATATATATATTATTTATAGTTGTAACTATTTTTAAAAATTTATAGGCGTTTAAAATCTGTTAAATTGTATTCTGATTTTTGTAATATCGAGAACTTCCGTTCGTTAGTTCTCGATCATTAACCTCTGTTCTGATCTGTTGGTTAGTTCTCGCTGATAAGGATCGACGTCTCTGCTACTCGAGATTCGAGATTGGGTCTCTTTTTCGTGTGGAAGACGACGAAAGCTTTTTATTAGCTATCGCGCGATACAACAAATATTTTCTCTCGGCAAGAGCGAATCGCCGAGATTCGGCAGTCAGATTGTGTGGCAGACCATCCCGAGGTTCGTAAACTGCACAGCCATCGAGAGACGCGGTAGCGTCTCGACGGCAAGTGCTTAAAAAAAAAAAGATTCTTTTTTATAACGATCAACGTTGAGGAGACGGCGTTGGAAGTCTCTGTCACTCGAGATTCAAGATCGAGTCTCTCTGTCGTGGAACACGAAGAAAACTTTTTTTTAACCCCACCAATGTAAATGTAAATTTTTATAGTACGTTCCGGGACGGTAATTCCGAGATTCCTCGCTCAAGGAGAATTGTCCGAGGGCGGTCAGACGACCTCAATCCGACGTGCCGAGCCGTGCCCTGGGGAGGCGGATTCCCGAGGAAAGTTGAGACTCGCTTTTTACGGCTTACTTTACGTGACAAAGTTGGGGAATGAGATTAAGTAGCGAAACCAGCAGGATTACTCAGTCTTTGAGCGGTACAAGGGAGAACGGGTAAATGTCCCTGAGGCGGCTAGAATAGATGGAGAACACGCTTTTTTAAGTTTTGTGCTCTCGAAACCGTCGCTGCCGATCAAAGCACTCTGGACTAAGTAAATAAACGAGTACGCACACACGTATGTACAGTACATTACATGTGGTATATCGTGGATGGAGGAGGGCGGGGCAAGACGGACCCTTCTCATCGATTTCGCGCGGAACACAACGAAAAAGTCTCATCTCGAATGGACCCGGGTCCGTTTTGCCCCGCTCCCCTCCCACACATAGAACGCGTATTCGGGCGAGGCTGGAAAAACATTTGCCCCGAACAAACGCCCTCCCACGGACCGCCCGTTGCGATTTACCCTCATCGGAAACATATACAGTGCCGCACGCACCACGGCCAGCGGGCCGCGAGTAGAAAGGATCCCGAATAGTCAGACAAAGAAGAAAAAGCTCGCAGCGTCGATAGAAGAGCTTTTTTTCCCACGGGAAACATAAGAACTTAATTGAAGCCTGTGTTTCTCGCCGTGCGCCGTTTCTTTCATTGACAAAAAAAAAAAAAAAAAAAAAAAAAAAAAAAAACAGCTGCAATTTATTTACACACTGCTAACGAGAATCGTTTCGAAACAACGATAGAAAAAGTGCCGATGGCCGCGTATGCGCAATAGAGCAGTCCGTTGCAGTGCGGCGATGACAAAAACGTGACGAGCTTTTTCAACTATATTTTTGACCGAAACTCGCGGTTCCTCTTGAAATTTGTCCAATCAATTTCGTCACTCGATTTTGTTACCTCCGCACCGTTTATATGCATCCGAAGAACAAATTATAAAAAAAAAAAACAGCCAATCTTCAGCACAAGCGAAGAGAATTTTTTTTTTTTCTTTTAAACTCTAGAATCACGTTTTATCGTGAAAGCTTGTGGAAAGTTACCTTCGAGCGTTGTGAATTCTGGGGGGTCCGGGTCCCCGAGGGCCGGCGTTGCGATGTAGAGGCATGAGCTCAGAACGACGAAAAGCACCCTAACGGCACGATAACGTGCCGACGTACCGCACATCTCTTCACCCCAGACGACACCACGGTGGCCCACGGCGTCCTTTTCATATTACATATCTCTGCCGAACCACTGAGCGTGTGATCGATCACGCTGCTGATGCTGCTGCCTCTCGCATCCGTCGCACCTATTCCTTTATTCTCTCTGCCGACCTTCTTAGCCTCCTCCTCCGGCCTTATTTTCGTTTCACCCTATCGTTGCACGAACCTCAGTTCTGTACTTCTCTTTCTCTTCCTCTCCTCCCGAGCTTTGCTCCGCGATTCTCTTATCTACCTCGGCGCTTACTCCGAACTCATCATCCTCCTACCTCTCGCTCTCGTACGATTAAACGTCTCGCCCCTCCACACCGGATGTACAATCACGATCGCACCATTCGTATCTCTTACTTCCGGTTCTGTTTTTTTTTTTTCTTTTTTTTTTTTTCTTTAACGCAATAATTGACATGCGTTAGTTCGATGCGACAAAACACAGGGTGGATTAACCGGGACTAGTGTGACACGATGAACCGGCCACTGCGGAGTCCAGGACGCGGTCGACAAGCGCACCGGACGAGTGTCGAGACTATCGTCGGGGGTAGACGTCGCGACCCCAAGGCGCCGGCGCAACCCCCCGAGTCTCGCAACTCACCCCCTTCAAGAAATCCATCCGAACTCTACGTCTCGCTCTCTCCCCTTCTCTCCTTCTCTCCCTCTCCGTCTCCCCCCTTCCACCGGCGTTACGTTGCGGTGAAACACACGTTCGCCGTTCCGTTCCGTTCCTCTGACTCATACCACGTCGCCCTGCCGATCCTATCAATCAAGCGCGAGGAAAAAAAAAAACCCCGTCCCCGTCGACGACGACGACGAAGGACACCACCATATGCTCACTTCCATTTAACTTCTTTTTTTTTTTTTTTTATTAACTTTGCAAACCACTGTCGAAGACGTTGAAGGAGCTCGATCACATTTCTGGACGATCGATTAATCGCTTCATCGACGGTAGGCGTCTTATCGATTCTCTCCGTTCGCTCGAAATTGGATTGTCAATTATTCCTGTAAGGTAAGCTGCTCAGTTTTGGTTATCTTTAGGGCAGTGAACGCGGTTTTGCATTACTTATTATTAATGGCGTGGAAGTTAGCAACGTTGCCGCAACGAATTCGTTGCCACCTGTCAAGGTTTTAAAATCGTTGTCGATAGGGCCCATTTTTCGTACACTTATAATCTGAATTTCCGTCTGTAATAATCTGAATTCCTTGTCCCGATGAGTATCAGGGATAATGTTAATTATTTCTAAATGTTCCATGTAGGATAAGGTTAATGAAATGTCATAGGGATAAGAAAATATCATAAACAAAATATCACGAAAGCTCGACTGGCCGGTAATAATTTTTTTCTCGAGGAACCAAGAGTCCTTGGAAGCTAATTTTTTTTTCTACTCTTCCAAATATGTACAGAGCTGTATATGATTTTTTTCAACGCGATGGGCCCTATCGACAACGATTTTAAAACTTTGACAGGTGGCAACGAATTCGTTGCAGCAACGTTGCTAACTTCTACGCCATTATTATTACGCTATATTTATTAAGTATATTCTCACGGGATGTAATACAAGACGAGTATATGACTGTTCTATGTACCAATTGTTTGGCCGATGTTCATATATCGACCTGTAAAAGGGTTTACCCGTGAATAAATAAATAAATAAATAAATAAATTACTTACACATGAGTTGTTTTGTCGGTTCGAAGAAAAACTGTTTTAATGTATACATCGAAGCATTCTGAATGCGGTTCAACCATTACTGCGCTGAATTCAATACGGTCTAATTAATAAATTATCGTTTTAACAGTGTCTCTGTCCTGCCGGGCTTTCCGTGGCTTTTTAGACCTCATGACGCACTAAAAAAAAGGATCGTATTTTCTACTATAACGAATAGTTCCCAGGGAGAACATATAGATAGATAGTTTCTGATCGTATATATTCAATTGATTAAACTGTAATTATGGTTGCGATCGTGATTTTTTGTCAGTGTTGTAACTGTAAAATGTAGACGCTCACGTAGGGAACGATTTTTTTATGGCAAAAAATCAGTATGTTGCTTTTACTTTATAATTTTTTCTGTGCAGTTTATGGCCCCTCGCGTACCCAATTTCCGCCGTGACGCAGTATGTAGGATCGCCGAGTACCAAGTTTCTATCTTTATGTCGGACTTTATGACACCGTGGTAGGGAAAAGCGGGGCAAAATGGGACGTTGGGGCAAAATGGAACGTTGGGTTGAAACGCAATATTGTTATAATTATTGGATCGGACAATGGTGCAAAACCGGATGGAAAATCCCGATGTATCGATGGGGCAAAATGGGGCATCAAAAAATGATTGGAAAGTTGCGTTTTGTCGCATTGTCCCATTTTGGCCCGCTCTCCCTCTACAAATATTATTTTTCAATAATTTGACGAGTAAAAATTATATGTAAACATTGTCTTCGATTTATAATAATCGTGACTCAACAAGTGACGGAAAATGCAGCGTAACCTAATTTGGGTGACGCGATTTCCGTCATGACAAATTTAATAAAGCGCGTAATCAAAAAACAATTTATTACCAATCGAATCGATAATATTACTTTTACTGACAGGGTTGGTATAAGTTTTATGTTTTTAATACTTGCAAATTAATGCATTCGGAGAAGTCGCTATGTGCTGCGGCTCGGAAGTATTGAAACAGGAATTGCACCGAACACTATTAAATTGTTAAATCAAAAATATTATACAAATATACGTATAGCGACAATAATCAAGAGTGAAATACGTTCTCTAACGTGGCGTCAATTCTTTTTGTATTAAATGAAAAACGCATTTATTATTAGTATAAATTGCGTTCGATGACGGTAACTCGGACGTTGACGAAAACTGGACCATTTACCTTATTATTTTTACCTTTAAGAATATTACGTACATTTAAAAAAAATGTATTATAGGAAATATTATTTAGTATATTTTTTAGTGATTTTTTTTATTTACATATTTCTAATACATATGTGGAGCGCTATGTAGGTACCTTTGATACAACTGAAAATCGATAATTCTTACGCCATTGAAAATCCTGACAAACTCCTTAAATTCTTATTACTTACCTATACTAGACACCATGTTTAACGATGACGTAAAATACGATATTACCGCGTACTCTCGGGATCGTAAACGAGCTAGCTCGCACAATTAGCGCAACAAACGCGAGCTATAATCAGGATCCATAATCAAGATTGAATTACCGAAGGAGTCGGCAAATGCAATAGTCGCCCCGAACAAATGTCGTCCGGTATAAACCGTGTAAATACCTCCATGCCTGATTTTATCGCACGGTTATAGAACAGTAGCAAGTACCTAAGGAATCTCCGGTTTAATTTTGACACTTCACGGAATAAAGTAATTACGCTAAAAAATAAGTATATTAATAATTAATTACATACATATATAAATAAATAAATAAATATATAAATAAACTAGTGGAGTTGGTGGCTCGCGCCCCGCAACCCTTTATGGACTTAAGTCCTTATCATTCCAGGTCTCTTTAAAAGAAGTATACGCTTACAATTCTAAACCCCACTATTACGCTCCTATTATTAACGAACTCCACTTCCCTATTATCGACCCTCTCTGACCCAATTATTAACCCCACCCCCTCAATTCTTGTACACGGCGGCGAAATCTTTTTGTATTATAGAGAGATAGATAAACAAATAGATAAATAAATAATAAATCAAAGTTTTATCTCAAAAGTTGATAAAAAAGAAATAAATAACTTTCAGACAGTGTCGCGAATAAAAATAGACGTGGGCAGGATGGGGTTGAATGAGTAGATATTTTCGTAAGGTTCGTTTATATCTCCGAGAATAAAAGAAAAAAAGGCTGCCTTTGTATGATCGATCGGTAAATCGATGCCCGCAGCTCGTGCGGACGTAACGCGTTTCCTGCCTCGTCGCGCAGGAACTCACCGATTGTCTCTGGCGTGTTGTAATTACCGTTCCAGCCCCCCACATCGTACTCGGAATGAGAATCGTGAGATGCAAATTATATGCGTTAAAAGAATACCTATATCTACAAACGTGCGCGGTTCGGATATCGACGCGTGTCGATGGGACAGCCATTCGAAAAAGCGCTTGCGAAAAGCTGCATCGTCGTCATCCTATCCTTTCAGCGTTCCCTCAACGCATGTCTGCACGTCCGCGTTGCAGAGCCGACGGATCGACCACGCAACCCATCGCGAGTTCCCCGATAATAAATGTTAAACGGACACAGGACATGCTCGGCTGTACGTGCTGGTGGGTGTGTTTGCGTGCACAAATACCCTCTACCGGCTGCTCACTCAGTTACAGGAGCCTGCAGATAAGAGTCCCGCAGCGACGATAAACGCAACGGGGATGCGGATTCAACGATGCAGTTATTGGCAAACCAGGCTATGTCGAACATTTTTATTTTTAAACTTCAGTACTTCCGACATCCGGTAAAGTTTCACTGGAGAGTTACGGTGCATTTATGTAATTTTTAGACGGCCGCATAAATACGGGTCATCGTTCTGAGGTAAAAAAAAAAAAATGTCTAATGTAATTTTGGTAAGAGGGGATCTTTTTTTTTATTTTTTTTGTGGAGAGGACGGTAATTTTCTAAGTGGTCACGCAACGACTAAAATATAGTAAGTGTATTGTTGTTATATAAGCGAAATGTATCAAACAGCCTTCTGCGTTCGTCGTATTCAACGTTGCTCTATAATCATTTTACCTTACACGCTCCTCTTCTCTCTCTTGGACTTCATTTTCTAATGCTTTCGTTAGTTTTCGCAAAATGGACGTTAAGCGCGATCTAACTTGAATTAATCAAATGAAGATAAATAAATATCGACCGAGTTTAGCGCTCGAATTTACGATTCGGAGTCGCCATCGTCAGCATAAATTTCCATTCTCAATATAGTACGAATATTGCTATTATGTAAGGAAAACGTATCAATCAACCTTTTGCATTCCTCGTATTCAACGTTTCACTATAACCATTTTATAACACTCGGTGCGAAAATGGCAAACCCCATTTTCACACCTGGTGAAATAAAATTTCGTACGAAACGTACGTAAAACGGTATCTTAACTCGCGTGATTGCAAAACTCGCCAGAAAAAGTTTTATCGCACTAGTATCGTAAATTACTATTACTTTACACCCTCCTCTTCGTTAAAAATTTACGTCAAAATTGACGTTAAATGTAATCTTGAATCAATCGAATAAAAACTAATAAATATCAACCGCGTTTACCACTTTAATCTCCAATTCGGATTCGCCTATCATCAGCATAATTTGCCATTCTCCGTCCGTCCGTTCAACACGTAACGAACTAGGAGAAACTCTTAAGTACGTTAAGGTTGTTCTTTCGTTATGTCTGACGCTGCTTAAGTTTGAGACATAAATAAGAGAGAATTACAAACACTTCGCAATCGAATAAAAATATGAAAAAATCAAGCATATGGAAGATGCTGAAAAGATTAGTTCTGCACAATAAGAATTCCAAAATATTATTAACAAATTCCCCGGCAACCTATTTTTCCCCCGGTTAATAAAAAATTATGCAACAAATTACCCGGCAACCTATTTTTTTCGCATGAAAATGATTTGTCACTTTTTTTTTAATACGTATAAATTTTTTCACAATTTTATGTAATGTTTGAAAATTCTCAAAAATAACATAACATTCTGAAAAAATTCATACGTATTCAGAAAAATTGACAAATAATTTCCGTAAAAAAAATCGCTTACCGGGTAATATGTTGCACAATTTTGATTTTTTATGAATTTGTTAATAACTTTTTGGAATTATTATTATGCAAGAACAATCTTTTCAGGCCCTCCCACATGCTCGATTTTTTTACAGATTTTTATTCCGTCGAGAAGTCTTTCTGATCTCTCTCATTCCTCGATCGAACTTAGGTTGCGTCAAACACAACGAAAGGACTACCTTGATCGTGGAGTTGCCAATGTCTGGTGAGCCGCTTAAGAGCCGTACTTTTTATGAAGCCTCGTCACCGATGGGCTCGCGTGCGATTTGAGCTTAAAGCTCGAGCACCGGTGCAGGCAAACGGCTCGGCGCTGCTGCATTTCCAGCTGCATTATGGGAGTCGTAGCGCGAACAGCCGGGAAAAAAAAGGGTGCACGCAGGAAGTCGATACGAACTCCGCATGTGCCATTCGCTAGCGTCACAATGTAATCCAGAAGGTACACTGGCCGTTCACCGTCGCGTCAACAGTGAATTACGAGCGATGTTGATAGCAGCCGCGGAGAATTGCGATTAAAACCCGATTAAAACACGATAACTGAAAGCCCGTGTCTCCGTTACCGAGTTTATAGTCAAAACTGCACTGTAGATTTATGTCCGCGATATATAGACGTTCGCGCACACTGTAGCAATGAGTATCACACGCTAACGGCCCGTTTTTCCGTGGCTGCTAGGATAAAGCGAATGGCGAACGGCAAAGATCGACCCCGACGATAGTCTACCTGCAGAAAATAGCTATCGATGTTTATGTATAAATAATAAAATCCGACACGCTGCGAAACAAAAGCATATCACGAGGAAAGATACACAGCGCTTAACAGCAGAAGGACCCTATTGGACACAATTTAACTTGACAGCCGACTTGAGTTACGCCCCTTCGTTGTTCAAGAGCCGATGCACAATGCGTTATAAAAATAATTGTATCGGGGTCGTGAAATCCCGACTAAAAGCATACTTTCAGGCGGGTTTTTACGACTACGATACAATTGTTTATAATAAATTTAATATCCTCACGGGCAGTCGTACAGCGCTTTTGTGATGTTAGCCAAGAGAGAAATCGCAAAGTACGAGTAGTCGGTCGATGGAAAATCTTTAGCTGCTGTTACCAACTTATGTTTATTATACTTGTTTCCAATTTAATTTAAATTAATTCTATCTATTGAAATCAGAAGAGAACGCGCGCCACAACACGCTGGTCGTGAAAACAAAAACTGAAATGTATTACTTTCTGTTCAGCTGTAAAGGGAGCAACCCGTCGATATCAATATCAATATCAATATCAATATCAATATCAATATCAATATCAATATCAATATCAATATCAATATCAATATCAATATCAATATCAATATCAATATCAATATCAATATCAATATCAATATCAATATCAATATCAATATCGATATCAATATCGATATCGATATCGATATCGATATCGATATCGATATCGATATCGATATCGATATCGATATCGATATCGATATCGATATCGATATCGATATCGATATCGATATCGATATCGATATCGATATCGATATCGATATCGATATCGATATCGATATCGATATCGATATCGATATCGATATCGATATCGATATCGATATCGATATCAATATCAATATCAATATCAATATCAATATCAATATCAATATCAATATCAATATCAATATCAATATCAATATCAATATCGATATCGATATCGATATCGATATCAATATCAATATCAATATCGATATCGATATCAATATCAATATCAATATCAATATCGATATCAATATCAATATCGATATCGATATCGATATCAATATCGATATCGATATCGATATCGATATCGATATCAATATCAATATCAAATTTTCAAAACTGAAATGAAAGTTGAAGGTCAGGGTCTGATTTTCCCAAGGCGTTTCAAGGTCTAATCGAAGGAAGGAGCGATCGCGATAACGATGAATGATAGCGTATCGAGCGTGAGGCGAATCTGATACACCCGGGTGGATGGAGAAAGGATTGTGCCCAGTACAAAACGAGCCCACCACATTAATGTTATACCGTTGGGCTTCCTCAGGAGTGGCCCAGTTTTACTTAGCACAAAGAAGAACCCGCGGTTGCGTCGTTATAATCTCTTCATCTTGTGACCAACCTTTCGAGGCTTGGAGTGCATGGCGTGCATGCAAAGCCGGTCACTGTTGGTGCTGATGCTGGAGATCCAGAACGGCCTTGGATCTTCTCGAGATAGAGGTGAAGACACATCGATTACGTATTTCCTCTCACAACGGCGAAAAGAGCGGCAGGAAAATGCCTTGCACAACGTTCGACGTCCAAAATCCTTTTACTTGCGATATCGATATCGCTTCGCCCTTTGACCTTCCTCAACTCGATGAAACTTTCAGACGGCGGTAAAAGATCATCGAAGGACCTTCAGGAGTTCGATAAATAGTTTATCGCTCAAAGACAAGATGCTTTCTCTTCAATGATTTTTGGTAAAAAGGCGAATTGAAAAAGGAAACGTTATTAACCGATATTCGATCAACCTATGACCTTTCCCGATTTGGGACAATTTTCAGTCTTTCGAGCACTAATAAGTAATGGGTAAAATGCTTCTATACCACTGCTTGGCGGATAAAAATTGAACATTTTCTCCACGCTGTCACGTTCGGATAAAAAGTCTCACGTTTAAACCGGAATTTACGTAACGCTGAAAATTTTGAAAATTTTCTCTGTGATGTTACTTCCGGTTCAAAAATTTCCCTCTTAAACGAGAAGTGACGTCACGCAGGCATATTAAAAAAATTTCGTTGTGGTGTCACTTTCGGTTCGAAAATCTCAGTTTGTAACCGGAAGTGACGTATTCCTGGTACAACATCACTTCCGGTCAGAAAAGGCGATTTTCAAACCGGACGTGACGTATTTCCGGTACAAGGTCACTTTCGGTCGAAGACTAATATTTAAAAACCGAAAGTGACGTTTTCAACTTCGACGTCACATCCGGTCAATAGTTAAGATTTTTAAATCGGAAGTGACGTTATAGAGAAAATTTGTTATTTTTTTTTCTGGAATGTATCTCAAACACTGCCAGTGGCAGAAACGGATGAAATGAGGAACACAGGAAAGTGGGTAATGGAGCGTGCTTGATAAATCTCAAAGGTATTCGGAGTGGACCCAGAGTGCACCGGAGTCGACACGGAACAGATTCGCGGTCTTCGAATATATTCGCAGCCATGAATCTACGGAATAGAGCACAGGTTCCAATACTATGCCCGGTGCAGACGCAGCGATAACATTTGTCGTCGAGCCGATAAGGTGAACGGCCCAATTACTGACTACCTAAGCTCCGCATGGCATTTAAAATGAAAGAAGATTGTTAAAAACAGTGGAGGTATTGACATAACTGATATTACAGAAAAGTTTAGAGTCTTAATTAACTAAAAGAAGTACTATTTTATTGTTTTTTAGCATTTTTTAAATAATAAACTCGAAATACACTGAAGTGAATGACCCGATTAGAATCCTACCATTTTGTCATATAGCCCATATAGTGACCTGTCCAGGGCCCAATCACTGACCTATGCTGCCTGGCATCGATGCCCCATTAGTGACTAGGAAAATCATATTTTGATCAAAAGTGACGTTATGATATTCTATCTGTCGCGTTCGACGAAATTGTAATTTCTAAATTTTTTTCGTGCACTACGGTTTTAATTGACCCTTAATCATACAGTACAAACTTAGATTCATCATTGTATTGGCTTCTGATAAAGAACATGAAGCGGTTTTTATGAACGTAACCGCTTAAAGTAATCCTTGCGAATAGTGTTCATTTCACATAAGTTTCAGAGAAATAAGAGGGAATTGTAAACACTTCTCGATGATATAAAAATCTGGAAAAAATCAAGCGATGCTGAAAAGATTAATTTTGCATAACAATAATTCCAAAATGTTATTAACAAATCGATGAAAAATAAGATTGTTCAACAAATCTCCCGGAAACATAACTTTTTTAAAGTGAAAACTATTCGTTTATTTTTTTAAATACGTATGAATTTTTTCAGATTTTTCAATTCACTTTGACTTTCGTGACTTAACACACGTTTTTCCCATATAAAAAAAAATCAAAGTGTATTAAAAAATTTAAAAAAATGCATACGTTTTCAGAAAAGTGAACGAAGCAATTTCATTGAAAAAAGAGTTAGTTGAACACTTTTATTTTTCGTCAATTTGTTAATAAACATTTTGGAATTATTATTACACAAAATTAATCTTTTCAGCACCTTTAATATGCTTGATATTTTTCCGATTTTTATACCATCCAGAAGTGTTTGCAAGTCTCTGAAACTCATGCGAAGTGAACACTATTCGCAAGGACTACCTTAACGAAACTGACAAGAAAATATGTTTCAATAGGTTTCACAGATAAATCTCTGAAAGTCGACGATTTTATAAAATTTTCTCTCGATGCTAATTCAATTACAGGGTGCACAATATAGAAAACGTAAAAAAAAAATGGAGTCCGTCGGACATAAATAGGATTTTGTATCGCAGATAATATGATTAACGGACAGCAGTTGGGCCACCGTCAGTAATTTGGCCGTTCACCTTATGTTCACCTCAAGCGCGGGGCGAGTACAACTCCGGCAACTGGTGCGGTTCCGTAGCCGCGCCGATCCTTAAGTCTCACCTGAGCGTCAGCTTCGCCCCATTGCTCAACTTTCGCCCCATTGTGACAAATTGCACCCAGAAAAATAATTTATTTGACGACCACCGTTTATTTGGTTTAAGTAAAATATTTACTTGATTTAAATAAATATTTATTTGATTTATATAAATATTTATTTAAATTAAGTAAATAGTTACTTAAATGAAATAAATATTTATTTAAATCAAATAAATATTTTACTTAAACCACATAAACGGTGGCCGTCAAATAAATTATTTTTCTGGGTGTGAAGAAAAAAAAATGATAATTATCATAGCGAACTATGCTTCTACTCGATAAAATTTCTTTGGAATTGAAGCTTGTCCTCCAAAGAAAAAAAAAAAAAAACATGTTTTTTGTACAAGGAAGATGATACTATCGTGAAAATATAAACTGCCAAGATTCCAATCTCTGGATTGATGTTAGTTGTAATAGTGGTTGGTTTCGAAATCGGGCATCGAGCACGCGCGGCCTTCGTCTCGCCTTTCCTCCAGAGACCGTAATCAACCGAGCTCTCGAGCAGAGTTTCCGTTCCCATACTTCGGCGACTAAGTGCCTCGTCCTCGTCCAGGCTCGTTACACGGTTTCCTCTCACCTTCGGGCACACACTCGGCAGCCACCTCGCAATTAATTAACCAACCGACGGATTACAGAGACGCTTTTAACATTCAAATATTCTATCATTACGTTGTACCTTGTATGGTGTTTTATTGCACACGAAGTAACACTATAGTTTTATCGGATACCGTCGATGTATACATAAAACTTTTATCACTCGGGTCTTAATCTATAGCTTTTCGTGATTATTCTCTAATGATTTTAAAAAAACTTTATTACTATTATTATTATTATTTTTCAGACAATGAATTACACCAGCGCTGAGACAAGGCTTGCGAACCGACAGAGCAGTGTTGTGTGTGCGATATCCAACGTTCTCTATTGCGGAATTAATTCCCAAAGGGCACCGAGACGCCGTGCAAGTGTCGCAGTCGGACAGTCGTGAGTTTCCAACCAGTTTTTCCATAATTGCTCGAATCACCGTACGCTCGTAAATGGTGGAAGCGCTCGATCCCTCGTCTCTGGTACGGAAGATTTTCTCACTGGGCTCATTGGCTCACCAGATCGGCCCAGAACGTCGCGTAATCTTTCAATACACTTCCACTGTGAACAGACAAATGGAATAACGGTTGGGAAATTAATAAGAAACATTTCAACATCGGGAACCAATGAAATCTTAGAGTGCGGGGCAAAATGGACCATCGTGGGTAAAAATGTACTCTTCATAAATGTTATTATTTTTCAGAACGAAGTCCGTTTTACCCCGCGTGCTCATTTTGCCCCACTCGCCGCTATGGTGTGTCGTGTTTGGAGAGAAAAAAAACACACTCACACATAGATCTTCCGCAGGGTAATTGATGCCGATTATCGAACCTTCAATTATCCTCGTCGACGAGTTGTGCCAACGTTGTAATAGTGCCTGCGGATTTTCTCGACATTCGAAGCTCGAAATGCTTATCGCTATTTCATACGCCACAGTTTCTACGTCTATTCGAGAATTTTTTTTTTTTTTTTTTTTTTTTTTTTGTGACCTACATCCATCTTTGGTGTGTCGCTTCACTCGAATCTTTAATAACGGATCAAACATGATGGAGTATAGCGGGGCAAAAAGGACTATTTTTTTTTTTTACCAATTCTTCGCTGATCATAATAAAAAAGCCTCATCTCGAATGTAGGACACGGGTCCGTTTTGCCCCGCTCACCACCACTACGGAGCTAGTAAATTATTCATGCGGCCGTCGGAGCCGTGCAAGTTACATAAATTTTGTATGATGAGGCTGACGAGTGAATTATTGACTAAAGTTTGAAAACCCAATCGGCTGTCTTCAAAGTAATATTCGTATCCGATGTATCGTATTTTCTCTCGGGAATCATTCGTTCCGAGATTGCTTGACCTTTGAACTTTGAACTTTGACACGTGCAACGAAAAAAAAATATTATTACCAAATAACTTCTGGATATTCCGTGTCGGGTTGGAAATAATCATTAAAATGCGTGAGGTCGAACGGAGTAAATGTAAATACAGAGGACGGCGGGGCAAAATGGACCAGGTTTCCAATATGGAGCGGGAGAACAGAAATTTTAAATTGACATTTTCATATAGCTTCCTCATGAAAGTTCATATTGAAATTTTCATGTCGCTTCCCCATGAAAGTTGAAAATTGAAATTTTCATATCGTATTCTCGTAATGTTCCTTCAATCGCAAAGCTCCTTCTATGAGAAACCATTTTCTGTAATTTTGGCTTACTCACAGAGGAAAATCCGCGAATAAAGGAATATTATAAGAAAGCGATATGAAAATTTCAATTGTCAATTTCTATAACGCGATATGAAAATTTCAATTTTCATATTTTTTTCTGAACCCGACAAGCAGTCATTTTTTTCCCCAAAGTGATTTTTCGATGTTTTGGAACATTCTGAACACGTTTTCATAAAAAATCTCGATTTCATTGTTTTTCTCACCGAAACAAAGCTTCCTCCACGAGGAAGCAAAAACAACAACAATTTTACCCCGTTCTCCCGAACGTAATAACAGTAAAAAAAAAAAAAAAAAAAAAATCTATATTGCTCAATTCCAGGCTGTTTAAAATCTCCGCAACACCCCGATTCTCGCAATCGCTGACTTTAATGTATTAAAGCCGCACGACGCGTGCTTTCCGGCAAAATCGGCCAATCCCGTTAATGCGTCGATATCATTGGAATAAAAAGCTTGCACGAAAAAGCTTTTTGTCAAAAAAAAAAAAACACGCGTGCAACGTCCCTAAGGAAAATAGCCTGCGGCACCGCTATTTTCTCCTCGTGCATGGAATTTAGTAATCAAGCAAATGGGTTTTTCTCATTTTTTTCGAGCTGCACGTTCTTCACAGGACAATGGGAAAAGGGGAGTGCTTCCCAAAGTTTCCAAATTTGCGCGTGCCAAACTCTACCTGTGCGTATAATTTGTTTTTTTTTTTTTTTTTTCTTCGACTCTCCTCGGCTCTCGCAGCCCCGATTACCGAACATCGTCCGTCGATATGGTCGCGTCAATGCTCTCGCCCGACGGCTTACAGACCATTTCCAAAAGCGATATTGCCTCGTCGCCCTGAAACCGGTTTACCCAGAAACCGGCTTCATCGTTACCGACTCTTCGACTGTATGGACCAAATACGATTTTACAATCGACTATGTGCATCAATCGTATACTTTCATTTCCCCCCCCCCCCCCCCCCTAAACATGTCAACATCGCCGCAGATCGATTAATATTCATGAAACCACAATCGCGTCGACACCACGGACCATTTAAAGACGTCAATCGTGTATTTCCTGACGGGGTATCCTTAAGGTTGTTACACCGTATAATTGATCCGAGATTGGACAGCTGACTTGTGTCTCGTATTGCGAGTGTTGTCACACTTCACATCATTTTGTAAATGTATACATTTTATATTATTATTATTATTATTATTAATATTATTATTTTATCGTTATATGTATATAAATGTATACATATAGATTTAGGGACAAAAGTGGTGAATATGGCCCACAGCGATTGACACGTAAATCAATGATACACGAGCCGCACCATATTCCCTACTTTTATCCCACAATCCGACGGGGTATCCTTAAAGTTTTTACACCTCATCATTGATCCAAGATTGGACAAGTAAATCGTGTCTCGTATCGCGAGTGTTCTCACACTTCGCAACATTTTGTAAATGTATACATATATGTGTATACATTTTATATTATTATTATTTTATAGTTGTAGGGTAGAGCGGGGCAAAATGGGACAGCGGGGCAAAACGGGACATTGAGCAAAACGCAAGTTTCCAATCATTTTTGAATGTCCCATTTTGCCCTGTCGATACATCCGGATTGTCTGTCCCGTTTTGCCCCATTGGCCCATCCTAAAATGATTGGAATATGGCGTTTTGCCCCACCGCCCCATTTTGCCCCACCGTCCCATTTTGCCCCGCTCTTCCCTATGTATATAAATGTAGGAGAGAACGGGGCAAAATGGGACAAAACGCAAATTTTTCAATGACTTTTGGATGGTGGCGGTGATGGTACGTGGGGCAAAACGGTGTTGCAAATCCGGATGTATCGTTGAGACAAAATGGGACATCCAAAAATTATTGGAAAACTGAGTTTTGCACCCGCTGTCCCGTCTTGCCCCACTGTCCCATTTTGCCCCGCTCTCCCCTATTCATATATGTACGGACGAAAGTGGTGAATGGTGACCGACCCCGATTGGGACGTGAATCAATGATAGACGAACCGGACCATATTCCCCACTTTTATCCTGCATTCCGACGGGATATCCTTGAGGTTCTTACACCTCACAATTGATCCGCGATTGGACCGGTAACTCGTGTGTCGTATCGCTAGTGTTGTCATAATTCACATTATTTCGTAAATGTATAACTCTATGTATACATTTTATATTATTATTATTATTATTTTATAGTTATATGTATATAAATGTATACATATATGTAGGGACAAAAGTGATGAATATGGCCCGCCCCGATTAACACGTAAATCAATGATAGACGAAGCGGGCCATATTCCCCACTTTTATCCTACGATCCGACGTGGTATACTTAAGGGTGTTACGCTCGTATCGCGAGTGTTGTCATACTTTCGATTATTTCGTACACATGTTAATAGATAGATTCCGGCGGGATTGTGACGCAACAGTCGGCGAACTGAATGTTGCACAAAGTCATTCATTATCCCGACACCGAGCGAGTATGCTAATTAACTTTTTTTATATACATTTTTTTTTTTACATTTCGCTACTTGGAATTGATGCAGTAGGCGAGATATACATTATAGCGAAACGTCGAAAGTTCCAGTGACCTTTAGGTCGGAATTATATGCCATATCGAATTCTAGATCAAATTGGACTTCGAACAGTATTGCGATTGAAGTGGCGCGAATTAATTATCACGCCGCGGTGAGCCTCGAGTTATTCGAACCGTCGATCGATCACGAGAGTACAAAATAAAAATTAGTACATTTCCAATCGATTTTTTTTTTTTTCTTACCGCAAAGGTCAACAATTTTATTTTTCTTGACACTACCCTGATAGACAAGCGGCACAAAAAGTAGCAGTTGGCCCAATAATTGCGACATGTGCCACACACGTCGCAAATATCGCGCTAATATGTTGCTACTTTTTGCGGCGCTTGTCTATCAGGCTAAACTCATTTCGTGTTAACAATACGGTTCGTTAACCAAACGGAGTTGTTAAATTGATTAAAAAAAAAATATTATGGAAAGTTCATTCTTGCGTTTCATCCAATAGAGCGAAGTGTTCGTTTGTAACTCACGTGAAGTAAACTTGTCCCCGTGCGTTGGCCGGTGCAGTCCAGATGAGGGTGGCCTCCTCCTTGTCGCGAGGGTCAGCGTGGGTCACCGCGCTGCACTCGTTGTGAGCTTTCGTGTTCGGTGTCTGAGCCCAGGAACCAATCCACGCGTTGGTCTTCGCGTCCCGAGCCTGCAGGAAGAATCCCTTGAAGGCCGAGCCGTGGATGGTAACTGCGAAAAAAATGATTAATAGCAGAATTAAAAAAAAAAGGAAATTATCATAAACAGCACCTTGCACGGTAAAAAAAAATAACAAACAAAATTATCAATTTTTTATGCATGAATGGGTACATTAAATTTAATATACAAAAATTCGATATTATGGAGTGATCGATGCATTAACAAACACGCCCAAAAAACACGATTTTATATAGCGCGCATTAATTTTAATCTATACTTGTTTAATTCGATCAAAAATTGAGTCCTTCACGATATGCCAAAAGTCTGAAAAAATCAGCCATGTTAATGACGTCAAGACCTTTGATTTTGCATAATAATAATGCCAAAAAGTTATTGGCAAGTTTTTTTTTAAATAGATGTTAATAAATGGTAAAAAAAACTCCAAAAACCTTTTATTTTATCATTTTAAACGACATCCTTAATTTTTGAGAATTCGTATGAATTTTTTCAGAATTTTCTCACTTTAAAGCATTTTTGTTTTGTTTTTCGAACTTTTGGAAAAACAATGTAGAGGCACGGATTTCGGATAGTTCCATATCACGATTCCACAGTACACACAAAAAGTTTCGGGGCGATCGCGCCAAAATTTTGGTTGTTATGGCCTTAAAAAATCTCAAAAAACGATGAATTCAAAAATGTAAGGAAATTTTGAGAAAATTCATGTGGCTTCTCGAAAATCAATGAATTTATTTGAAAAGCGAAAAAAAAAGTTTATTGATTATTTGTTGAAAAACATTTTTTTAGCATTTGTTGATAACTTTTGAACATTATTATTATGAAAAATGAATGTCCTTGGTACCTTCGATACAGTTAAATTTTTCAAATTTTTATAACATTAGGAAGCGTTCAAATTCTCACCGAATCTCACTTTTGGCTTGGAATTTACGTACGAAGCATTCCTAAAATTAATTTATCGGCTTACGGATGAAAACTTCGATGCGCACAAATTTTCGTACACAAACTTATCGACATAGAGCTTGCAAGCCTCGGAAGCTCGGAGCTTCGACAATGTTTAAAATGTCTCGTCGTTCACCCGGTAAACGTCGATATCCGTGCTATTTTGCAAACAAAGCGAGCACAGGAACGTCGAGTCATTTGTATCTCTGAATAAGCAGGGGTAGACGACGTTTATTACGATGATTCATAGACCGCGACAACACAACTCTCGACACGCGATAGCGAAATATAATAATCGGGATTTTTTTTAGCGTCAACCGCTTTTTAAATTCTTTTTCATTTATTTTTCAACTATTTTTTTTTATTTACTCTTCAAATGTTTTTTAAATTCATCCTTTAACCATTTTTAAAATTTAATTCTGCAACTATTTTTTAGATTTATTCTTCAACTATTTTTTAGATTTATTCTTCAACTATTTTTAAATTTTATTCTTCAACTATTTTTAAATGTTATTCTTCAACTATTTTTTAAATTTGTTCTTTAACTATTTTTACATTTATTTTTCATCTAATTTCGAATATATTTTTAATAAGTAATATCAAATATCCGGACGGAGATTCCGAAATGGGAGGATTACCGGTAACTTGAGATCCTGGTCCATACTGTCCGGAGGAGGCGGCGATTTTGTACGGACTTGTGCCGGCTGGCTGCGGTTTCGCATCGCCGTGATAGGGTTGATTTGGCCTCTCCTTGACGCAAGCGTCCACAGGTGCGCCATCCGGAAAACCATTGACGTTGATTGCTCCCAGGGCAATTACACCCAAGAGAAAAACTACTCCTTGCTTGGCCATTCTTCTCGTCTTTCCTTTAGCTCGCGTTCCTTTTTTTATCGATGCAAATTCGTTGTGCAAGGAAACGTCAATTATGTAAAAAAAAAAAAAATTGTCCAACTCGAAAAACCGTGCAAAAGCGACGAAGGTAATTTTGTTCAAAAAAGGGTGAAAAAGCCCGTTCAAATTTAATTTTGGCTTCCTCATAGAGAAAGCTTTGTTTCCATGGAAAAAAAATTGTTCGATTTTTTAATGAAAACGTGTTCAGAATATTCCAAAACATCAGAAAATCATACTTAGAAAAAATATCCGAATGTTAAAAAAATTAGGGATTTTTTGTATTTCCAAACAGCCATATTTTTCAAATGCGATTAATTTCTTTTGCCGGCAAAGCTTCCTCTATGAGGAAGCCAACTAGTCACAGAAAATGATTTTTCATAGAAACTTTGTATGCAAAAGTAGATTAGATGAGGAAGCTTTGTGAAAATCTCGTTTTCACATTTTTTGTTGTTGTTATTTTTTAATGAAATGAAGAGAATAAAAGTCTGTGAATCGCTCACTTACCGAGTCTCCAATTCTAAAAGTTGCACGCTGTGCTTCGAGGAGAAACTTAATTTTTTTTTTTTTCCGCCTCCAATGTTCAGCCGAAAGAACTGCTCGGAGTTGACTGAGCTTAGCTGCGACTCGTCAACCGTCTCTGGCTTAATAAAATCCCACCATCGAATAGTTTATCTCGTTGCGTACAGCCAATTCACCTTTTGCCAATTGTCACTTTCACTCTCGTGGCGAACTCTCGAGCGGCGGCGATGAGCGCGGTGAGGCAAAATACACGGCCAACCTTCGCGAGAACGCGAGTGCGGTGCGTTCACGTTACGTTCGTTAGATTTTTATACTTCACGCTACCTCATCCCCGGAAATAAATTCTACTTGCTCTCCGGACCATGATTAATGCCCGGTTGGATTATTGTATCCTTCAAAGTCGTAGCCGAGCTGTCGCAGACAAATTTATTGCACGTGCGACTACCTTAATAGATTGTAGATCGATAGGTTTTTTTTTTTAATATCGCGGTTTTCCATTATAGTCACGACCATCGGCCACGTATCAGCCGGATAGCCAATAATGGAATAAGCTGAAATAATTCATTCACGCGACCACCCATCGATTTTCCGCGCGACAATGGCTCCAATCAACAATGAATGCACTGTTCATAGTGCAATGCAGTCGTATATGCACCTTGTGCCGTGCCGCGCATAGCACGCGAGTGAACGCGTATTGCACCGAGTTGATGCTCGGAGGCCTGAAATTTTCCTGGTATTCATCGATAACAAAAGAAAACCGGGTGTACAAGGCCGAAACATATTTTGACAATCTATCGGGAGTATATTCTCGTATTCTATGCAGCCAATTACTGTTCAATTTAAATGTACATTTGTGATTTGTATGTTTTGTTAAATATTGGAGCATTTGCAATCAACGTCCATTTCATGATTCACCAACTACAGTATTATTGTTTTTGTTTACTTATAGTGAATTTTTCACTAGTATAGAAACGTATTGCTATATGTTATGTACATCTAATTGTAATGAACATGGCAAGATTTTTTTTCATAGATGAAGATTCGCTAATAATGTAACAACGTGAAAACCGGTGTGCAACGCCAAAAACATATTTTGACAATCTATCGGGGATATATTTATTCCATTTTTTCCACCGTATACCTTTCTGGGTTTTTACGAAACCCCATCCCGATTCCCCCCTAGCACTCCCTGGCCGCACTTAGCTAAGCTACCTAACTTCCAGCGCGTCCGTAGCCGACTTAGCTACACTGTACCGCATTGGCCGGGGACACGGGGAAACTACGGAAAACCCGTGCCGGTACAGACGGCCATATTCTAATGATCCTCCGGTATTTTTGCACTTTGAGTAAAGTGCAGAAACACCAAAGTTTCAGAAGAAAGCGCCTCCCGCTCAACGGTTGATGCGCCAGGTAGCGCACGGCTAAGCGGTCACCCATCCAAGCACTGACCGCGACCGATCTTGCTTGACTTGGGAGACCACCGGAGCCGTACGCCAACCGCGCATCCACCGCTGTCGGTCTATCGGGGATATATTCTCGTATTCTATGCAGCCAATTACTGTTGAATTTAATTATACATTTGTGATTTGTATCTTTTGTTAAATATTGGAGCATTTGCAATAGACGTCCATTTCATGATTCATCAACTACAGTCTTTTTTTTACTTATAGTGAATTGTTCACTCGTACAGAAAGGTATTGTTATATATTATGTACATCTAATTATGATGAACATAGCAAGAATTGTTTTTTTTTTTCATGAATTAAGATTCAATACTAATGTAATAACGTGAAAACCGGTGTACAACGCCAAAACATATTTTGACAATCTATCGGGAGTATATTCTCGTGTTCTATGCAGCCAATTACTGTTCAATTTAAATGTATATTTGTGATTTCTATGTTTTGTTAAATATTGGAGCATTGGCTATGAACGTCCATTTTATGATTCGCCAACTACAGTATTTTTGTATGTTTTTTTTTTACTTACAGTGCATTTTTCACTCGTATAGAAACGTATTGTTATATATTATGTACATCTAATTATGATGAACATAGCAAGAATTGTTTTTTTTTTTTCATGAATTAAGATTCAATACTAATGTAATAACGTGAAAACCGGTGTACAACGCCAAAACATATTATGACAATCTATCGGGAGTATATTCTCGTGTTCTATACAGCCAATTACTGTTCAATTTAAATGTATATTTGTGATTTCTATGTTTTGTTAAATATTGGAGCATTGGCTATGAACGTCCATTTTATGATTCGCCAACTACAGTATTTTTGTATGTTTTTTTTTACTTACAGTGCATTTTTCACTCGTATAGAAACGTATTGTTATATATTATGTACATCTAATTATGATGAACATAGCAAGAATTGTTTTTTTTTTTTTTCATGAATTAAGATTCAATACTAATGTAATAACGTGAAAACCGGTGTACAACGCCAAAACATATTATGACAATCTATCGGGAGTATATTCTCGTGTTCTATGCAGCCAATTACTGTTCAATTTAAATGTACATTTGTGATTTCTATGTTTAGTTAAATATTGGAGCATTGGCTATGAACGTCCATTTTATGATTCGCCAACTACAGTATTTTTGTATGTTTTTTTTTACTTACAGTGCATTTTTCACTCGTATAGAAACGTATTGTTATATATTATGTAAATCTAATTATGATGAACATAGCAAGAATTGTTTTTTTTCATAAATAAAGATTCAATAATAATGTAATAACGTGAAAACCGGTGTACAACGCCAAAACATATTTTGTCAATCTATCGGGAGTATATTCTCGTGTTTTATGCAGCCAATTACTGTTCAATTTAAATGTACATTTGTGATTTCTATGTTTAGTTAAATATTGGAGCATTGGCTATGAACGTCCATTTTATGATTCGCCAACTACAGTATGTTTGTTTGTTTTTTTTTACTTACAGTGAATTTTTCACTCGTATAGAAACGTATTGTTATATATTATGTACATCTAATGATAATTAACAGAGCTAGCATTTTTTGTGTTTTTCATAAATGAAGTTTCGCTGATAAGGTAATAACGTGGAAACGCGGAGGACGCGAATGCTCGCTGCCGTGTTACATACGACCTTACGAATACACGACGCTAAAACGGGGTGACACGCTCTGCGTGACAGTCAATTGTGTCGCGTGCTTCTTTTGCCGCTCCCGAATTGCCGCCTCGCGCATACACACATGGCTCTAAACGCTTGTGTACACATACGTATAAACTCGTTGACTGTGTAAATGTAACTTTTCACGCTGCTATATTGATTTTCCCGGGCCTATCCGGAGGGGAGGACTTTCGCGCTCGCTCTCCCCCCTTCTCTGTCTCGTTGTTAGTGAAATATTCCTGAACGGTCCGAAAACGCGTGGTATAAATTTTCTGCTACAACGAACTGACTGCGGGTTTGTCGGTGTCGGTGCGAGCTGCTCTACGCGAATGCCCTGGGGGCGCATTGGAAAAATCTATTTTTCATTCAACACGAAGACAGAGGAAAAACATAAATTTCAATTTTCCTCGTTTATCTAATTTTTTTGTTTGTTTGTTTGTTTGTTTTTTTTTTTATACGAAAAGAGAAAAGTGTAAGCCGGAAGTAAGTTCTTGGATAAAAACATAATTTCCGAGATGAAATCCGAGACAATGCACCGATCGTC
The DNA here is from genome assembly GCA_958510785.1 of Exephanes ischioxanthus. NCBI lineage: Eukaryota > Metazoa > Arthropoda > Insecta > Hymenoptera > Ichneumonidae > Exephanes > Exephanes ischioxanthus. The sequence continues at coordinate 11,009,071 of OY294016.1, forward strand.
GATAAAGTTTCGTCGGCGCAACGATAAATACGCTATTATCGAGTGCAGCGCCTGGAATAAGCGAACGAAATAATTTAAAAGGCATCACACAGCGGCGCGCATGCGCGCGACCCAATCACGAATGCAGACAGAACTACGCCTCGATCTTCCCCACGAATTATTTGACTAATTTGTGGCTCATAAAAATCAATTTCAATTATACGTCTAGCCCGTGTATCGATCCAGCTGGTTTTATTCGTTGCTCGCGACTGCGAGAGCCGAGTCATTGCACTTCCGTGTTCTCGATAAGGAAACTGTGCGGGCAATCGAATGGCTGCACATACGTGCTATAAACAATCTGAGACTCACACAGGCGATAAAGAAAATTGACTGTACGTTAATTTGAGTGTCCATCCGTCGTAGACGACGCGTGTACCGTATAAAATAGTTCGTAGACGCGTTTTGTTCCTCGATCGCGTCATGATCCTCATTTATATTCATTAAGAGATGATTTTTAAAAGGCCGGAAAATTCCACGTTGGAATGTTTGGGCCTTCCCTACCTTTTCGATCTGGGTCTAACCCTTCACATCATGGATTGAGCCCGCGATTTTTTATAATCCTGAACTAACTCTCAAAACCACTTAGTTTTTTTTATTCCATCTTTAAAATTTGTTTACAATTATTTATGATTTAAAAAAATGAACTTATTTATCGCCACAATTTAAAAATCTGAATCAATTCTGAAAAACCTTGTGTCATATATTTTTAAAAATGTAAGGTTCGAGCCGGAATGGGCTCGCATCACCTTCTATTTTTTCTAATTTTTTTCGACCATTTTTATATGCAACACTGCATTTTTGAGAATTTTTTCAAATTGTGCTTTCTCATAGAGGAAGCTTTTCCGATGAGTTCTTTTAAACTCAAGAAAAAAAAAATCTTCGGAAAAATCTGAAAAAAATTTCAAACAATACAGTGTTGCGTATAAATATGCTCAAGCGATAACCCACAATCGACTGATGTTTCCTTTCAATTTTTTCACTATAAAAAAAAAATAGAAGCTGAAGCTGGCCCACTCCGCCTCAAACCTAAAAAATTTTTATATATAGCACAAGATTTTTCAAATTGTTTATTGTCGTAATGAATAACTTAATCTTTCAATCATAAATAATTTTCAAAAATCTGTGTGGTGTTGAGATTTAGTTCCGGCATATAAAAAAACTCCGGGCCAATTAAAGATGTGAAGTATTAGGCCCAGGTCGAAAAGGTGTGGAATGCCCCATATACACACGGTCGTCTCGTCGCTACAGCTCCTGTTTTTAACTCTGTGACTTTTTAGCGTCGTGACACTACAGTCTCTCTTGATACGAGAGCACCTGCATTCGATAACTTTGTGTATTATCCGTATCGAATACGAGCGAACTAATCGCGTTTCGCGGAGGATGTAAAATTGTTTCCATTGGCTATGACCTCGATGACGCAGGATCGGGGAAACCAGCCTCTTTGCCGTCTCGCGGGCGCGTCGCCCGCTCCCTCGTTCTGTCGCTCCCCGAAGAGCCAGTATCTGCGGACAAAGAAGAGATCGCCGGGTCAGAGAAATATGTATACATACATTTTTTTTTTTTTTTTGCAGAGAGGTCCGCCGATGGTCTGCCGATATAGCGCGGCGAATGGAAATTCTACGTACCTGCGCCAGCGCGTAACAACGACGTCGTTACCGACGTTCAGCTTTATACGCGGCTCGTCGGTACAAGGCGGATGACAAATTACTCGCCAGCCATAGCTCACCGGCACCCAGGATCCTGAGTACCTCGTTATGACCCTGTAGCATCGGGCGCGTCTGCGCTTTTCCAACTTCTGTGCCAATTGCTCTCGCTGCGAACAAGTCGAGTAACGCAGTGTGGGTTTATTGAAATAAAGATTTTTTTTTTTAACTAACGAAACGAAGTGTCGAAACATCGAAGCTTACAGTCAGCGTGTATTGATCGCAACCTTCGATGACCGGCCAAACTATGCCGTCACCGACGGGCCGACAATTCCACCTGAGCACTTGCTTCGCATTGAAGAGCCATCCCTGCGAGTAGGGATGAACGAACACCTCGTTCGTGCCGTATCTTCTGTACTGCGCCTTTTCGACGATCCAATCCTCGATTCCCGTCCTGTTTCTCAAAATCGCTGAGAGCTTAAAAAAAAAACATTACAATTGTGATTATAATTATAAGGACAGTGTTACGTGAATCAAATGGATTTTCACGTCTCACGCTCGGTATTTTTCGAAGATGAATTACTTGAAAATAGAGAAGCATTCCAACGGCGAGTACGACGCCGATCGACAGGCCAATGGTGAAAACTACCATTATGAGAATGAAGACGGAAGGCGGTGGAAAGGGCAGATTTCTTTTGAAAAGTACGGTCGTGACCCACGACACGAGTATTATCGTCGATACGCAGCAGCCTCCAACCGCGCTCGCAAGAAAAGTCGCGAAGTAGCCGTGATTGTAATGACCGACGCAATTATTTATCCACGGACAGTGATGATCCATTTTCAACACGCAACGCCCACCTGCAACGATTAATAAATGAGTTACGGCGATAATATAAATCACTAATCACCGGCTGTTAAGGTAGTTCTTGCGAATAATGTTCACTTCGCACAAGTTTCAGAGAAATGAGAGGGAATTGCAAACACTTCTGGAGGGTATAAAGATCCTGAAAAGATTAATATTGCATAATAATAATTCCAAAATGTTATTAACAAATTGTTGAAAAATTAAATTGTTCAACAAATCTCCCGGAAACTTAACTTTTTTTTATGAATATGATTCGTTCGTTTTCCTGAATATGTATGAATTTTTTCAGATTTTCAAATTCACTGCGAATTTTGTGACGTTCTACACGTTTTTCCCATTTAGAAAAAATTCAAGGTGAATTTAAAAATCTAAAAAAATCGATACGTATTCAGAAAAGTGAACGAATCATTTTCAAAAAATAGTTAGGTCACTGGCCAATATGTTGAACAATTTTATTTTTCATCAATTTGTTAGAAACGTTTTGGAATAATTATTATGCAAAATTAATCTTTTCACCCCCTTTAATATGCTCGATTTTTTAAAGATTTTTATACCATCCAGAAGTGTTTGCAATTCCCTCTCATTTCTCTGAAACTTATGCGAAGTGAACACCATTCGTAGGAACTACCTTAAATAACGCTACGCAGCGTATCTCGTTAAACGCGATCGTGTTTACATTTTCTGCAGTGATGCGACCTCGGAGCTTTGTAGCCTTTGCAATCGGCGCAAAACTGTAAGTACTGAGCGTCCGCAATGTTTTCCTGCGAATTAGAGAAGAAGAAAAAATAATAATAAATTATTCAGGTCGAAAGTGGAAAACGGATGTAAGCTTGGTAAATCATTCAATTACCGGAGTCCATCCCAACTCAAGGAAACCCGGTCCGGCGGATATAGCGCTGATGAAATGATATATCGTCGATCCGCTCAGGCTAAAGAAGAGTAAAAAATTCGCCGCTCCGAGTAGACTCTCCTGCGGCGACCACCACTGTCTGCTGCAATGTATCGTCATCAATGTTATTATCTTGATGATACCTGCAGAAAATAAAATAAATATTAGTTTGTGAACAATAAGAAACAAACAATTTCTTCGCATAGTTTTTTCTGTGAGAAAGTTCGTTGATCGTTTTTGGCTCCCTCATAGAGGAAGCTACGCGCAAAATTGCAATAAATAAAGAAGCCATGTGCAAATTACTTTGCACCTTTTTTCGTAGCATGAAAAAATTTCTCTATCTCGCAAAATTGAAACCGTCGAAATTGATCGGAGAAGTTTGCGTTTTCCGTCGATTTTGAGGCAATGTTCAATCTACTCTTTGCCGCGGATTACAAAACTATAACTCATTTGAGTCTTAGCGTGTTTGATTTAGAATCTCATGTCCAACATAAAACACAAATTTTCAAAAAATTCCAAAATTCCCATAAAATTTAAAGGATTAGATCAATTTTTCCCAAATTTAATACCAAACCTTGTAGAGTGGTAGTCAATTCACTTAACAAATTTAAGCTCGATACCTCCAGGGTTTATTCAAATTAAATGGTTTTTTAGTGATCTGTAAAAAAAAAAAAAAATGCATAAAATCTGACCGATTGGATAGATTTTGACCAAATTCAATACCAAAGGTCTTTGATAAAAATATTATATTCGTATGTAGTTAGTTGAAAATAGGGACGGTAGCTCAACATTTACGCAAGTTAGAAATACCACAGACATTTTTCAAAAAATTCAAACACCAGTGAAATCCCCAATTCGACCTCAATGTTCATAAAATTAGACTGTATGAAAGAACGTGACCACTTGAAATTTGGTACACTAGTCAGTGTACCAAATTTCAACTGGCTATCTCAAACCGTTTTCGAATTATAGTCATTATCCACGATGCAAGTCTGTTCTCATACACACATACATCCGGACGCCGGTTAAAAAATCACATTTCTCGGCGTACCAGACTATTTTAAGGATGCATCACACATTACATAAACAACAAAAAGTTTAATTCGACCAAAATTTCAGTACTTCGCGATATCCCAAAATCTGAAACAAATCAGACGTAATAATCATGTCAAGAAATTTTCGTTTGGGATAATAATAATAATGTCAAAAAGTTATTGACAAAATATTTAAAAAATTAATTGTTAAAAAAATATCAGAAAACCTTTTGTTTTCTCATTTTTAATGAATTTATTCATTTTTTAAAATTCATATAATTTTTTTTCAGAATTTTTACAATTGAATTTTTTTTCTTTCGAAATGTTGATGTAAAGTCACGAGCTTCGGATATGTTACCGTATGACGTTTCCACAGTACACACAAAAAGTTTCGCGGCGTTAAAAAAAAAAGATACGGTCTTAAAAAAAAATTTCAAAAACGGATAATTCAAAAATGTAAGAAAATTGTGAAAATATTAATGTGGCTTCTAGAAAATCAACGAATTCATTTCAAAAGAAAAGAAAAAGGTTTACTGATTGTTTGTTGAACAATTTTTTTTAGCAATTTGTTCATACTTTTTTGACATTATTGTTATGCAAAATCAATGTTTTTGGCACCGTTAATACAGTTGATTTTTTCAGATTTTTATACCAATACGAAGTATTCAAATTCTCACCGAATCTCAATGTTAGCTGAAAATGTACGTGTGAAGTATCCTTACGTACTCTAACACTAAAATCTCGATGTTTTTTTAAAACATAAACATAGCTTGCTCTATTCGAAAGCATACAAAATAAAACTCAGTGACCGTGCACTTTTTAAAATTTCGCGCGCATTCGAAGAGCATGCGCGGGACTCGACGCCAAGTTCGGACGGTGGCGGCGCGCGTTGCCAACCGAACCTAAAAAAGGATGCACGATGAGGTGCATCGATGTGCAGGCATCGCTTTCGAGTACCTCACTCGTACGCGAGTTAAAATCCGGGGTTCCCGTGATTGTCGACGAAGCGTTATAATTATTCCCGTTTGTCGTAGTCGTTATCGACGTCGTGACTAACGCGAGGCAGCGATCGCGCGAAGAGAAATCCTTCGAACCCTCAAGCTTTCTTGACCTACCCAGAGCAGTAAGTGGGCCCCAGTGGCAAACTTTTTTCAACCGGCGTCTCCACATTAAGATGGCATTAAAACAATCGATAACACGCGACGGTCAGTCAACAAACTCGTCGATCGACGTCGAGGCTTTCGTGAAACCGCGCGATAAAAAAACGAGTGTTACGATTAGGCCGAGCGAACGCGTAATATCGGCGCTATTCACTTGTCAACGGACGCGACATTCTCGTCCAACGTTTTTTTTTTTTCCTTTTCGCAAAGTTGGTATTCGTGGATTTTATCTCTCGTATTCGAGACTCCGACGGGTAATCGCGTGTATCGAAAGAGGACGGACGGTCGGAGCTCGCCTGTGTTTTGATATTGCCGGTAATACGACTTATCGTCGAGTCGGCGAATTCGCATAGTTTCCGGATACATTGTTGAACGACCGGGAATCGATCGGCGAAGATCGACGCGAGCCGGTCTCGCGGAAAAGATACTTGCCTCGAGCGCGAGTCGATCGTTATGTGAAATTCGTCAAGCATGAATAGTCTCGATGCGAACGTATGTGCTGTACACCTTTTCGAACAATTTCGATGATTAAATATAGGACTGACGAAATTTTCGATTTTTTTTTTATTTTACGTTTAATAAAATTTTTTTTATATATTTGTTTCAATATAGAATCGAAGACATTTTTTATTCCTTTTTTCATTTCATATTATTTACTTTTACTAAATTTAATTTTGTGTATTTTATTTAAATATAAAATTGACGAATTTAACAATTTTTTTTTCTTACATTTTTTGCAGGAGAGAGCGCCGACGTTTTTCGTTCCTCCGAAGCCGAGTTGCCGCAAGCCGCTGAGTAGAATGAACAAGGATGATTCGTCGTCGCGAACGACCGGAAACAGGTATTCCAGTTCGCCGAGGACGAATCCCAACGACTCGTGCGACAGCGAGCGATTCGACGACTCCGACATTACCGATGACGACGAGGAGCACGAGAGCGGCGGGGACGAGTTTGCCGGCGAATCTCTCAGACATCGGCGAGACGAGAAGCATCCTGCGTATGCCGCGTACGAGCCGGAGGGCTGCCAACTCAGGAATTCGCCGATGTCGCCTCGAGACTTCGGATCCGAGAAGCATCCTGCGTATGCCGCGTACGAGCCGGAGGGCTGCCTGCTCAGGAATTCGCCGATGTCGCCTCGAGACTTCGGATCCGAGAGACGAATGCCGGGCTCGCCCGATTCGCCGATGAATCGAGTTTACGATTTAAAGAATTCGCAAAATTACGAAACTACTAAGAACATCACTCGTACGTCGTATTCCGAGAAAGTGGAAAATCGGCAAAGAAGTTCGTCCGAAATTCCCCGCGAAAAAACGCCGAGGAGAGGCTCGGATTCGAAGCTGAAGGAGACCAATAATGGATCGATTGGCAAAACGTGCGTTCATTGCATGTTCGTGATTGTCGTGGTCGTTGTCGTGGGCTGGGCGGTGGGAGGCACCGCCACTAATTCTACCGTTAGAACGGCCAGCGAATCGCGACGACCGCACAGACTCGACGATTTTCGGCGAACCATAAAATCCATAAAAAATAAATTTCCGGGACAAGGACTCGATACATGGATGGACATAGAGGCGGGTATTGCGGCGGTCGTCGATGATTCCCAGCCGATTTCGATGTTCGTTTTGTTCTCCAACGAAACGCGGTTGCTCCGGTGTCTCGCCGATGAGCTCGGGAGCGCCAGCAGCAGAGCTCTGCTCTCGAAAAATTGTTTGTCGCTGGAGCCGGAGGACATGGGCGACGAGTACGGCAATGCCATCGATCGCTGGCGCGCTGAGATCGAAGAGAAGAAGGCTGTTGTAAGTCAACGATTTCTGAGAAACATTCGCTATGGATTATTGATAATTATGGTGGCCGCGGTCAGGGAAAACCGGGAAAAGTCAGGGAATTTCAAAATTGGTCAGGGAAAAAGTAAATTGTCGCCAAACCTTCTATAAATAAATACAAAGTACATAAAAGGAAGCCTTGGAAAAAAAATTGCGAACATAAAAAAAGAAAATTAAGATACAATAGGCTTTTTCATTTGCATAATAATTTTTTTTTTTTAATAGACGTCGTCAGAAGTTTGTTCATAGAAAATTTTTTATTGGACAGTGGATAGTCAGGGAATTTTTTTCAAGGGAAAAAAACAGCCACCATGTAATTCGATTAATTAATCGATGCGCTTTAATCGTTGTTTTTTCTATCAGGTCGTGCACGACTTGTTGAAGGTCGATCCGAGGGCGATCCAGGCCTTCCACACGATGTGCGACCGGCAAAATCCGCTGGTCAAAGGAGCGGTATACATAATGACGATCGTAGCACAGGATTACGAAGCGGGACAATCTCCCGATAAATTTGTCGAGAATCAGCTTACCAACAGATTCGTCGGCAAAGTACCGGAGGATAAACTTCAGCCGCTGATAGCGAGGCTCATGGACGGTCCGATCATTCCCGTCGAGCCGGAAGTCGGTCGGAGCGGATGCCCGAGTTAAATACTGGTCCCGAGAGGGATTTATATTTTTTTCATCGTTTAGCAAATACTCGTTCATCGGTAACTATAGCATTACGAAAGATCCTCAACCCTTCGCGTTCGGGAGCCTCGCGCCGAGCTTGCCTACGCAGGCCGGGTGCTTCGCAACCTGAGATTTGTAAATATAAACTTAGAATAACAATGGCACACCAGAGTAGAACCTCGATTATCGGAACCTCCGTTGTCCGAACTGCGACTTACTTTATCCGAATTTCCATTATCCGAACCATGCAAATTTCGATGTCATTTCATCGTCAAGCGCTACTTTGTTGCAAGTGCGAACAAGCTTGCATCGCGCGTCTGAATGTTACACCGTTTGCCGATTTCTTGCGCAGTATTCACAGGATATTCACGGATATTCATATCCGTGCATGTAAGAAATTATTTGTGAATCAATAATATAGTTTTGTAATTGAGTGCGTTCTGGCTTCGACGAACAATACTTCCACCTCTAAGCGGAAGCTCAGTGTTCTTACGATGAAAAAAAAACAACAACAAAAATTGAATTTTTTTCGAAGCGAGAAAACCGGCTCATCGTTAGCTCCCTTTTTTAATGTTGATCTTAAGTATGTTATTTTCCGTCCGCAAATTTTCATTATCCGAATAACAGGTAATCCGAATTAGGCTCGACCCCAATTGATTCGGATAATCGAGGTTCTACTGTGTATATTGACAATAAAAAATATATTATTTTACACAAATATAACATCGTGAACATTACTTTTTAAAGAGTATTTTTCAGTGATGGGTAATAGTCGAAGTTCAAAAATACTTCAAGAATTTTTTTTTTTTACCAAGAAGGTTCTCTTTTTGTTGTTGTTGTTTTTTTTCATTAAATTGTTTGAGATTTTCTTTTATGGATTAAAAAAAAAAAAAATTAGGAATCGATTCAAAGTAATTCCTCAACACGACGAATTACGAAAATGTCGGTTAGCGATTTTTACAATGAGGAAGCCATATGGAAATTACTTTGCCCGTTTTTTTTAAGCCTAGATAACGCTTAACACTACGAACCCCATTGCGAAAAGTACTTGGAAAAAGTACTTGAGAAATACTTCAAGTACAAAAAGCACTTGATAATTCAAGTACTTGAGATACTTTATACTTCAAGTACTTGAGATACTTTGTACTTTATGTACTAAGATACTTTATCGAGCTCTGGTATTTTTCCGAATTTCTAGATAGTCAACATTCTTTGAAATATAGAGATTTTTATACCGAGCAATGTGAATAAGGGTAGAGCGACCAATGAATGGACAGCTAAGCAGACGAAAAAGCCACTGAATAGGCGTTTTTTTTATGCACGTGCTCTTATGTTAAGTGTCCATGCACTGGTCCTGTCCATTCATTGGCCCTTCTCGTTAAGCGAAGATCCCGGCCGAATAATCTGGAATCGAGGCCTCGCTCAGCGAGGGTCCCGTACGTGAAGGGTTACTAATTCGACCGATTAATCGAGACGTTGTAATAATTGTTTTTCCCTCAGGTTGTGCACCACTTCTTGAGCGTTGATCCGAGGCTGATCCAGGTCTTTCACGCCATGTGCGATCGGGAGAATCTACTGATCGACGGGGCGGTATTATATAAATGATAATTGTAACACAGTGATAATGACCCGATGGCTTTGTCGAGAATCAGCTGACCAACAGATTCATCGACAAAGTACCGGAGCACAAACTCCGGAAGTCCGTTGGGAAATGCGCGCCCGAGTTAAATTCGAGTCCTAAGAGGGGTGTATATTTTTTCATCGCTCAGTAAAGTATACACACGTTCATCGTTAACTACAAGCATTACAAAAGCCCCCATGCCCTTCGTTCATGGGTCGCGCGTGTTTCGTTAGCGTATTAGCATAGTAAGAATTTAAGAAAGGGGTTGTAAAACAAATCGTCCACAGTTGTATCAACGTAACTCGTATCAATAAAAATAGTTTTCATATTTTTCTCAACCTTCGATTTGTAATATTATTCATAGCGTATCGTTCTAACTTTTCATACGGGACGAACGAAGGATAGGCTCGTCGAATTTCCGACGCTCCTGCAGCAGCCAGTAAATAACTCAACTCCTTTGGATTTTCTGGTTTGTGTATTTTGTCAAAATTGTGGCAGTCACCGTTAAATTGGATCTACACGAGGAGGACTGGTAGTGAGTTGTTAGTTACGACAGATAATTTCATTTAATTTTTTTTTTGTTTCACGCTAGGCGCGCACGTAACTCAGTAACGCTGAAATAATATCGAGAAGATTAAGCTCGCAAAATACGCAACGGGAGCTGCGGCGCCTACGAGAAAAATATCAGAAATCACCCGCGATAAATCTCATTGCCAATTTATGTTAGCTACAATCAAATAACAGAGGCTCGATATCTTATCTTATTCGGTATGAATTGCGAATTCGTAATCAGGAGAACAATGTTTTCATAGGTTTCGTAATTCCGCTTCATCTCCACAACAATAATTCAGCAAACCCTTCGCCGAAAAAAAAGAAAAGATGAATTTAAAATAATTTAAAAAAAATAATGATTCGTCTAACGCGTTACAATATTCGAACATTAAAAAAAAAAATACTTAATCATTTTTTTAATGCAACATAACACAGGGTACTTGAAGATGGCGAAGAGTATACTGTATATTGAGCATTACAAGGTCGCTGCGATTAAATAAAAATTATCTTGCACAATCCGTCCTACCGGATGCCTCTCGAAAAAAAAAAACGATATATATGTAATATATATATAATCTTGGCAATGAGTTCTCATAGTTTTCGACTACGCCAAAGCAAAAAGTTTTTCGTGAATCATTTTACAATATGTATACTCGTCATCCCTCTGTCGCAATAATAGAAGTCTCGGTAACTAAAATTTATGTAGAATATATATATAGGGATTGTATAATATAGTAATGTATCGTCGAACCTAAATAATAAATACATTTTATACAGTCATAGACCTTTTATACAGAATGTCCGTAATTTTTTTTCTTTTTTTTAAATTTGACATGAACTTTTCTTGCTGTACATGCACGTAAGTAAAGCCAGCTGTTTCTATTGCATTCCGTACGAATTTTCGTTCGTTTTACAGTGCGTCACGGTATCGAAATTTTTACGTATATCTTTGAAACGCGTTTTTCGCCAGAAGCATGCAATTCTCTTCAACGTGACTCGAAGGCCGATTAACCGCGTTCGTAAGATGGACAAGACGGTACTTACCATCCCTCGTCAAAAGGAACAGGCAGACTCGATCCAAACGGTAGTCTCGACACTCGTGTCACGCAAGTTTCTTTGCGATTGAAAAAAAAATAGTCATTTCCGAGCTCGAACAAAATTTTCACGCGTTTCAATGTTCGGGCTGCTGTTTCGATTATCAGGATCCGGCACTCTGTATAGAACGGCCTTAAAATTACGAGATTCAGTATTTACAGTAAAAAATGTTCAATTGGTCATGTACCTATCTACCGTAATAGGGAGAGTACCGCGTTGCGTAATTGTTGTCCGTTATCGGCTACGTAGTTTGGGTACTTCGGTCGATCCGTGCGTCTCGCAAAAGTCGTGCAAGTTTTCCGTTTTTGTTCTGTTCTTTTATTTATTTATTTTATTATTTTTTTTTTTTTTTAATTTTTCAGTCAAGCGTCGAACGAGGTATGTCGCGTTACCTCGAGAGTGTCTCTCGATAATTGTTGACTGCATTTATAGTTTACTTTTCGTTCCTTATCTTTTCTTTTTTTTTTGTTTTTTTTCGATTTTTTTTTTTTTTTAGTATCTAACATTCTACTTAAGCGCTAACGTGCGTGTTATTATTTTTTTTTTCCTTCCGTTCCCGATAAACTGAAACTGTGCCGTGGGGACAGGGCAGACGGGCAGCCGTGAGTAAACGAAATTATTACGTCAGAATATACGATGAGTGGTCGTTGCAATTTTTTTTTTTCCGCAGGTCTAAAAAATTATTGTATTGTAATCGTTCAACCTATACAGAACATTATATGCGATTCGGTTAAAACAATGAAAAGGGAACAAAAAGAAGAAAAAAACATCGTATAGTCACTGTAAACATATTTGGAGCAAGATAAAAACGATCGGAGACTCGCTCTGAGTCATCGCGATGTGCCGTCCCTGCATCAGCGGCAAGGGAAACACCGGTTGAGAAAGTAAAGCATATAAATTTTCGTGATTCTTTTTTAAGCTTGTTTTGTCGATCGTGATTATAGAATTCTCGGGATATTTCGTTAACGAACAATGCTGCAATCACGTCGAGCGAAAGAAAGGACTGACGGTCAGGGGGGCTCGGAAAGTGATATATATAATATTTGTATATATATATATGTGTGTATATATATATATAGATACATATATATATCTTCACACGTCTTATATCCCGCATCCCCGTGGGATAGCGCGAAAATTAAAATCGGAAGTTTTGCACCGGCAACTGAGTCGCGTCCGCTGGTGCGGTGAACTGAAACTGCTGACCCTGGGAATCGACCGTAGGCGCGATTCTCGAGTCCTCCTCCTCAGAACCGAAGTAACGCTCGATTATATCGAAAGCTTTCTGATAGATCTCCATATTTTGATGCGATTGCAGGAACTCTATTTTGTCTAGGCCTGAAACGTAAACGAATTTATCAGATAAACAATTAAGTCCATCGTTAAAAGTTTGGTGTCGATATACGGATCGATTTACGACAATACGTACCGTAACACTCTTCAATAATAACCGCGTAAGGATTTATACCGTTGTGCACATTAGCATCCTGTTCGCCCAGTCTCAATATATTCTCCAAGCCATTCAGAGCGACGAGAACTACTTTAGGATCCATAACGGTCAACAGATCGCACAACGGTGGAATACACCCTTTTGCGACTAGATAACGAATTTGTTCGGGTGTACCTCCGCTCGTTCCGTTGGTTATTGACCATGCGGCTTCCTTGCGTGTTTTGAACTCGGCCTTGCCGAGAATGTCGATCAGAGCTGGGAATATATTCGCGTCGATAACCGCCTGCGAATAAGATTGTTCGCAACGTTATTCCCGCGCCTGCCTCGGATGTTTTACGAGTGATCGTCGAACTCGTGGTAATGGAATTTAAATGTAAACCTGAATCTGCTGCGGATTGCCGGCAACAACGTTCGATACCGTCCAGCATGCTTCCTTGCGGATACTCTCCTTCGATGAATTCAGCAGATGCAACAGACAGGGCAGAGCCGAACAATTGAGAACTACCTGAGTCTGAACGTCATCCCCCGTCACGATATTGCCAACCGCCCGCAGCGCCGCGCTCACTACGTTGTGCTCTTGATGCCTGCGTAATAAAACAATGATGCGGAGTTTATCAGTCATCATCATGTTATAATATACAGCATGAAAATCGTAATTTATTTCACTCGGTGGGAAAATAGCGGGTTAGGGCAAAACTCCCATTTTCAGATCCTGTGAAATAACATTTTTTACGATACTCGTGCGAAAAACGTTTTCTTAACTCGTGTGATGGCAACACTCGCTTTCGGCTCGGGCTGCGAACTAACACTCGTAGGAATAGTACATTACGATACTAGTCCGAAGAAACTTTTCTGACGAGTGTGACTTTGCCGCACGAGCCGAAAGCGAGTTTTGCAATCACACGAGTTAAGAAAAAGTTTTCCGCACGAGTGTCGTGCCAGATTTTATTCCGCAAGTTGTAAAAATGGGATTTTTATGGGAAGCTCGCGCAAAACCGTCATTTTCCACCGAGTAATATAAAAAGTTTTGTTCGTACTAGTGCGAGAAATCGGACTTTAGCCAATGGTTGTGAAGTCGGCTGCACGAGCCGGATCGAGCGCTACGACACGAAGCTAACCAGATTGTTGCTTGTAGCCCGAGAGGAAAGCATGTTCTGCCTATTTCACAACCGCCGTCGGGAGTCAGCTTTTTCGTACGAGTATCGCGTAATGCTTTTTGCAACAAATGCAAAAAAGTTGCCACTTTTCGTGTCAGACGTGGCAACAGTGCGCATGCGCCGGAGTTTCTTGCACTCGTTCGAGAAGTGAAATTAGCGTCCGAGAATTAAAATGGGACCGGTGTGCGCATGCGCAGCGCCATTATAGTACGACTTGCTATAAAGCGCCACTTTTGCCACGCCTTACAGGCACAAAAAGTGGCACTTCTCATGCATGCGTTGCAAAAATATTTTGTTCGAAACGAGCCGATACGTACATCAAAAGCTCGACGAGACGTCTGCAGACGCCGGCATCGATCACCGCTTGTATCTTGTCGTTGGGACCGTCGCTCAAGTACGACAGAGCCCAGCAAGCGTCGGCGAGAGTCTCGGCATCGACGTTGTTCAGAAGATGGGCCAATACCGGCAGACACGGAGCGACTTTCGGGAAAGCCGGCGGTGGACTCTTGCCACGACATAGATTCGACAATGCCCATACAGCGTTGCGTACCATCGTCAGACGAACGGTCTTCGACAGTAATCTGGAAACACGATGATACACGGGTTAACGATGAAAAATTTAAACGAGCAGTTGGCAACTTTTTTCGTAACATAACATTCGCCAGCTAAAAATCGCTTTTCTTGACGTTTTAGACTATTTTAAGTACTCTGACACTAAAATCTCGAAATTATTATTACTACTGTTAAAAAAAAATGAAAACAGCTTCCACCACGAGGAAGCAAAACTAAAGAAAAACTTTCTTACTGCAGTAGCGGCGGAAGGATACCACTGTTCAATATATAATCTCGACATTCCGGACTGTCACCAGCGATGTTTCCCAGTGCCCAGACAGCTTGTTCCTGCACGTCGTCGTATTCGGAGCTCAGTAACGCTATGAAAGTCGGTACCGCACCGGCCGTTATGACTATGTGCGTCTGTGAGGATGTGCCGCTCGCTATGTTCGTCAATGCCCATGCCGCTTCAAACTAATAAAAATGAAAAATTAATTTGGTTACTTTTCGTTGTTTTTTATCGAAACTTTTAAAAAATCGGCAAACACAACAGTTCTAAAATACGAGTACGAGAGAGGAATTACAATAAAAAAAATTAAATTAAATAATAAAGAAATAAAAAGAGGCTCATATGGGGTGTTATTTACTTTTGCAAATTATATACTTATATGGTTAAAATTTTTATAAATCATAGACTCGAGTGTTTTCAACTTTTTCAACATTTATAACTCGTT
This sequence comes from Exephanes ischioxanthus, assembly GCA_958510785.1. Taxonomy (NCBI): domain Eukaryota; kingdom Metazoa; phylum Arthropoda; class Insecta; order Hymenoptera; family Ichneumonidae; genus Exephanes; species Exephanes ischioxanthus. The sequence continues at coordinate 11,024,351 of OY294016.1, forward strand.
ACTCCGGTGCTCTGATATTCAGACTTTATGGTATATTATATTCTGATTGTAAAGCACAAATCTGTGAAATTGAATGAAATTAAATCAAGAAAGTTTATCACTACAGTTCACCAACCTGTAGGGTGCAGTTTTCATTGTGTTTCAAAAACTCGACGAATCGCGGCACGATTCCCGTTTTTATAACTTCGTCTATCGGCGGATTGGGCTCTCTGGACAATAATTTACGAAACTTTTGCGTCGCCGCGACTTGCTTCTCGACCTCGGTGCTGTAGAGGTCGGCCACCATGTCCTGAGTGATTGCTAGAGGTTCCTGAAAAGAAAAACAAAGGTGATTCGTAGAAACAACAAAAAAAATTGTTTCGCCGCACCGGCTAATCAGAACTAAAAGACTAAAAGGAAATATCGTACCGTCAGAAGCGTAGGGACGAGGTATTCGTTGGTGGTAGACGAAATACTCTCCTCGTCCGCGGCGATGATCGGAACATTTCGCCTTTTGGACAATTGCTGTTCGCGCTTCTGTTTTCGCAGCTGTACGCCCTCCTCCTCCCTTCTACGGCGCAACTCTTGCGAGTCCAGCCCTACATTTTTGTATCTGTACTTGTGTGTTGGTCCAGTTGACATCTGCGAAATTATAAATATCGTACATTAAACATTTTTTTCTTAACTCCAAGAAAGCACATTGCCTTGATCGCAATGCGCCTTGTGACCCACATATACGCAACATATATTTTTAGCACATCTCCAAAGAGTGTTGGTAATGAAAATTAAAAAAAAAAAAAAAAAAACCACTTCGTGTTCTAGCGTGCGAGATAAATATTGGCCGACAACGTTAGAAAACTTCCTTCGTACGATTTCCGACAATGGAAGGATTCCACTAGGGTTAGGGTTTCGATCGTGATTGCTCGCTCTCGCTGCCGATTTGTCTGAAAAATTCGCGAGACTTATGGCGAGCGATTCGCGACGATCTTCGTCGATTCTTCGATCAAACGGTCTGGGCATAGGAGTGTTCGGTGTAGCGACTGTGCCGTGAAATTGGACATTTTGGACACACGGGTGGCAATTGACATTGGCCCAAAGAGAATCCTCCGAGCTCTCCCCCCTTCCCCCTCCCCCGCCGAGTCGACGGAGATGCATCGAAGTTAAACAGGATCTTGCGGATGGTTAAGAGTCTTTTCGTACTTACGATTGCAAAACGATCCGGCACGAAACGACGATTATGCGTACGATATCATAAGAATATTAGCCAGATTAACCCAGCGCACTTTTTTTTTTTTGCTGGCTTGTTCGTCGGGGGTGACACGGTAAAGCAAGTGCTGATCCGCGGCGGATAGGGAAACCTTGGGGAGCCGAAGAGCGTACAGCGCGCAAGGAATCACGGGTTTTATACTCCTCACTCTCTGATAGGCCGAAATTTAAGCTGAAGAAAACGTCGTTTCGCACGCGTTTTCTCTCACTCTCGCGCTCCGCGATCGTATATGTTTGACTCTCTCTCTCCTCTTTGTCGTACCGCCTCCGCGTGCAATGTGTCCAACTACATGTAACAATGTACCACTATCAACGCAAAATACACGGTTTTTGTGGCAAGATCGCAATAATGGAGGACAGTAAAAATAGAAAGGAATTGGTATGTGCCCGCTGGTGGCAAATATAGTTACGGTTCGTTTGTCTATGTTTAGGATAATCTCGATATTGTGTCAATTGGGGCCGATGTTGAATTACGATCCATCGATAAGTTATCGGCGACGAATTGCATTGCGGACGATCCTTGACGTTGTAGAATAGGCGCGTCGGGAATTATGAAAATCTTTCGTAAAACGTTGTATTGCAACATACGATTTCTCAGCTAAATCCTTTCCGAATTATCTGCATAGTATGATACAACTTTTTCCGTTAATTTATATTAACTCGGTAGGGTTATTATTTACGCCAAATTCATTTTCGCCCAGAAGTAACAAGGTTGGAGAAACACCCTGTAATCCGAACTTGTATCCTACAGATGGCGCTGTAAGGCGGCTTTTGACCGAATTTAGCTTTTAATCTAATAGTTTAAGGTGAAGTGAAAGACGTTCTCTGTCGCTATTTCTCACTCCACCGTAAGATCAATGGCACTATCTCTCTCTCAGACTTCTGGCTCCGTCACGTGACTTTCACTTCAATTAAAGGGAGCGTACGACAGAATATATAAATATATAACGTGAGCGATTGGCGGTTAAGCGTACGGAAGCTTGGTCATCGTTAATTCAAGCCTCGCGAGTTCTGGACCGACTTTATGCCATTTTCATGCATCGTTCCTTTATTTTTATTAAAACAATTAATTTTGCCATCGTTTCTAAGCCGTACACACTATGGTCCTAAATTCATCCGCTTCTGGAGTTTTTCGAACGGAAGTGACGTCATCTAGGTGGAACGTCCCTTCCGGTTTGGAAATCTCATTTTTCAGCAGGAAGTAACGTCATTTACATGAAACGTCACTTCCGGTTTGAAAATTTCATTTTTCGACCGGTAGTGACGTCATCTAGGTAAAACGTCACTTCCGGTTTGAAGATCTCATTCTTCGACCGGTAGTGACGTTAATTAGGGGGATCATCACTTCCGGTTTGAAAATTTCATTTTTTTAACCAGAAGGGACGTCATCTGCGGGAAACTTCAGTACTGGTTTGGAAATCTCATTTTTCTCCATCCCCGGAGTGTCCGCCCTGTCACATCCTTCCCCATGACACGAACCTGAAACTAACATAACGCTCGCCGCGTCTGCTGTTTCACGTGTAGCAGGCACGAGCTGCCAGCTGGGTGTAGATTACTCCCGGCTACTTTTCTGCAATCGTCGATAAACTTTTATATCGTTCGATAAGAAAATTCTACGATTTTAAATTCAGCACTCGAACCAATTACGATTCGGATCCGTTGCCTTTTACCGCTCTCGGCGTAAAAGCGGCTCGCGTTCGATAACTTTCCGAACGCATCCGTCCCCAAAGATCCCGAGAGCGACTGCGCGTGTAACACTTTGCCGTCCGCCAATCGTGTCTTGTTATAAATTCAAAAGAAAAACGTTTGCACTACAAGCTCACCAGTTCCGTCCAAAGTGTGTCCGAGTGAGAGAGTGATTACGATTCTCCCCGATGAGATCGCGGTTTTTCAAGTTATTTTCATCGATGTGTTAATTTTTTTTATTTTTATTAAGGTGATATAGAACAGTTATAGCGTCAGTTTGTTTCGGGTTGTGTGTTTTTTATCATCGGGAGTTGTTCAGTGATACATGAAAGTAACGTATCATGTCGGCTTATTCACCTTGGTAAGTCGCGACGACAGTTGTCGTTCGCTTCGTTGCACGAAACTCGGAATTAAATTATTCGCGAGGGAACGAGTCATCTCACGAATAAGACGCACGAGATTCGAGCTATGGGACGTGCATCTCGAGAAAATGTTTTTAAGGTTAACGCAATCGTTACGAGAAGTTGTTGCAATCGGCTTGTCCCGAACGTACCTTTCACTTTGCGTAGTCGACGACGATCGCGCCTTTTACGTTTCGATTTTGGGTAAAAACCCAAAATCACTCTTACTGTATCCCGATATATCCGCGGACGACTCCCGTAAAACAATAATATTCACCTAAAACTGTAGAATAAGTTCCTGAAGGCTGATCGGCTCCGTTCGCCTAAAATTTCAAATATTCGAAACGTATCCGTATGCATACACAGACTGAAATAGGCGTTTTTACATTCCAGTCCTCTTACAGTTCAGGGTTTCGTTTTTACACAAATCTGCTCCGATAATTGTTATTTGTTTTCGCGATGCATAAAATGTATCCTACACAAAGAATCGGATGCGCCATTGGTTATTTGAAAAAACCGATTAGCAGTGGATAGTCAGAAATAAAAGAACGCATAGTTTCAGCAAATATGCATTCAAGAATGCACCCAATATATATCATCCGAGGATGACTCTCGTAGGACAATAATGTTTACCTATAGGTGTAGGATGCATCCTTGAATGTAGCTTGGCTGCGTTTGGCTAAGTCTACAAATATTCAACATGTATCCATATGCATACGCAGGCTGAAATAGGCGTTTTTACATTCCAGTCCGCTTACAGTTCAGCGTTTAGTTTTTAAACAAATCTGCCCTAATAATTGTTCTTTCGTTGCTGCGACGCACAAAATGTATCCTGTGAAAAGAATGGGACGTACCATTAGTAATTTAAAAATCGGTCCTCTTACAGTTCAGGGTTTCGTTTTTACACAAATCTGCTCCGATAATTGTTATTTGTTTTCGCGATGCATAAAATGTATCCTACACAAAGAATCGGATGCGCCATTGGTTATTTGAAAAAACCGATTAGCAGTGGATAGTCAGAAATAAAAGAACGCATAGTTTCAGCAGATATGCATTCAAGAACGCACCCAATATATATCATCCGAGGATGACTCTCGTAGGACCATAATGTTTACCTATACGTGTAGGATGCATCCTTGAATGTAGCTTGGCTGTGTTTGGCTAAATCTACAAATAGTCAACATGTATCCATATGCATACGCAGACTGAAAAAGGCGTTTTTACATTCCAGTCTGCTTACAGTTCAGGGTCTAGTTTTTACACAAATTGCTCTGATAATCGTTCTTTTGTTGTCTGAATGCACAAAAGTGTAGAAAAAATCGGACGTACCTTTGGTAATTTACAAAACCCACTAACGGTGGATATTCACAATTAAGAGAACACATAGTTTTAGCAGATTATGCATTCAAGAAGACATCCGATTATTGTCCGTGGGTGACTCTCGTAGGACAATAATATTTACCTACAGCTGTAAGATACATTCTTGAACGTAGTTTGGCCGTGTTCTGCCAAATCTGCACATAATCGAGATGTATTCATACGCATACATAGCCGAAACAGGCGTTCTTACATTTCAGTCTGCTCACAGTTTTTAGTTCTATCACATTTAGTTTTAGCTCACAGAGTTCTGTTTTATTTTATTATTCGTTATTATTAATAAAATGTATAGAAAAGGAGGTGCAGCAATTATAAAATCGGTGTCTTAACAGCTGAATTGAATTTCGCATAAAAATGTTTAGGTTTTGACACTAATCTGCTCTGATAAATGTTCTTTTGTTGTCGAGAAGCCCAAAAATTATCTCATGGAAAGAATCAGACATCCCATTGGTAATTTATAAAGTTTACCAGTGGTGCACAGTCACGAATAAAAGAATGCATAACTGAGCAGATCTGCATTCAAGAATGCAACTGTAAAGACTGCAGAAAATTTATCTTGCTATTACAAAAGATTCGCTTGAAGGCTCTGATTATAAAATTTCTTTATATCGTTCATGTCGAGAGGGACAAAATGTCTCACACGAAATCCAATTCCGTCAGGAAAAAATTTATTCCTTGATTGGATAGATTAAAAAGAAATTCATCTTTTAGAGACGGAGCTTACGTTTCATGCGAGACATTTGTTCCTTCCAATGAAAACGACAGCAATAAATCCTATAATTGAAAAAATAGTTGCCGCGTTCTGGAAAAACCGGGAAAAGTCAGGGAAAAAAGGACTTGGTCAGGGAATTAGGGAAAAGTCAGGGAATTTCAAAATTGGTCAGGGAAAAAGTAAATTGTCGTCAAATCTTCTATAAATAAATAAAAAGTATATAAAAAGAAACCTTAAAAAAAAAATTGGGAACATTACGAAAAAACGAACAGAATTGAACATTATACAATAATTAGGCATTTTCATTTGCATCATTAATTTTTTTAAATAGATGTTAGAAGTTTGGTCAGGGAATACTCAGGGAATTTTTTTCAGGGGAAAAAACGACTACCATGGAAAAACAATAACTGGAGCTCTCGTAGGCCCACCATAGATGTTATCCCCGCCCATTGAAACTGCTATGGGTGATAGGAAATCTATCTCGTTATTAGAAAAGTTTCATTCCCAGCCCTTTATTATACAACTTCTTTATATCGTTCCCATCCAGAGAGGGGAAAATGTCTGAGACAGAATCCGAGGTTCTTTCAAAAGCAAAAGAATTATTCCTTTCTTTGGATAGATGAATAAGTCATTCATATTTTATGTCCTTCAGGTATACTGCTGTGCAGACGATCAAGGACGATGCGGAAGACCTGTTCTCAACTTTGCACACGATATGCGACGAGGTCGGATTCAACGAGGAGACTCGCAAGTTGTACTACGACCAGGCTTATCAACATTTCAGGGTAATCGTAGTTCGGGGCACCGGCGAATTTCGGGTTATCTCGCCCAAAACATATATTTGGGCGATATGACGGTAATTTTTATTCACTTTCATTTATTTTTATTGCAGAGTCTCATAAAGGATATGAGAGACGAGATAGTGGCCAAGAAGGATGATATGTTGAAAGCTATAAATCTCTTGATGGAGGAGGTTCATAAATTGTCCAAAGAATTGAAAATCGATCCAGGCCTCGGCGACTTCAACGACGTACCCTTGGTCGACGTTACAGCCAAGCTGGAAGCCCAGACTGAGATACTCAAACGCACCAAGGAGCAGCGTCTGAAGTACCTGGAAGAATTTATGCAGAAGGTGCATTTTTGTTTTGTCTCTCTGGGACGATCTTTGCATGTATGGAAACCCTCGAATTCGTCCGTAAATCTGTCTGTATCTCCTAGCAAAGATCACTCACAGATCAGATCTGCAGTATTTCAAAGAATTTATGCAGAAGGTCAATTTTTGTTGTTTCTCTGGGACCTTTTTTTTGCCTCTATGGACATCCTTGATTTCGTCCATAAATCTGCCTGTATCTCCTCGCAAAGATACTCGCATATCACGTTCGAACCACTTGAAAGAATTTACATAGAAGGTGCATTTTCTTCTTTGTCTCTGAGACGTTTTTTGCCTGTATGGAAATCCTTGAATTCGTCCGTAAATCTGTCTGTATCTCCTCGCAAAGATACTCACAGATCAGATATCCAGTATTTCAAAGAATTTATGCAGAAGGTCAATTTTTGTTGTCTCTCTGTGACGATCTTTGCCTGTATGGCAATCCTTGATTCTCTCCTCGCATCTGTCTGTATCTCCTCGCAAAGATACTCACAGATCACGTCTGAAGTACTTGAAAGAATTTATGCAGGTCAATTTTTTATGTCTTTTTGGTACGATCTTTGCCTCTGTGGAAATTCTTTATCCCGTCTGTACATCTGTCTGTATGTCTTCTCAAGGATACTCACAGATACTCACACGTACTTTCAGACACAAACAGATAACCCTTTTAAGTTAACTACCTATACTAAATATTTTTGTATCTATTGTAACCTGTGCTTTGGGGCTTTTAGGAGAAAGTTATTTGCAAGGCTCTGGGCGTCCAGCCAGTCGGCATTATAGATGCGAACGAAGGTCTCCCCAGTAACGAGGATCTCGAGAGTTTCAAGTTGTATCTGCAGAAGCAAGAAGCAGAAAAGGTATCGAAGCGGCACATGTATCTTTTATCGTTTATTCCCACCGACAAATTTCCATCAATAATCGTAACGGTTTTATTCCGCCCTTCTCTTATGCAGAATCGTTTGGAGAGCACATTTAAAGACATGCGTCGCTCCATAATGAAAATGATGGACGAACTAAGCATAACACCCGCCCTCGACTTCGAACTATTGGTATGCAACAATCAGGAAAATTTCGTCTTCACCGCCAGCAACATGCTCAAGCTACGCGAACTACGTGACAATCTTAAGGATAACTTGGACGCTGCAAAGGAGAAAGCGGCATTGAAAAGGGAAGAGCTCGTGGAATTGTGGAAATTTCTCGAGGTACCCGTAGCCTCGAGCCAGATCTTCCTCGAGCAATATTCGGGCCACAGTCTCGGAGACATTCATGCCGTAAGTCTTCGTTGTTCACCGTATCGTTTGTCTTATCATACTGTCTTGACAATTATATTTATAAGGTATTCAATACTACATCGACCCTTCACACTATAGATTTTGCCTGCGATTTTTCATATAATTGAACCAACTCTCAAACGCACTCAGATATTTTTTTTAGATTTTTTCAGACTGTTTATAATTATTTATAATTAAAAAAAATGTATTGATCGCTACAATTTACAAATCTGAGAAAATTGTGTATCACATATAGGCATTTTTAAGATTTGAGCCAGAGTGGGCCGACATCACCTTCTATTTTTTTGAATTATTTTTCGAAAAAAACAATGAATGAAAATGTAAGAAAAATTAGTCGATTATGGATTATCGCTTGACCCATAAGTTTTAGATGCAACACTGCATTTTTGGGATTTTTTTTCAGATTTTCCCGAAGATTTTTTTCAACTTAAAAAAAAATGAAGACAGTTCGGAAAAATCTTTTAAAAATTCTCAAAAATCCAGTGTTGCATATGAAAATAATAAAGCGACGGCCCATGATCGACTGATTTTTTCTTGTAATTTTTTTCATCGTTTTTTCGAAAACAAATTCGAAAAATTAGAAGGTTACGTCGGTCCACTCCGGCCCAAATCTTTAAAAATGTTATCTGTGACACATGATATTTCAGAATTTTCAAAGATTTCTGAATCGTGGCGATCAATAATTATTTTTTAATTGAAAATAATTACAAACAATCTAAAAGTCTAAAAAAACATCTGAGTGAAATATTCTGATGTAAAAAATCGCGGGCCAAATCCTAGATATGAAGGGTCAACCTCAGGTCGATTTGGTGTGGAATACCTCATATATAGATATATATATTTTTAACGAACAACGGATCGTTCCAGTTGAACGAGGAAATAAAGCGATGCAAGCAACAGCGCACTGAGAACATAGCGAAGTACGTTGAGAAAGTTCGCGAACAATTGGAGGAGCTCTGGGACAAATGCAGATTGAGCGAGGAACAGCGCAAGGAGTTCAAGCCTTTCTATGTTCAGACTTACACGGAGAACTTACTCGTGCTTCACGATCACGAAGTGGAGAGACTTCGCAAATTTTACAACGCTAACAAGTATGTAATAAAATATATTTGACCGACCTAAGAAGAGCACCGATTAAATATATATATATACATATTAATATACGATCCTGCGCCCGCAGAAAAATCTACGATCTACTGAACGAACGCGAATGTCTGTGGGACAAAGTGAAGGAAATAGACCAACGAGCCCAAGATCCGGAGCGTCTGCACAATCGCGGCGGTCAGCTGTTGATCGAGGAAAAGGAGCGCAAGGCTTTTCAGAAGAAGTTGCCGAAGCTCGAGGAACAGTTGAGAATCTTGATACAGCAGTACGAAAACAACACCGGCGAGCCGTTTACCATCAATGGAAAAGCCTACGTTGACTTCCTGGCGCAATCTTGGGAGGACTATCTCGAAGCTAAGGAGACAATGAAGAAGGCCCGTGTGAGTAAACGTGAACGTGCACGTAAAAAAAACTGTACTGGATGCCGTTTTAAGACCGCTGCCGGTAAAAAAAAACTGTACTGGATGCCGTTTTAAGATCGCAGCCCGCCGAGAAAAAAGAAAGTTTTCTTTCCCTAGGGAATCGATAGACGCAGGGAAAGACAATTTTCGTTTTTCTCGGCGGTCTGCGATCTGAAAACAGCATGCAGTACACTTTTTGTCACCAACTAGGCGCGGGCTTATGAAACATCACCGTGAAACCAAAATTTAAATGTGTGAATAACGAGACATTGTTGCAGGCGAAAGCAAAGGACAAATCTATGAAAAAGACACCGCTGATGAGTACATCGCGGCGTACCCCGGCAACGACGATCAGTATGCTGAGACCGTGTACATCAACGAAGAGGAGAGATGAAAAATCTCCGCTGAATGTTCCTGCAAAGCGTCGATTGATTCACAGCGACAAGCCTCGTCCTACAGTGTGCACTTCGCGAGTCCGTCGAAGCGGCCGAGTAAGAATCGATTCAATTGCTATTAACCCTAACCCTCATGTATCATTTTTTCTACCGTCTAACTCATGAACAGTAAATGGGTTTTTCCGCACATTAATCTCTTCGTTTTGTAATAAGGAAGAGAATGGCATGCGGCAAATTTGATTTTATTAAAGTTTAGGGGATAAAAATCACACTCAAAATCCAAAACATAACGAAAACTGGCAGAAGTCGATTTTTTTAAAAATATCGTCGGGGGTGGTTTTCCACCCCATACATGAGGTTTAGGGTTAAGAGCAGGTGAAATACCACGATCGGTAATAAAAACTGTAAGGAACTTTTTTTCACTGACGGTGGTATTTAAGGGGATGCTAGACCCGTTTTTAACTCCTTACTAACCGTTTTTACCGACGGAACTGGCCGATTTCTTAGTTTCAATTTATAATTATTAATGTGCTACGCATATGCTTCAAACCGTGCAGGACTATAATATTGACATAAACGCTTCGGCGTGCAGTCAAATTTTCATTAACAATTACACACACGGAATTCAGAAAATCGAATGTTAGAGTTTGTGAAAAAGCGTGAATGTAGGGTCGAGATCGTCACACCGGTGGCTCCACATGGTGCCTTGCACTACACATTCATGCGCTTTTTATTGACTCTGATCACTTGTTACAAGTGAACAGTAAACTTAAATGTTAAATACACTTTGCACGGATTCCTTTTGTGTAATAGACATTGTGACGATTTTGGAATATTCGTGGAATTTTAGAGAATCGGGGTGCACTATCATTTTACGTATGTGAGTTCATATTCTACAAAATAGATGCCGATAGAATTTTCAACGACCTTACTGGTTTTCGTGACAATCTGTAATATTCGATTTTCTTCATTTCTTGAACGTTTTCAACCAAAATTCATGAGCACGCCGAAGCGTTTCTAGCCATTATCAAAGTCCTGCAAAGTTTTATGCATATACGTAGCATATTAACGAACTAAAGTCGATTGTACGAAATCGCCTCGTTCCGCCGGTAAAACAGGAAGGACCATGAGATCAAAAGAAAAACGAAAACGTCAAAGGCGGATTACATGTCAATTTTCGAAGACACTTTTCTTATTGACTGCAGATGCATCTGTAAAAAAAAGTTGATTACAGTTTTTGATGCCGGCTGGGCACGGGGCGGGTGGGGAAGAAGGGGTTTCACATGCTCTTAAAAATATACGTTCGGTCACACGCAATCGTGTTAATTAACGCAAATACTTTCGATTGCGTGCAGGTATCCAGACGTCTCCTCGCAAGTTCGAAAGCCCTGAACACATCGAATCGCTCGACAAGGAAGCCGGAGTCGGCGGACGACACACAGAACACTATCGGCAGTGTCGCGCAATACGAGCAGTTTCAAGAGCATTTGGCGCAAAGAGACGAATTGCGCAGCTCCGTTTTGCCCGAGGAGGTTCTGAGGACTATTCGCAGCAAGACCAAAATGAGGACGCCCGTAAAGACACCGGTCAAACCGATGCGGAAGAATCTCTCCGCCGCGAACACGCCGAACAAAACTCCCAAGACCAGCCACGTTCGCGAGTCGTCGCGAAGCCCAAGATTGATGAACACGCCGCGCCTCGCGACCGCACCCAGCACCATGCCGATATTCTTTTAACGGAAGTTCCGTTCAACGGTACATCACAGTACGGACGTGGCATTTACACGGAAATCAAGTAACTTTCGTAGCTCTCTATTGACCGTGCAGCTGATGGAGAATTCGCTATCTTCAAAGACATTTCTTGCTACTTGTTCCGCTGCCGATACATCGAACAAAAAAAGCTGATCCACCGGCGGTGATGCATTTTTTTTTTCTTGTATCGCCGATGAATATATTTTATATTTTAGCATTCTATGAATATATTTATATCAGCCAGTTTGGCGAGTTATCGACAAATTCAATATGGAACGGCTCTCAGCGAGCCGATAATTCGTTCAAAATATTTGCTCGTCTCTCAGACGAAACGGAGAAACATAGGCCGAGATATTTCGCAGTTCCGACTCACTTGGATGCTCCGACGAATCGCATGAGTCAATTTGTCCGTAGCCTAATGAATCGAACAAAAGAAAAATACAAAAACGCGAGCTACCTCCTTCCATCGCTTGAATCGCTTAAAGAATTATACGCGGGATTAAAACAGGGACGCGATATTTGATCGCATCAATACAATTGTACTCGTCGGTTAACGCTTAATGTTAGTTTAAAAGTAATGTTAGTGAAAGGTACAAGCTTTTTTTTATAATCAATCATTTTTATATTGCATAATAATAATATCGAAGAGAAATAAAAACGCCTTTGTAAATAAAATAACCGTTTCGTAAAAAATATCTCAAAGATTCCTCGTGATTTCAGAGTTTTCTTGTTTCTGCAGCTCGATGTATCGTCGTGTCGAGTGCGGCTCTTTTTCTCCTCGGCATCGTTGGAACGACATTTTCGAACTGGAATTCCCTGACTTCACGGTTTTCCAGACCAACAATTTCATTTTTCCAGTCTATCGATCAAAATGGAAAGTACAATTAAAAATAACGTAAAATATAATATATAATAATAATTAATATACTAAACTCAGTTCACAATATTAGAAGTTCCGAACGAAAATAATATCACGACATAGTCATACATTTGCTCTACATAGTCGGCAAGTTTGCCGAAATGATAAATGTAGACGTCGCGTTAGCACGAAATTAAACGAAAAACATCGGATTCAAAAAACTTCCAGGGTTTAAGGTGAAGTGAAAGTCACGTGACGGGGCTATGAGTGTGAGAGAGATAGTTGCAATTTTCTACTTAACTTTATTCAATGGTGCTAATTTTTTTTGAGAAAAAGATGAATTCGGGCCGGATGCGAAATTACCGTGTGCATCCGGCTCGAATTTGCTTTTTTTTAAATTAGCATCCTTGAGAAAAGTCCATTACAGTTTTCATTACCGACCGCGATATTTCACTTTCCCTTAAACAAAATTCCATGACTTTTCCCTGACTTTTACAGGTCTCAACAAACCCCCTGACTTCCCGGTTTTCCAGGTCTGTGGTAACCATGCTCGGGATGTTATCGATCGTTGATCCGTCTGAGCTTCAGCCGGTAACGTCCGATGCTCGCTTCCGCCGTTAGATGTCCCCTGCATCGAACGTGCCCGCGTTTCGCGGGCTCCGCTCGGTTCACGAGGCGACGGCCATATCTCGTTTCAGCGATAATTCTCCTTCACCTAGATCCTTTATTATCGTTCGCTCGTTCGAGACGCATCGTCAGAATGCAATCCCTCCCTAAATGATTAAGACTCCGCCGCACTATATAAATACCACGATCAAACGAATCTTAAAAAAAAACAATCTCCCTCTATCGATCAATTCAATCAGTACACGGATGAATTACAATGCGGCGGTTCTAGATCGGCGAACATGCGAGCTGATAATCAACGAATCGTTTCAAACGAATCCAATATTCGGGTCCTGCAGAAAATGGAGAAACGAATCGTCGATAGTAGGTGGGGCCTGGATGAGAAACTGTTACGAGCAGGCTCCTCCCACCTGTCTGCCATTTACAACCTTAAGGCAGCCACACCTCGACAGTGGCTCAGGTGTGCGCACACCCACTACTTCGTCGTGCAGTCCTACCGAACAATGCTTCCTCGAAACTCCATCGAACTTTTCCCCTCTGCGACCGGAGACGACGTTGGCTCTTTATCATAAAAAAAAGTACAACCTCTTATCCCGACCCAGTAGTAAACTGCCCAAATTTATTACCAAAAAGCATCTCCACACAGTGTCGCCTAATCTTACTAATACAGTAGAGTACCATCGAACAAACTACCAGGGATAAACGCGTAGGAGAAGCCTCCATTGCGTGGAAAGACATCGCGAAGGGAGGACGAAAGTTAACGCCTCCTAGAAAGAAAATCCGACTGCGGGTAAACAACCGCGAGGCCATCGAAGTGCAAGATCAATTTTTTTTCTCCCCCAGGCTTTCTCAAAGTGCTCGTTCCTCGGCGCAGAAGCCACTTTTACGTGCAAACAGATTCTGCACGCAGCCGTCGACTGCATTACCGACAATTCGTAGTCAGAGAGGTCAGAGATCCTTCGATAAAAATTCCCTCCGCTATCCGGTCCGTGGCGTCACGGCCACATAACCTATCGATGTCTCTACTGGCCTTTAGGCAGGAAAACTCGTGCGGGGCGTTTGTCGATTCATAGAGGGGATGAAAAAAAAAAAACACTTTTCCTTTCTCTCCTCGAATAAATAAAAGTCAGTCACACCGTTACACACGGCTGTGGAGAGATAAAGCACGTTTGTCATACGTCCTAGGTAATACGTGTACGCTTTTCGTTGCCGCTTTCGCCACGGTGTAGGGCGCGAGCGGGGGAGTAATATGCGGACCCGCAACGGTAGTACGTAATGCGCGAATGAGAATGACGATGCCGGGATGAAAAGTATGCGTGTTTCCCTGTGCGAAACACGGTAGGGATGCTGCGAGGAAAGAGAGTCGGAGAGTAGAGCGAGATAAATGACGGGACAAGAGTCGCGGCGGGGCGACGGAGAGGGGCCGAAGGGGGGGGGGGGATAGCGGGGAATACGAGACGTGGCGAAAGAGATAGAGAGAAGGAAAAGCAGGGAGAATATAGAGGGAGCGCTATCGGCCGTGAATAATGCGCGGTGGCGTCCGTTCGGTCGAGTCGTGCGGACGCCTGGCTGGATGGATTGATAAAGATTAAAGGTAAAGGGAGGTGGCGGCGGACGACGGCGAGATGTGTACGGGGGGGGCTCTATGGGAACAGGGGTGTTTTGGAGTTAGGCGACAGAAGTCACCCAGCGAAACGAACCGCCGACGTCTACCGCCCGTAAGTGCGCAGAGAGGGGAATGATGTCATATAGGGGTCTCCTCTGTGTAGCTTGACGATCTTTCTCTCCCTCTCTCTCTCGGTCCCTTTCTCTCTCACTCTCTCGCGCGTTATAGCGACGTGCAGCTACGTACGGTCCTACCTATTCGAATCCATACAAGACTGTGCAGTACATATGCAGGCTCCGCTCGCTTGATGCACGGACTGGACCTGAGCACAGTGACGTAGAAACCCGCCGACTTTTACTGTTTTCAGAGTGTTCAGCGATTCCCTCGGCGACACTTTCGATACTTGGTCGAGCCATATTTTCACTTGGGGGTCTGAAAAAAAAAAGAAAAAAATAATGAAACGAAAAATGCTCTATTGGTATTGCGGACGATTGCTCCGGTCACTCATCGTGTCCCAGTTCATCTGAAATGTACATTTTATTTTATAGCCAATAAACGGATCTATTTATCATTCGGGCTCAGTCACTAAAGTGTTCCTCGGTCAGCCACCAAGGCTGACTTTGGAACACTTTTTTAGGACTTTAGAGAGATCGGAAAAAATATGTAACAAATATAGCTGTGACTCTGTTTAGTACACTTCCGTGTCGGGATGTCGATTTTTCTTCCGTGTCCCTTTATTCGTCCGTTTCTGTGGCTGACTTCATTCGAGATTAATTCGAAATACTTCCGGTTTCAAAAGCTGGCTGTTTGAACGGACGTAACGTCATACGAGAAAACGTCACTTCGGCTTCAAAAATTCCAGTTTTCAACCGGAAGTCATGCCGTACGGGAAAAAGCCACTTTCGATTTGCATTCTCGATTTTTTACCGGAAGTGACGTCATACGGGCAACGTTTTCTTGTATCTTACTTCAAACCGATTTCCGGTTGAAAACGATGATTTTTAAAACTGGAAAAGACGTTTTTCCGTGTGACGTCACTTCTGGTTGAAAACACAGATGGCGAAACCGGAAGTGACGTCGCATCGATATTTTTCAACTGTTTCTCCGTGACGTCACTTCCGGTCACAAAACCGCGTTTTTCGAACTGGAAGTGACGTTTTCCCGTGTGCGTCACTTCCGGTCGAGATCCAAGTTTTTTGAAACCGGAAGTGACGTTTTCCCATATGACGTGACGTTCGGCTTAAAAACTCAGATTTTGAAACCGGAAGTGAGGCCGCATCGATATTGTACAAATGTTTCAGCCTGACGTCACTTCCGGTTTGGATGTAAGATTTTCAACCCGGAAGTAGCGTCGCATCGATATTTTACAAATGTTTCTGCTTAACGTCACGTCCGGTTTAGAAGTAAGATTTTCACCCCGGAAGTGACGTTACAAAGAAAACTTTAAATGTTTCGATGAAATGTATCGCGAATACAGTCAGTGACAGAAACCCATAAATTAATAACACACGGTTACAGTTTCCAAATATTATCCCCAATGCCGCAAACTTCACCGGCGACGTCGCTGCGGATCGTCGTGAAGCCGAGTCTCAATTGGGTTCTCGAGTGTAAGCGATTAATCTGGCTCGCCGAGCGCGAAGAAGAGAAGAGAGCGCACCGCGATACGAGAACGACGAGAGCGGCCGGCGAGCTCTCGCACGACGAAGTGAAGAATGTGAAAACACACATATAAGCAACCACCGCTCCAGCCTCGCTCTCTATAATACATCTAATAGCATAGTGACGCAGAAACTCGGGCATTCATCCATTGGAATCAATTCGACGAAGCTTTCCAATCTTCCATGTACGTTTCCAAATCAGAGAGAAAGGCTGATATCTCGAGCTCGGAATATCAAGGCGGCTTTATCTCATCTATTTAGGCACAGGCAATTCCCTTTTTTTCCCCCCTCGGAACGCGAGCCTCGGTCGAGGGATCGTAACTTCTTTCCTTTTATCGTTCTCTCGTCGTTTCCGATCTCCTATCTGTTATATTTTTTTCATGCATACAGCGTGCAGATTAAACGTATAGAAGGATCATACACGGCACGACGATAATTTCTCGAGACATTTTGGGCGACATGAGAAAAAAAAAACAAAGCTGAGGGCGAGAATAGGAAAAGCCACAGAGCGGCGCACGGTGCGTCGATTGCGGCAAGACTTGGTCGTCGACGATGGGAATCGAGAGAAGAGGCATCGAGGGGTTCGATAACCCCGGCGAGCACTCTGTCTCTCGTTCACGAGTCTAATCGACGACGACGACGACGGATACGAGTACGACGAGTTTCTCGAGTCGATGACGGTTACTATTGCGGGTTTACTACTAGCTGACGCCCTCTCTTTGTCTATATCCAGACATGTGTGTGCGCGCGCGCCTGAATTAATCGGATCCACAACGTGGAGCGTCTATTCCGGCACGGTGAGGCCGATGAGGAAGAATCGGTACCTACACCGACGCCCATTACTTATTAAACGAACCGTTATCTGGCTTTGAGCTTCTACATTTTTCTTATCGGTATTCTACAGTTTTTATACTCACTTGTTTGAGAAACTTTCTTCGTTCGGAGGGAATTAAAATTTTTTACTTCAGTTCACTAAACAATCGAAAAAGGACTAGTCGAGGAATTTAATCTGTCCGATAAACGAATCGGCAAAATTGAATGTGCAAAAATACCAACGTATGCGCTTTAAGTCTAATCAGTAAATTAAAAAAAAATAATAATAATAAACATTTTATTTTATTGCACTCGCTGCGAAAATGGCAGTTTTGCGTAAATCGCCAATTTTAACACCTTGTTGAATAAAATTTCTTACGATAGTCGTGCGAAAAACGTTTTCTTAACTCGTGTGATTGCAACACACGAGTGTTTGCAGCACTCGGCTCGTGCTGCAAACGCACCCTCGTTAGAGAAGGCTTTTTCGCACTAGTATCGTAATGTGCTATTATATACTATTATATCCGTATGTTATATGCGGAAATTTAATTTTCTGAAAACAACTAGACTATACAAACTACTGTAATTGACGAAAACGAGCGTGTACTAGCACAGAATAATGTGTATCTCAACCAATATGTACCAATGTGTAAACTCAATGTACCTAAGCAGTCGCTAATAACCTCTGATGTTGATGCGACTTTTAGTGACACTGTTCTGCTGTATCGCACGGGTCCTTAGGGGTGTATTCCCAGGGCCCAATAAAATACATTACTTTTAAATAAAAAAAGAGAAAAAACGGATATTCCACGGACTACGTACAGCAAGCCTTTACAGTTTGCGTATCAACAGTTTACGTATAGCAAGCCTTTACAGTTTGCGTATCAACAGTTTACGTATAGCAAGCCTATACAGTTTGCGTATCAACAGTTTACGTATAGCAAGCCTATACAGTTTGCGTATCAACAGTTTACGTATAGTAAGCCTATACAGTTTGCGTATCAACAGTTTACGTATAGCAAGCCTATACAGTTTGCGTATCAACAGTTTACGTATAGCAAGCCTATACAGTTTGCGTATCAACAGTTTACGTATAGCAAGCCTATACAGTTTGCGTATCAACAGTTTACGTACAGCAAGCCGATACAGTTTGCGCATCAACAGTTTACGTATAGCAAGCCGATACAGTTTGCGCATCAACAGTTTACGTATAGCAAGCCTATACAGTTTGCGTATCAACAGTTTACGTATAGCAAGCCTATACAGTTTGCGTATCAACAGTTTACGTATAGCAAGCACAGTTTGACGCATCTGTCCACTTGCACCGTTTTCATATGCATACATTTGAGAAACCTGAGGTGCTTTCGATTTGGCGTTGTTTCATTATTACAATGTGGCTGCGCATGCTCACCATCATTATAACGTCAAATTTAAAGCACCTCTTGTTGAGCGCACTGATTCCGAGGAAATTTCTACTTTATCATTTAACTTTTATTTCACCAAACCTCCGAAAAATGTCTGATCGAACAATTAAATTCATCCTGTAAAAGAATCGTCAAAATTGAATGTGCAAAAGTACCAACGTGTCCGCTAAAGTCTCATGAGCGATAAAAAAACAAAAATAACAATAAAGAAAGAAAATTGAAATACGGAAATTGTATCGCCGAAAGCCAAGGCAGATTTCCACGTTCAGTGACTGCCAAGATGGGTATTTTTTCGATGCAGTAAGCTTGAAAAATGTTACATCGATTAAAAAAAAAAAAATTTCACTAAATCCACCCTTGTTTCGGATTTCATAAAAAGTATCCCCAGTCGATGAGGGGCAACGAGCATCTACCGACGCCCATGCGGAATAGAGAAGCGGACCAGCATCCAGGATGACTCATTGCGATCTCGCAGACCTCTCTCCCTGTTCTCCGTCGTGCCTCCGTCCTTCTTCCACTTTCCCTTGCATTCCGCCCGCTCCTTCTCGCATCGGATATTCGTACATGTGCTCACAATGGGAGAGAGAACAGTAAACGCGGTAAAGGTAACTCGTATGACCGTGCCACGAAGAGGGGGTTGTTCTGCGAGCGGATGAAGAAGAGGAGGGGAGGGGGAACGGGGCCGAGAGAGCGCTATAGTGCTCGGTGTTTCTCCTGGCCGCGGGACACGTGGCGTTCGCCCCGCATCTATCTCGTGGCTGGCGGACCAATTCCACCCTCTACTCGCTCTTCCGCAACCCCCCTCGTTTCCACCGGCGCTTTTCTCCCCTCTCGGCCTCCCCTCTCCCCCCTCCACTACGGCGCTCTATCTGACCCCTTCGGCTCCGCGCTACTTGGGACCCCTCTTCTTTCATTGCGAATCTAACTCGAGCGGCGACCCTCACTACATTTCTTACATCTCGGCGAGAGCTCCCCACTTTGCAGGACTCGAGAGAAGCGCACGACCGGGACGGACGGCAGTCCCGAGCTTTTGGAGGAACGCGACTGTACTTTTTTTTAGTCACGTGACCATTAATTACGGACGAGGCATTAGAATCGACCGAGGAAGGAGCGAGTCATGCTAAAGGCTAGGTTATTAATTGTTGCATCTTTGCAACTCGGGAGATCTTAATGTTAGAGAAATTGTAAATTTGATGTAGCGGACTGAAAGTTTTTGTGCGGAAACTGGTACATTAAGGTTAATGTAGAGTTTTGATGAAAAATACTTTTGCAGTAAAATTAAAGCGAATCACTGGAATTAAAGTAGATTCGTAGTAAAATTAAGGTAAATTATTAAAATTGAAGTATTACTAAAGTTATTAATATACTGTAAGTTAATTTTTCATCAGTATCGTACATGAAACTTAATGTAGCAGTTCATGCACATTAACAAAAAATTTGTATGAAATTTAATGTACCGGACTGGAGGTTTTTATGCAAAAACTGGTAAATTGAATTTCATGTACAATTTTGATGAAAAATTAATGTTCAGCGTATCAAAAACATTGGAAACACTTTATTTTTCATAATTTACTTTAACTTCAATGAAAAAGTATATTGATTTTTCATAACAATTGTATATTAAATTTAACGCACCAGTTTTTGCATAAAAACTTCCAGTTAGATACATTAAATCTACAATTTTTTTGTTACAGTGCATAAAAATTCACTGTAAAGAACATGCGCATGAAATTTAATGTACTGATATTAGAAGTTTTTATGCATAAACTGGTATATTAAATTTCATGTACTATTGTGTTAAAAAATTAACGCACAGTATATTAAAAGTTTCAGAAATACTCCAATGTTAATACTTTACGTTAATTTCAATGAAAAAGCATATTAATTTTTCATCACAATTGTATATTAAATTTAATGTATCAGTTTTCGCATAAAAACTTCCAACCAAATACATTAAATTTCATATGAATTTTTTTTACAGCTGCCGGGGAGAAGAGAAAATTGTAATACTAATATAAATGTAAAATCGTTGTACATATATATATTTTTTTCAACTACAAAACTACCGACTAATGTTGATTTTCGTACGAAATAACAATGAAACTATCCTATCGCGTCCTGCAGCTCGCGACGTCGTCGCTGATCATCAGCGATACCGGCAACGTAGATACAGCCGTAACAAAAAAAAAAAAACAAAAAAGAATGAATCGCAACATTTTTTTATTCCTCACTAATTTATCTGTACGGAGCTAATGCCAATCTACAATAATCTTGGTCCCTTTCTAATAGAACGTAAAGCGTGTGTGCCATAAACGTTATTGCAGCGTAGAATTAATAGCGCTGTAGCGTCGAATCGAGACTGGAGTCACGGTGCCTGTTACCGCCTGGACAGCGCGGCAGTACCAACGTTATAGATATATGGTCCGCGAAATGGTGTATTGCAAATTAGCGAGACGCCCTGGGTGTCCGGCGCGGTCTCTCCCACTACCGATCAATAAGTTGACGCGGTCTGTTGTGTGTAACAACTACCATACACGAGAACATATAGATATGATACATTCGTATCTCTGTCGTGCGTTAAAATATCGTCCCATGGATGCTGTTGCCGTGCAATTATCGTCGAATGCCTCGATTACGATCGACCGCGTTACATTACAAATATACGCCCGCAGGTTGTTGTGGCTCGAGCGCTTCACGCCCCCGCGCTATGCGCCACGGAATTTCGATTTCCGGAGATTTACCGAAAATACGTTATTACCGGTTTGAAGATCCAATTTTTCGACCGGAAGTAAAGTCATACCGAAAATACGTCACTGCCGGTTTGACAATCTCATTTTTTAACCGGAAGTGACGTCATAAAGGAAATGCGTCACTTCCGGTTTGAAGATCTCAGTTTTCGACCGTAAGTGTCGCCATACCGGAAATACGTCGGCTACGGTTTGAAATTCTTATTTTTTTTTTTAACCGGAAGTGACGTCATTCTGGAAATGTGTCACTTCCTGTTTAAAAGTCTCATTTCTCAACAGGAAGTTTCGTTACATCGGAAATATATAACTTGCGGTTTGAAAATATCATTTCTCAATCAGAAGTGACGTCATATCGGAAATACGTCACTTCCGATTTGAAAATCTCATTTCTCGACCGCAAGTTTAATATTTCGGAACCTATGGCGTATGACATTGGACGTATGGCGTATGGCATATGAAAAACGAGTTTTCTGGACCGGAAGTGACGTTACTGGTCGAAAAATGAGTTTTCTGGACCGGAAGTGACATTACTGGTCAAAAATGATTTTTTTTTCATTCGTCGATAGCGCACAGCGTTGTCGTGCACCGTATTATTGTGCACAACTCACTGAGACGCTCAAAATACAGCCAAAACAGTATTACAGGGGAATTATCAGGGCCTGAGAAGAATTAGAACAATCGGCGAGCCTCTGGATTTTTGAAAATTGGAGCAAATAAACAAGCAAACAATCAAACAACTTTCCAAAATATATATAAGATGTATGTAGCGCTCAGTAAACTAGCATACTTCATGTGGCTGGTAGAGCGTTTATTTCCAACACAACGTAGTTTAAATGGCAACGCAGGGTGCAACACCGAGTCACGTGAAGAGAGGCGCACCCCGGTAAGGCTCTCAATTAAACAATTACACTTAAATTGAGTAAATTCCCGGAGTGTGCGCGCTCGCGCCAGTTGCCCGCATGCTCGTTTGTAAGAATATATAACTCGGACCGAGTATCAGAGCGAGTCAGGCAAAGTGTGGATGGCTCGCTGCTGTGAGCCGTTGCTACTCGCACCTATCTCGTTCACCGCGCCTCGCTCTCGGCTATATCGCCGCGGCTTGTTGGCTCGTTCAATGTAGCTGGCACAGCATTCCACGTTATTTACGCTCGGCTCCCGACGCACAGTTAAATTGACAATGAAAGTGGAGGTCGACCCGCACTTCTCGATCGTTGACTCATCGTTCGCACAGTCTCCCTCTCTCCATCGCCGTCCCGAACGCTGTAGCTGATTGCTATACAACACACCCCCACAGGTAATTCCTCTCTCTCGTTTGATAGAAAGGATAAATACAAAAAATTGAAGCCGGACTGGAATCATCCACACTTTGGATCAATTCATTCTCACGCAATTTCTCCCATGCGGGCGGTCTGTGTAAAAATAAAAAACATATTACTAAAACGAGTTGAATATGAGGATTTTGAGTCTCTGGAAAGAGTGTATCTTTCTGTGCGGATTGCAGATGGAGTGAGAGTTAGAATAAAATCGATGAGAATGTGAAAAATTATAAGAGAGAGTGGAAAAAGGCCACCCTTGCGTGTCAGTATTTAAACGATTTTACTGAAACGAGTTGAATAAGAGAATTTTGAGTCTCTAGAGTGTATCTTTCTGCAGAGATTGCTGGGGGAGAGAGAGTTAGAATAAAATCGACGAGAATGTGAGAAATCATAAGAGAGGGTGGAAAAGAGCCACCCTTGCGCGCCCGTATTTAAACCATGTTACTAAAACGAGGTGAATCGGAGAATTTTGAGTTTCTAGAAAGAATGTATCTTTGCCCAGATTGCAATGGGAGGGAGAGTTAGAATGAAATCGACGAGAATGTGAGAAATCATAACAGAAGGTAGAAAAGAGCCACCCTTGCATGTCAGTATTTAAACGATTTTACTAAAACGAGTTGAATAAGAGAATTTTTCGTCTCTAGAGTGTATCTCTCTGCACAGATTGCCAAAAGAGCCACCCTTGCGTGCCAGTATTTAAACCATGTTACTAAAACGAGGTGAATCAGAGAATTTTAAGTTTCTAGAAAAATTTATCTTTGCCAGATTGCAATGGGAGAGGGGGTTAGAATAAAATCGACGAGAATGCGAGAAATCATAAGAGAGGGTCGAAAAGAACTACCCTTGCGCTTCGGTATTTAAAAGATTTTAATAAAACGAGTTGAATAAGAGAATTTTGAGTCTCTAGAGTCTCTAGAGTGTATCTTTCTGCACAGATTGCAGTGGGAGAGAGAGTTAGAATAAAATCGACGAGAATGTGAGAAATCATAACAGAGGACGGCAAAGACCCACCCTTGCATGTCAGTATTTAAACGATTTTACTAAAACGAGTTGAATAAGAGAATTTTGAGTCTCTAGAGTGTATATTTCTGCACAGATTGCAGTGCGAGAGAGAGTTAGAATAAAATCGACGAGAATGTGAGAAATCATAATAGAGGACGGCAAAGAGCCACCCTTGCATGTCAGTATTTAAACGATTTTACTAAAACGAATTGAATAAGAGAATTTTTCGTCTCTAGAGTGTATCTTTTCTGCACAGATTGCAGTGGGAGAGAGAGTTAGAATAAAATCGACGAGAATGTGAGAAATCATAATAGAAGGTAGAAAAGAGCCATCCTTGCATGTCAGTATTTAAACGATTTTACTAAAACGAGTTGAATAAGAGAATTTTGAGTCTCTAGAGTGTATCTCTCTGCACAGATTGCCAAAAGAGCCACCCTTGCGTGCCAGTATTTAAACCATGTTACTAAAACGAGGTGAATCAGAGAATTTTAAGTTTCTAGAAAAATTTATCTTTGCCAGATTGCAATGGGAGAGGGAGTTATGGGGGGGGGGGGGGGGGGGCGCTTCGGTATTTGAAAGATTTTACTAAAACGAGGGGAATGAGAGAATTTTGAGTGTCTAGAAAGAATGTATCTTTCTGCACAGATTGCAGTGTAAGAGAGAGAGAGTTAGAATAAAATCGTCGAGAATGTGAGAAATCATAAGAGAGGACGGCAAAGAGCCACCCTTGCAAGTCAGTATTTAAACGATTTTACTAAAACGAGTTGAATAAGAGCATTTTGAGTCTCTAGAGTGTATCTTTCTGCACAGATTGCAGTGGGAGAGAGAGTTAGAATGAAATCGACGAGAATGTGAGAAATCATAAGAGAGGGTGGAAAAGAGCCACCTTTGCATGTCAGTATTTAAACGATTTTACTAAAACGAGTTGAATAAGAGAATTTTGAGTCTCTAGAGTGTATCTTTTCTGCACAGATTGCAGTGGGAGAGAGAGTTAGAATAAAATCGACGAGAATGTGAGAAATCATAAGAGAGGACGGCAAAGAGCCACCCTTGCATGTCAGTATTTAACCGATTTTACTAAAACGAGTTGAATAAGAGAATTTTGAGTCTAGAGTGTATCTTTTCTGCACAGATTGCAGTGGGAGAGAGAGTTAGAATAAAATCGACGAGAATGTGAGAAATCATAAGAGAGGGTGGAAAAGAGCCACCTTTGCATGTCAGTATTTAAAAGATTTTAATAAAACGAGTTGAATAAGAGAATTTTGAGTCTCTAGAGTCTCTAGAGTGTATCTTGCTGCACAGATTGCAGTGGGAGAGAGAGTTAGAATAAAATCGACGAGAATGTGAGAAATCATAATAGAGGACGGCAAAGAGCCACCCTTGCAAGTCAGTATTTAAACGATTTTACTAAAACGAGTTGAATAAGAGAATTGTTCGTCTCTAGAGTGTATCTTTTCTGCACAGATTGCAGTGGGAGAGAGAGTTAGAATAAAATCGACGAGAATGTGAGAAATCATAAGAGAGGGTGGAAAAGAGCCACCCTTGCGCGCCAGTATTTAAACACACGTAGGGCGGGGGGCTCGGGGGTGCAGTCGAGGGTAGGAGACGAGGGTAAAATCGGGGTCCCCCATTGTGCTCAGGTGTGAGGCGTGTGCAGCAGCCGTAGGGGCTCGCTGGATATGCGAGGAGGGACCGCTACAGATATACGTTTATACCTATATACACATAACGGTGAGCCCGAGAGAGTGAGAGAGAGGCCGGTGGTATAGCTGTAGAATTGTACACGGCACGCGGTACGGCAGATTTGCACACGCGGCACGAGCCGTTCCAACAAAGGGATGGAACAGATTGGAAGCCATTCATTCATTCGCTTCGTACCGTAGTTTTTTTCCCCTGTATCTCTCTCTCCCGTCGTCTCACGGATACGTTTTTCCTCCATACATGTCTCCGTGTATTTGACTGCAGGCTACCGACATTAAACCACCTCTACGTACGTGCGGCGCGACGAGAGCTGGATAGTGCCTCGGGGATACGCGCGAAAGGCTTTGGCGACCCTTGCGCGCGGAGAACTCTCGTATTAAGGTAACGGTACCGATGCTCGGACACGTCCCAGTCGTCGGACACTATTATGCAGATTTGATTTATTACAAATGTCAGTATCAGAAATCCAATTTCATACTTGTAATTGTATCTACTAACATTATTTTATGCACAGAAAAAGTAATATGAGGTTTAAACCAAAGTTATTTCCTAATGTGCATTTTGTTAAAAGACCGACGATATAGTGTCCGAAAATTGATGCAAGCCTTTACATTGTATTTACATAGGCGACTCACACCCAGACAAAAAATTTATTTGATGGCCACCGTTAATTTGGTTTAAGTAAAATATTTATTTGATTTAAAGAAATATTTATTTAAATTAAGATAATAGTTACTTAAATGAAATGAATATTTATTTAAATCAAATAAATATTTATTTAAACCAAACAATCGGTGGCTGTGAAATAATTTTTTTCTGGGTGCAATAATCGGACAGTTCGAAGTAGTTCGGTTAGGTAGCTTTCTATGTAGCTTATCTTTGGTATATAATTTTTTCATTGATTTAGTTAATAAATGGCAAAGAGATTCTTTTAATTACCGTAGGACCTCGCTTATCCGACCTTCGATTCTCCGAGCCCTCCGCGTTAACCGAAGTGTAGCCTCGGATAATACGGAAAACTCGGATAAAGCAGCGAGCCCGCGCGCGGACTTTTTGCTTTGTTGTAACTGCTACATTGCTGCATACGCGATTAATAAAATTTGCGCAAGTTCGCTGCGTCTTTGTATTGTGAGCTGTAAAACCATCAGCTACGACTCGTGATGCGATGTCTCAAAAAAGGAAAAAAAGTTGTAAATTAACTAATAAAGTTAATGTTTATATGAGGTGGTGTGTTCTTTTTTAAATATATAATAGTAGTACAAGTTTCAATTGAGTATGAAACTAGAAACTTTCAAATTGACTGATATGGCATTCAGTACAGTTTTTGTTACAGCGGCGACGGTATTTTGCATCACCTTAAGATATACCTTACATAAAGCGCAAAAACGACCCTTGCGCGCAGATACCTCTCGTGTTGAAGCTCGTCATCGTTCCCGATCACGTGGGACACGTATTTTTTCTCCGTTTTATACACTGTAAAAATAAATTGTAAATTTAATGTACCGGAACGTGAAATTTACTTATTACTTACGTTAATCGACCATTAATATAATTCTTTTGTAAAATGAAAATACGAAATGTTAAAATTACGCAATTTTTTGAAATTTTTGAATTACACATTTTCTGAAATTTACAAAGATTTTCATTTGAAAAAAAAAACCAATATTACTGTAAAATTCCGATGCGCTTGTCTTTCAAATTTCAAAAACAGTTTATGTAAATAAGCTTTCAATACCGTTCATTAATTTTCGAACAAAGTTTTTTTACAGTGTAGATACACTGTGTACATCCAACAGAGCACAATTACTGCGTCCAAAGCGCAGCGGAAGTGGAGCAACCACGGATTCGGAGTTGCATCGTAGTCGCCGTCGCAGTCGCACGAGGGTTGCCTAGACGTGCATCTGCGAGTTGCGCGACTATGACGAGACTCCAGTTATACTGGAGTGAGACCGATCGCTTCACTGAGAAAAAAAAATCGATTGAGTCAACAAAATGAGCGCTTACGGGTGGCGAAACAAATTTTTGATTGATCGAACGAAATAATTCTTGTGTTAAGCAAAGAAAAATTTGAATCGACGGCCTGTTAGTTCGATCAACGAGGTATTCCTTTCGATCAACCAAACATTTGTTTCGCCAGCCGTGAGCGCACATTTTGTTGGCTCAATTGATTTTTTTTCTCTGTGTTTGTGCAAACTTTTAACCTTCATGTATCTCTGATCTCTTATGTGTCTCAATCCAACAACAAGTCAAATAAACAAGACTATACAACGATGGTTGCAAGCTTTACAGGAAATACGACGTTGAAATAAAAGTTACATGCGAGTCTGGTAGAACAAGTAAAAATGTTGCACATTGTGCATCGATCCGTTTGAAGTCGCCCAACAGTCACCACAGTTCCGTTAGGGCGAGCCTGTAACGCAAAATCGGTCCAACGCACCGTATGCATAAAAACACTCTTACACACGAACATCCGCGCTTAGGAAATCCCGCACAGAACATCAATACGAACCATGCGCACTTGTTTACACGGCCAGACATAAATTCATGCAATTTCGATGATTCTGATAGAACAACTCACCGTGCTGGGACGCGTTTATCCCGGTATACAGCACGGGCGCATGAACGCGTCAACGATTTATGGAAATACTGTTATCGTGTGTTCCCACACGTACGCATTTCTCTCTGCCCGCTTCATTTGCCAGGCCGCTCTATAGATTAAATTGTCAGTGTCTATAGTAATACCTTCGGTCCTGTCGTTCTGGTTTCGTCGCGGAGGGACGAATTTCCTATTTCGTATACTTCTCCCCTCCGACCGTACCGGCGACTAGATTGCCTCTGTTACACTTCATTTGCGTATCCGTGACTGTCGTGCATACGCGCGCGTA
Source organism: Exephanes ischioxanthus (assembly GCA_958510785.1). Classification (NCBI taxonomy): domain Eukaryota; kingdom Metazoa; phylum Arthropoda; class Insecta; order Hymenoptera; family Ichneumonidae; genus Exephanes; species Exephanes ischioxanthus. The sequence goes on from OY294016.1 coordinate 11,052,503, forward strand.
TTCCGGCTGCATGCGCCGGGCGAACGAGCCGCACAGCACGGCGGATAGGGTGGGTTATATGTTCTTTCCGGATGCATGCGCATCTATTCGAGTTATTGCATTACTGGCTTAGCTTTGCTCGGATCCCCGAACCCCTAGCGCACGCCGAAGCTGCCCCGAGGATTCGGCATCGTGCGGGGAACACGCGAGGCCCGAGGAGCGATATAGTCGAGGCACATCCATCGCCCCCCTCGGCCGACCAACGTACTCGCGGCTTCGTGCCCACACACAATCCGACCGTATCCGATATCCATTGGGAGAGGCGGAGGGCTTATACTCGCCCGGCATTTTACAGTGCGCACCTTTCGCGAAAGGAGAGAGCCGCGATCCCTTTAAACATGGTTCGAGGCTTACGGACACTCGTGTGCACTGCGCACTCGGGCCACAGCTGGGACGCCCGAGCGGGGAATAAAGTTTACGGGCGAACCGGAGGACGGAATCCGGAGAGGGCGAAGAGTGTCGCTTACTGCCGATCGGACGAACTCCAATTAAACCTGTCACACAATTTTATGTCTGTCGACGATTTAACGATAATATAATATTTTGTAAATTAATTCTGAAAATAATATTTTCTACAAAATTGCCAAAAAGCTTCGAAGTAGAATATTTTCTAAAAAAAATAGCTAACAAGCTTCTAAATAGAACATTTTCTAAAAAAATGTCTAAAAAGCTTGTGAGTAGGAAAATTTCTAAATAAATGTATAAAAAGTTTCTACATAGAACATTTTCTAAAAAGGTGTCTGAAAAGCTTCTAAATAGAGAATTTTCTAAAAAAAAATTGTCAAAAGTTTCTAAACAGAAAATTTTCTAAAAAAATGTCTAAACAGCTTCTAAGTAGAACATTTTCTAAAAAAAAAAATTATTAAAAAGCTTTTGAATAAAAAATTTCTAAAAACAAGTGTCTAAAAAGCTTGTAAACAATAAATTTTCTACAACATTTCTAAGCAGAACATTCTCAAAAAAAATGTCTAAAAAGAATCATGTTTTAACATGTTTTTTTTCTTCTTAATTTGTTAATGATTTCTCGACGCTTCCGCGTTCGTCGAAGACATTCGCCCTCGGCGATGTCTCTCGGGGTGTTCCCGGGAGGTACGAGACTCGAAGGTTGCGTGAGGAAGGTTCGGCGCTCGAGGCTCGTAAAACGTGTTCGCCGATGGAAGTCCTTGTACAAAAGTTTTGTATATTGTTTCGGGGGGGGGGGGGGGGGGGTTGCGAGAACGGACGCACGGACTCGCTGTTCAGGCCACTTCGAATAGAGCAACGTGCAAGTTGGGTACCTCGGGGTTGAAGCCCGTAAAATCTGGCCCGCATACGGGGTCTAAATCGAAGGTGCACGCGTCGGCCGGGAGCCCCCAGGCTGTCGCCCATATGGTGACCGTGGCCCGCGCGGTACTCGGGACCATAGGTAAGCACACTCGTTCGTCTCCCTGTGGACTCTCTCGTCGGCTGTAACGCACATCCAGCAGCACTCCGGGCAAACTCTCTTAGTTAGCCGACTCGAGTACACGCTCTTTCTACCGTGAGCGCTCGCGCACGCGCGCGCACACACCCATGCATCACTTTGTCTCTCAATTCTCGCGTTCTCTCGGGAGCTTACGATACATGCCCGGCAGCGGCGACGCTCCTCTCACGTTCATTCTTTCTCGAGCCACGTCCCTCTGTGAAACACACGCACACACACACACACATTGGGTATATTTATTCGTACGTTTACCCACGTATATTACCCGCTCGTCGTTCAATCTGTCGACCTTATGCGCTGACCGTGTACATTAACGATCGGCTCACCTGATGGGGTCGAAACTATTCTGCGGGTCCACGAACGCCGAAAGCAGGCGGGCGGGTCCGTGAAGCAGTCACCATCGTACAATGACCGTTCAGTGAATTGTAGGGCATTCTTCCGATCAGGGTCGTTTGAAATATCAAGAGTTGTGTCGGAAATTAATAATATTAATAATGGGGGCTCAGACGCCCGAACTGAAACTCAGTTGCTGCGTGGGTTTCGAAAGATTGTCACAAAATTCACGATTTTCATGAAATTTAGCCGAGGGTGGATCGAACGAGGGGGACCGAAAATGACAGAAATGCGGAAAATTTCACAAACATGTTTAGTTAGCATAAGGTACTGCAGAAGTTTCTCACTAAACTACGTGAAGTGGAAGTGACGTCATACCGGAAATACGTCACTTCCTGTTTGAAATCTCTTTTTTGGCCGGAAGTACCGTCGTACCGGAAATAGGTCACTTGTTTTATTATTTGACCGGTATTTTTGGTACGAGGTCAGTTCCGCTAAAAAAAAATGAGATTTTCCAACCGGAAGTTACGTGTTTCCGGTAAATCTGCGTGAAATCTAAACTCCTGGTTTCAAAATTTTTTAATCCATAGCGAGAGGGCAAAACACCCGAGCTACAACAACCTGCTAATAGAATGTATAATCAAAGGCTATAAATAATGAAGTATAATTTTATAATAATTACAATCACTTCAAAGAACGAGATAATTACCTGTAAAATGGATCTTAGCGTTTTGTATTAACCCGTTGACAATCGCACTTGAAAAAGATGAACCTAACGCGCCCGTACAGTGGAATTACGCGCGTGTTAGTATCCGAATGGAAAATTGAGAAGAGCGATCGAACTCCCGCTCGGTGTTCTCTCGAACAATGTTTAAACGCTCGAGCTGGAGGAACTGGATGTAAACACATATTAGAGTAACAGTATCCGTGAGCGTTGACGGTAGCGTCGGAGACTTTCGAATGTACACTTAGGCACGGGAAGCAAATATTTGTAAGTCCCCCAAGTTGAAGCCCGAGCGATCGGGCACGTTGCCCCGAGTGTTCCATACCTTTGATACTCCTCTATTAACGTTTGTTGTTCGAGCTCTACTGTACTTATGTACATACAATACCGTCGCCGCTGACCTCTCACTCGCCCTCTGTCTATCGCAAAGTAAGTACGGAAGACGCATCGCGCGATAACTGCGCCCCCGTGCTGGCCGGGCGTTTAAGTATCGACGAACTATATCGATTTCGCTCGTTGGAAACCTTCGCTGTATCGTATTTCCATCTTCAGGCATAAGTGCGGATACACGTAGAGAGACGAGGTGCGGATTTCAGGCGAGCCGGATAATACCTCGTGCAAACTGGATCAACCTCTGCACCCAACTAAAATAACGATCGATAACGGAATCTTTTTTTTTTCACCACGTCTCGAGCTTCCATTACAGGTGTATCATATTTTCTCGGTGTAATGAGAAAAACAAGAAAGCCGAAAGTCGGAAGCGGCGAAAATAAAATAAAGATTAATTGCATTTTTTTTTTTTAAGTGTATTTCCCTTAATGATTAATAAGTCGAGGTAAAATATCTTTCCCCATCCGACTCGGGCTCCGTCGGTAATAAAAACTGTAATCCATTTCAGAGAAGAGCAAATAATTAGCGTCTGCTCAGCTGCTAGATGAAGATGCTGGTAGTTTGCAATCCTTGACAAAAAAAAAAAAGGAATTAAGGTAAACGGCCCAGTTTCCGTCGCTGTCCCGGTTACCGTTATCGAATGCAATTTATACTAATAATGGACAAAGCTTTCGTTTGATACAAAGAAAAAAAATTGACGGCATGTTGGAGAGGGGATTTTACTTTTGATTATTGTCCACATTACGTATATTTTCTTTAAATCTTAAATTTAACAATTAGTGTGTGGCGCAACTTGCGTTTCGGTACTTCGAAGCCGCATTTGCTATCAGGGCGTTCTAGCCGAAGCGCATCGCGACTTATGTAAATGCATTAATTTTCAAGTATTAAAACAATAAAAGTTATAGCAACGGTGTCAGTACAAGTAATTTTAGCGATGAAATTGGTAATAATTTGTTTATTAATACGTGTTTTTGTTAAATTTGTCGTTCCAGAAAGAGCGCAGTGAAAAATAATTTCGTAAAATCGGAATACGAAGTTTCGTAAAAATAATGTTGTCACACAAGTGACAAACTCGTTTATTCAGGCTTAAATATATAAACTTATCCTTTTATTTGCCGTGTTATTAACAAATTTAGTTTTTATTTTTGTTTGTAAATTAGAAGCCTCCGATGTTGCGATCGGAAAATTGACAATTAAAAAATTGCGAACGTTTGTGAACAATAAGTCGTTGTAAAAAGTACAAACTTTTTTTTTACTGTTGTACGCTGTACTTTCCGTCACTTGTTGCATCGTGGTTATTATAAATTCAACTTAATGTTTTCATATCATTTTGACTCATAAAATTATTAAAAAATAATAATATCTGTACTATCGTGCTATAAATTCGGTCATGAAGATAGAAAATCGGTACTCGGTCCAACATAGAGGCATTTTTAAAACGATAATTTATTTATCTATTTACTTCTGTATTGGTAGACGGAAAAACAAATACCTTTAACATTTTAAGAACATGATAAATCTTTGATGTTTTTAAATAAAGAAATAAACAAGAAAATCAATATTTCACATTTTGTGCGTTAAAAAAACAGTTATTCGAAGTAGTGACAAACGGTAAACCGTTTACTAATATACAATTAAATAATGCGAACCTGCTAGATGGACTTCAATAATGGCTGAATCGCATTCAGAATCGATGCATATATTAAAACAGTCTTTATTCGAACGAAGAATACAACCCGGGTATAAATAACGGAAACTGTGCCGCTTACCTTATTAAGGATTATTACCAAGTCGATGTGAAATATCATTCATCATTCACCTCGAGCTCAGTCGGTAACAAAAACTGTAATCCCTTTCAAAGAAATGCCAAATTATTAGTCTCTGCTCAACTGCCGAATAAAGTCGGTGGTACTTTGCAATACTTGACCAAAAAAAAGAAACAATAAAATAAAGAAAATTATTTACAGTTTTTGTTAACACCTGAATCCGTCGCGCATTTTCTCAAGCCTCCATTACAGGTGCACAGTATTTTTTACGGCACCGCGAAGAATACAGGAGCCTCCAAAAACGGATAAAAAGTTTCCTCCCCGGAGCCATTTTAAGTTTCAAGATGGCCCGAAGGAGCGCCGAGGTGGGAGAAGGATCTCGGTCTTTTCTCTCTTTTCGTTCGGCTCTCTCGAGAAGCAAAGATTCCTGCGTCATAGGTGCGCGGGGGCCCCCACGTATACGAAGGGTTCGCTTTTGATGACAGAAATAATGAGAAACTAAAGTCCAATCCTGTGAGTCGTGGCGTCCAAGGAACGGGAGACCGAGAGAGAGAGAACCCGGAGTCACCGAGCGAGAGAGACGAGGCGAGATAACGTGAGAAGAGCCGAGAGGGGTCGAGCGACGAGAGGAGAGGGTCGAGGAGAACGAGGGAATCGACGAGGGTGCGAGCGAGATAAAGGAAAAAAAAACGAAACGCTCTGAAGAAGAGAACGCAAGTGGCGCACACATGGCGCACAGTTGTTCGAGAGGTCAGGTTTTTGTCCACGGGCTTACAGTTTTACGGATCCGAAGTTACCGCCGCTGTCCGGAGCTTCGTGGCGGTACACGCTACGCTAAACATACAGGAGAGAGCGCGAGGGGGCTCCTGTGCGAGGTACGTGTGTTGGGCTCGAGAGTCGCGCGGGATAGGCCAGCCGAGAGTTCGCAGGCCAACTCTTCCACCTCGCTGTTTCGACAAATTGTCAAAGTTTCGTATTTGCGCGTACCACGTAGCTGCACCGGAGGGAACCGGGATAAAGGGTGAACCAACCCGCGGTCCACCGAGAAAAGAGGGAGGGAAAAGAAAGAAAAACAATACGAGTAGAGAAAAGAAACAGGGGTCGTTAGAGGTTATGTTACACTACTTGACTTCGTAATCGCTTCTCAACTTCCCGCTTGATAAGGCAACAGACGAATGCGCTGTAAGGGGAAAGAGTTAAGAGAAAAAAAAAAAAGATTCGCAAACCTCGAAACAAACGCTCCGTGTCGTTGCGCGCTTTGCCGGTTCGCGAATAAACGATTTACTTCGCGTATGAGCGTCCATTGTTTCAGAGAACAACGAATTAACGCACGAGGGATGAACGGACTGTGCGCTTGTGAAAAGAAGAGATACAATATTAATGAATCATTCCAGGGCGGGGGGGACAAGCGAACAACGAGAGTGCAACGTTGGTAACGCCGCTGCTCGGTTGCAGCTAACAAAACATTCTCATTCCCTTGGCAGCGCGGGTCTCGCGGCTCGGCGAGCAGGCGTACGGAATCAGAGAGGTTACTAAGCCAGCGGGTACCGCTGATATTCGGCTGAGGGACTTTGTACTCGAAAGGCTCCTCGTCACTTGGTTAAACAGCGGCGCAAAGTTTTAGGATTCGGCGTAATGCAATCGTCATTGTGGATTCAGTTTGCACGCAAGCAAACTATGTCATACCTATGCCGAGAATTAACCCTTAAATTCATGACTCGGGTTCGAACGCACCCCCACGCGGACGCGAACGAATGAGTTTTTTGCTGATTTTTTCCAGTTTTCAGTCTTCGAATGGGTTTTTCATTAACTAAATGTAAATAAAAACAGATCCTTATGAAAAAACGAAGAAAACCATGTATGAGAAAGTCTGTTTATCAGCATAAGACGGGTTTTACGATCAAGAAAAGCGTGGGGTGCGTTCGGACCCCAGTCATGCGTTTGAAGGTACAAAAATTAAGTCCTGAGTTGTAGGGTTATTCACGCTCTACCCGCGACAGGCATCCCTAGGAGAAAATTACCCGAAACTATTTTACCGTAATTTATAACATTGTCGTCTGTTATCTATAAAAGCAAAAAAAAAAAAAAAAAAAAAAAATGGCAACCAGTAATAAATGAACGTTTCGATGGACTCGCTACAAAATAAGTGAAAATCGGTCCAATGCATCATAAATATTTTTCAGACGAGTCTTTTTTTTCAGGTACACGCTCAATAAACGTGACTCAGACTCGATCGCCAAAGTTGGCTATAAATCAGCAGGAATAAAAAAAAGTGGACAAAAATTGAATCCAAAATACCGAAGCGAGAGAGTCATCAGTCGAGTACACAGGATATATATCGTCGCATACGTTCAGGGCCGAAGGAACGCGATACCGCCGGTGCACGCCGACGAGATAAAGAAACACAGTTGCGAATCACGCCGGTGGCGGTGGCGGCGGCGCCTAATAGGCGGCAACAAAAAGGGGTATCACCGACGACGGGGTTTTCCCCTCCGAGCTCGCCCGTGAGAATGAGGGGGTAGCGAGAGATGGACGCACAGTGAGAGAGAGAGACGAGAGATTAATTTTATCCCCACTCCGTCGTGAGTGAATCCTCCGGGCCCCCGCCGAGCTCGGAGATCTCCGCGTCCCTTCGAGACGATAGCTGCGTCATCGCTGGACCCGACGACGGAGATCGTTCAGGGCCGTAGCAACGGCGCGCTCGCCGCTTCGAGCCCGCCGCCGCTCCGCAACGAATCTACCGTGGGGGCGTCGCAATTAAACTATCTCGTGTCTTCGTGTGTACTTAAACGTCGCTTCTTTCCTTAAATTTTCATCGTTACGCCTCGCGAGACTACGTCAAAACAATGCGCGAGCACGGAGATCGTAGCGGTCGAGATAGGACCGTAGAGAAATACCGGACAAGAAACGATTATGATAGATAGCTCTCGGTAACTAACTCGGGCCTCTCGGACAATTGATCGTAAAGCGTCGTGCGTCTCGTCGTCGTGCCCGCTGATCCCTCTCGCTCTTTATTCGTCCCTCTCTCGCGTCCCGAACATGTGTCTCACGACCGAAGGAGCCGCAAAGGCGAGCGGGGCAATTTTCGGCCGGCCGGCGCACAAACTACTCTGGGAGTCCGTGCGTGAGAATCACGACGGGAACATTGCGACGAACCCGTGTGTTTACAGATACAGATTCAATACGATGTATACGACTGTGCGTATGTTAAATACGTTTGATATGCGTATATTAATACGGTTCACCGACGTTCTCGTTCTCGCGCCCGAGCGCTCGGCAGATAGCGCGCTCACGAATCGCCTACGGTGCATTTACACGCACACACGAGCGCACGAGCATTTTGTATACGCATGGGCAATTTATAACGAGCATTGTTTCGAGACGAGCTCATAACTTCGGTCCATTCAGTAATTCGCCGGCAGCTGCATACTAATAATAGTATCGGACGACGCCGCCAACGTTGCGTCTCTCCGCGCCCTGTTATACTCCTCTCGAACGTGTAACGTTTCTTCGTTTGCGCGCTCGCGCTACCTTCCTTTCTTTCTTGTGTCGCGTCTGCTCGTCTTTACCCGGCGACCGGAGCGATGGGAATTGGCTGTACGTCGCCGTTGCAGGGACTCTCAAGACGGTGGTACTCGATGGCTCGACGGAAACCTCAGCAATGAACCGCACTCATCTGTCCTCTCGTTAGGGATCGATTGTAACGGGTATCCGTGTGAGGAGTCGATACGCTGGGCGCACGGATTTCCCGCGTGCTTCGAAAGCCGCGTGGATCTCGAAACATGGTCGATGGAGTAGAATTAATTTGGTCCGGGAAAAAAAAAGATTTCTTCAATATGGTCGTTTTTGTTGTGGTTTAAACAAGTACTGCAATTTCGACCTTTGCAACGCGAACCTTTGGTAGGGAACGTATACGCAAGGCATCCCTAAGAGCAGGTGAAATACCACGGTCTGTAATAAAAACGGTAATCAACTTTTTTTCACGCACGGTGATATGTAAGGTCAAAAGAAAAGTGTCGTCAAAGACGGATTACATGGCAGTTTTTGATGACACTTCTCTTTTGATCTTAGATGCTAGCATCCGTGAAAAAAGTGGTTACAATTTTTGATACCAACTGGACACGGGGTGGGTGGGGGGAAGGGGTTTCACATGCTCTTAAGAGCATGTGAAACACGTTCTCAGCGTGTCTCTCTCGCTCTGTCCAGAGCGCCACTGATGTTATCTCTCTCGCACTCCATAGTGTTTCATATGCTCTTAAGGATGATTCGCGTATACATTCCTTATTACTATGTTATACTATGTTGTATGCTATATATACTATGTCATAAACTCCATATGCATATATATAGAACAAAATCCTTTCCATATGTTGTGAAAACCAAATTTTCGATCTTATAAGATTCGAATTATCAGATTCCCCGAGCGGGAGGGGGGGGGAGAAGGGTCAAACAAACATCCAAACCAAACAACAAATCCAGTTTTTCGAAAAATATATATATAAGATATGATATACTATGTACCATACTATATAAACTATGTTGTATACTATACATTGTAAAAATAAATTGTAAATGTAATGTACTAGAACTTGAAATTTGCTTACATTACTTACATTCATTGAACATTAATGTACTTTTTTGTAAAATTATAAAACCATAAATAACCATTAGAAACCTGAAATTTACAAAAATTCAATTGAAAAATAAATATTTACTGTTAAATTGCAACGCACATGTGTTTGAAATTTTAGAAACAGTTTAAGTAAAAACCCTCCAATACCGCTCATTAATTTTCAAACAAAATATTTTTACAGTGTACACATAGATTACTGTACTACATACGTTATGTTATATACTACATATGTGTGCTATACATTATCTTTTACTATCGCGAAGCCACAGCTAACTACGGCTTCGCGAGTCACAAATTATGCAAGTGTTTCTCTTTTTCTAAAAAAGAGAAGAAAAAAAATTCGATAGGATAAAAATTCTTCGTGGACGGTGCGCCCTAATAAGTGTAATAAGCCTTCAATAAGAATCGCATTGAACTATACGTTTTGAATAACACCCCTTCAATCTCGATTGTGCGGCTCAATCTCCACTGCCCCCCTCCCCTCGGGATTCCTTTTGTAACCGGAATCTCCAATCTTCGTCGGGGGACGCAGCGAGCGTTGGTTTCACCTACGATACCGTAACTGCGCGCTTCTCTCGTGAACATCGCGTTAGCCTCCCGCAATAGCGATCTGCGCAACGAAGCTGAAAGCCCGATGTCAATGCATTTGACACGTGTGTCGTGTTTGTTACAATTCAAGATATTCGACGGCGACCGCTCCGCGACGTCGAGCTTTGCAGTGACATAGAATACACGTAACACGATAGTCTCGTCTCTCAATCATCGAACGACCTACTCGTTCGCCAGCTCCATTCTTATCGCTCATCACGGAAAAAAAAAGGAAGAAAAAATAGTAGCATTTTCCTCACAAACTTGCATTAAACGAAACGAGAGGCCATAACGATAAGCGTAGGAAAGATCGTGGAATGAATAAGAAACAAAAAAAAAAACGCCCCAGCATAACCGCTCGGATAGATAGAGCGTCCGAGAGCCTTTATCTCCCGCCTCGAACGAGAGAAACAAAGATATCGAAGTTTCCGGTAACAAACGCGCTCGTCGAGATAAGAAAGAGTCGTCCTCTTTCACTCGCCGTGCCGCCCGCTGACGCTATCGAGTTCTCTCTCCTTCGGTCCTTACCCCGTCCGATCGACGATAACCAATTACGAATTATCCCTCACCGAACTACATCCTAACTCGCGATAAAATTAAACAAACAAAAAAAACCTGCCTGAAAAGAAAAGTTCCCATCCTCCCGGACAAACTTACCCAATCTCGCAGGTCTACAATGTATTCTTTCCATGCCTCGAACTAAAAAAAAAAAAAGATAAGAAAAAATGACCCCGGGTCCCCGCATTCGACGCGTCCGTCCCTGCGCCTCGATTGCGGCCGCGACGCGCACGCGGCTCCGTGACGCAGGTAGGGGACGGCCGAGCGATACCGAGTGGACGATGAAATAACGTGCGCGACTCGAGCCCGAGCGAGACGGAACTACCGCATCGCCGGCGAGGTGGAGAGCGTTGCAGCGATGAAGGTAGTGGGGCCTGGCGGGGAGGTTGAGTACAGCGCGTTGATTCGTCGCCGGGACTTTCCGGCCGTCGCCGGAGAGGGGAGGAAGAGTGTGCAACACGTTCTCTCGCGAGTAGCGGCGCTCTACGCTGGAGCCGTCGAGTGGGGGGGGGCTCATAACCTTTCGTGTTTCTCCCTTACACACGGACAGAGTAACGCGGGGGAGTGAAGAGATACTGCAACGGGCGAAACAGGGACAAAAGGGAAGGCAAGAAAGAGACGGGAACACGGGGGCGGTGGCTGGAGCCTCGATGTGTCCGCCATCAACGCCGTCCCATCCCGTACACTCCGGGTACATGTCCTATAGTAAACGCTCACTCCCAATCCGTCGTCGTTATAACTCCGCTTCTCGTCTCTCGCTCTCCCTCTCCGTCTCTGCTTCTCTCTATCAACCGACTGGGCATCGCACGGCCCGCGCGCAGCCTCCCCTGCACAGATGATATACACACACGTGCTCGTACCCGTCGCTGTGTGCCTCTCGTACGTACGCCCTTACACTAACCGGGACGAGCGTGTGTCCGTGCCCGGTTAGTGAGAACGGCGGGGACCGGTGCGCTACTCTTGGCTGGTAGTACACCGCGACATTCTGCCTGCCTGCCTGCTGCCATGCCCTAGCACCGGCCGCAAACGTCTCTCGGTTCCTTCGTTCCTTCTTCTCTCTTCCTTTTCGTTTCCCTCCCCGTTCGTTATTCGTTCTTAATTCTCGGGCGGCGGATCTATCGCGACGAATTCAAGCAAAGCGGTCACAAAACGTCGGTTGCCATATGTATATATGTGTGTGTATATAATGTGTTTCGTCGCGTCATAATCGTGTGTCCGTTCATCGTACCTGCGAGACAGTCTCTCTCGTTCGCCGCACGCCTTCGAAACACCAACATACAACCTCGTGCGCGAGGATAATTAAAAAAAATTATTTATAAAAAACAAGGAAATAAAGAAAAGATCTGCATCGATACGTCCAGCGCTTACTGTGAGCGAGGCGCGTGTGTTATATTGTCTCCGACGTTTGTTTTTGTGTCTGTGTGTGTGTCGCGGGTGAAAGAAACGGAGGGGAACCCCGCTTATGACGGAGGAAACTGGGAGAGATATGGTGATTATGGAAAAACTGCATTAAATCGGAGAATTTATCTTTGAGGCGGGGGAGGCGAGAAAGGTGAAGGAAAAAATAAAATAAAATTAAAGGAATCAAAAAAAGATACATATAAAAAAAAATAAAGCAGAGAAAGAGAACCGTGAGTGTTCGACAAGAAAGAGCAATGTCTCCGGTCCGCGTCCGTGCGAGACGACGCGTATGGTGAACGCGGTGGACGAGGGGCGAACGTGGGCGGCGAGAGATACGGTTCGCGTCCACCGTCGACCGGTGTGAGCGATTCACGGAGGCTGCCTGCGGCCAACAGAGACCGCCTCTCATTACATAGCTCGGTGGGCCATACACGATCCTCGGCCTGTGCGTGCGCGTTCGGCGATCCCCGAACTAGCGCCACGTTTGTATTATAACCGAGAGAGTTTCGAGAGAGCTTTATACTCTCTCAAAAAAAAAAAAAAAGGATCGTTGTCAGAAGTTTGTGTGTGTGTGAACCGAATTTAACTCCGTTCCTGCCTCGCAACTGTCCTACGCACTTTCACTCTGTCGCGAACCTTCGAAAAAGTTTGGTTTCTTTATTTTCGCATCGTTGCGAAAAAAAGGTGATCCGCACGGTCAGCGCGGCGTACGTGTGGTCCTTACGATTTGTCTCTAGTGCCACGCGGCAGACACGCGGAGAGTGGATCAACGAGGCGCGGGTCGACCAGAAACAAAGACAGTCGAGAGTCCGGACTTAAACTGGTCCCGATCGCGCCGGATCGCAAGCAAAGGTACCCAATCCGAGGCGATAAAACTAAATTGGATCTATATCGCTCGTGAATCCACACGATTGCGATAAACGACATTACGGATTGTACGGTTCCCAGCTGGAGGTAGAGAAAAGTAAAAAAAGAGTGGCATTGTTTTACGAACGGGGCGAAGCAAACTGGCGTCAGCGTCCCAACTTACTCATCTCCGTTTCATCGGTTGATACTTCTCGCGCGTCCGCGACGCACCTAACCTGCCGTTCGGACTCGAGACTCGTGTGTGTGTGCGCGCTCTCTCCCTGCTCGAGGGAGACCAAAGCGTTCCGCGAAAGACGACGGAGATACACGAAATCGTATTGTTCCCTGTTTATAACGTTAATATCGCACAAAGTCCTTTCTCTACATATTCTTTCTTCCTTTCATCCTCCCTCTCTACGATCGTCCGGCAAACGTCTCTCACCCAACCCCCTTCTCCCACCTCGTGGCTCTCGCGCTCGTTCCGTTTGTCTCACCCCCCACCCCTCCCCCGCCCAGCCTCCCCCTCTCTCCCTCGCTCGCACCGTTGAGGTATCGGCACACCGCTCACTCACCGATAAACGAGAACGAGGAGGGCGATATATATATCGTATATATACATACATATATACACATATGTATACACATCGGTTCACGAGGCTCCGCCACCTCGCCATCACCGATACTACTATTACTACGACTCATCATCGGAGCTAGCAGCAGCGGCACATTTGTGTTACACGGGAATTATATTTGTGACTTCGCGACTGTGCTCTCGTATCTTCGGTTTTCTCACCTCCGCTCTATCGACGACGAAAAAACGTAACGAAAGCATAGTAAAACAAAATAAAGAGAAAGAAACACACAAAGGAACACCGAGATAGAAGTCATCGGTTCTCCAAGAGGCGAAGAGGCGAGTGCGAGTTTAGTGATCGCTTGGACATCCCGTGCGAAGTTTACTAACCGCCCGTTTGCCCGCCGCTCGATCCGGCTAAACGTTTTCCATCGTGCGTCTTCCGATTTTTTCTTTTTCTCTATCCCCGTCTTTGATCGCCTCTCGGACGTGTTTGATTTATCTCGAACACGAATAAACGAGCCAGCGTCTCATACCACTTCGAGAGCGCCCTCCGTTGTCCCAGCGCCTCTTTGTCTCGCGCACCGTCTAAACTTCCTCGACGCATCGGCCGAATTTATAATCTCGTGCACGTGTCTCTAGCACGGCTGTGTGTGTGTGTGTGCGTGTTTGCAGAGAGGAGAGTTTTTGTGAATCGCGGAAGAGGAATCCGCGGCGAGGGAGCAAAGTCAACGAGAGTTTGATGTTCCTCGGCGTCGTGACCGCTTCCACATTGGTGGCCGATTATTTAACTGCGTCGTCGTCGGTCGCCTCGTATTCGACGAGATTCACGTCGCGATACGTGACTCGCGCAGCCGTCGAGACATTCGCTTCGAGGGAACGTCGTCGGGTCTGCTGCGACGGCGTTTTTTACGGGACGGAGGAGAAACGAAGACGCCACCGCAACGCCCGAAGGACGAACCATCAGCAGCGGGAAGTGCGACGCGTTGTTTATCGACGCCATCGAGATAGGTCGAAGGAAACAACGGGGACCGTTGCGGCTCACCGGCAAGGATGATACCGCTGCGTAGTTACACGCCCTAGGAGACTGCAAGAGGATTGGAGGAGGAGGAAGCCCCACAAAATAACGGCCTCGTTAACGAGCACGCGTTTTTTTTTTGTTCTTCATTCGACGTCGGGTCGCCCGAGGCCCGCAAAACACCTGCCGCATACACGGGCCAACGAGATTTAATATGAGCATGACTCTCGTACGGAATACGTTTAAAGGTAGGTTTTACCGTGGATCGTAATTTTTCTGGGATTTTATTTAGACTTAAGATTTGGATTTTTTTTTAGATCTTTTTAGATGCCCTTAGGTCAATGAAAATGCCCGCCAATGCTCAGTCGGTAAAAAATCACTTTTCCAAATTTCGCGAAAACTGTCAAGGCGAAGTGCGACTCCTCGGTCGGTAACAAAAACTGCAATCCATAATTCTCTAAGACGGTTAATCTTTAGGGAAATATACGATAACGCTAAACTATGCGCAGTAATTCTTCAGTTCGCTATTCTCATAATTGTCCCAAGAAATAAACGGCTTGGGAGATTTTTGGGTTGCGAAATCGCAGCTATCTCTTTCGCACTTGTAGCGGTTACACTTCACCTTAGGGCCAGTTGTAACACTCAGTCGGTAACAAAAACTGTAATGGATGGCATTCGGAGATGGTAGACATTTCGCGATAAAGCCGAGTATTTGTTGATGTAGAATTCCGCGTCCGATGATACTTCGCTTTTATACCATTTTTATATGGCATTGATTCGAAAAATGCAACTATGTCTGTTGCACTTATATGTGGAACATGTCTCACCTCGCCTTAATGTTTCGGACAAAAGGAAATTGCGTTTAGGTAGGCAAGGTATAGGACGCGTGAAAACCTAATTATCCTTCGATGGAAATATTCGAAGTCTCGGCGAATGAGGGAAAGAAGATTACTTACCGACTACGGTGCTTCACGTGTTCTCGCTTACACACTTTCATGTAATCGTTGAAACAGAAGCGGGCAGCGCCGTACGCTGTTCGCACAAAGCCGGTTTCAGGCGTGAAGTTGAGGCGATGTGAAACCGACTCCGTCGGCAACGGAAACTGTAGCGTTGTGTTACCGACCGAGCCCGGATTCAGCGGTGAGGTTTCGCATTGCCTTTCATGTAACAATTCGAAGACCGTGCTTGATGAATGCTGTTCGCCTATGTACAGCAGGGCTTAAGCATTTCTTGGCTCAAGGGTCACTTCGCGCGGACAATGGAGCTCGCCGTTCGATACGGAAAAGTCGATGGGGGTTGTTCTGATTCATTACCGAGCTTACGCACTGCTCTGTCACGTTAATGACTCGTACCTTATCTCGCAATTCAAATATTATCGTCTATCAAACAAAGAATATATATTTTTTTTAAAGCTTCCACCGAGAACGATAAAATGATCTTTGTTAATGCACTTTCTCATCTTATCCTTTCTATCCGACTGGCTTTCCCACATCTGCTGGCATCGCTCACATAGAGCCAACTGAAAGGCCATGTGTATATGCTATATACATCATACACATCTATCCGACATACGCACATCTAGTGCTGCACTCTTCTACATCACGTGCGGGTATTTACGTCCCGCACGTTTTCCTTCGTACAAAGTATGAAGAGTCTCTCTATATCTATATATGTAGGAACTTAGTTGACTCCGGTTCGGAGAGTTGTGGTCGAGCGTCGTGCCACAGGAAAGGCACGCACCTTCGCAGACGCATTTGCGACGGAAACGGCGGTGAAGAATTCATGTGTTAATAAATATTGAGAAAAAACATAGTAGTAACTAAGAGAGCGATTCCACGAAAGCGGTGCGATATCGCCAGAACGACGGAACGCGTGCGGTCACGTCGCAAAGGTCGTCGAATAAAGAAGAAAAGTTTGTACCTAAGCGTACCGACGATGACGCGCGCGGCACCTCGGGAGGTCACGACCTTCGATAAGGAATCGGGAACTAAGCCAACGATCGGCAACAGTTCGTACTGACCCGTACAGTTCATGACTGTCGAGACGCGCTGTCGTGACATTACGCGTAAAATGTGGTTTCACTAATGGAGGAAGATATGCAGAAATAGATCCGTATTTAGAATCGTTGAGAATTCCGTACCGAGCCTCGAGCAATTTCGCAATTTCTCACCTACGACCTGCCCTCTCGCGATCGCGCTCTTATCGGGATGAGTAAATTGCACGAATTAGCGTGGATATCGAGACCGCACGGAGAGAAACACGTCTCGGATCTCTCGGTTTCTCTATCCTCGTACTTGGTCGAGCGGCGAGTCGGCGAGTGGGTGGGATTGTATTATCGCGGAACGAGATTGAAGCACCGAGCGAGAGACTCGGTGGCTTCGTTAACGTTCGACCGTCAGACTGCAAGTTCTCTTAAAAGTCCATGTACTTCTTTTTTACCTTCTCGTCATTTCGGAAATCTGCGATTAGAACTTTTGCGCTAGCCGCCTCCAAATGAGGAGCGTTAAAAAACGTTTATGGAAATCGGGGAAATATGCTGTGAGCATGTTTATTCAATGCCGATTGAGAATTAATTTTTTGCATGGAAAAATTATAATTTTGTTATTGAAAGTCAGAGGATAAAATAGTGGCCTTTCCGCCAATATTTTAAGGCACTGGCATAAGCATTTTGGTTAAAAAAAACCAGGTCGATTTTCAACTTTTTTTTTTCTAACACGGATATTAGAAGGACAAGGTCGGGTTTTTACGCACAGTTAGTACAAAGTGTTATGGATCGAGTTTTTTTTAATTAAAAAATATGCATTAACAATTAACAAATAATAATAAAAATCGGACATCGTATCTCAAAGTCTATTCGTCGAATAGTGTTGAAATTTTGACAGATCCTTGATTATAACATCATTTTCTATCTGACGACCGGATGATTTAAAATATGTTCATGTATGAGTTAATAACAAACGATTAAACTCGTTTCTTTTTGGTATTGACGAATTAATAATTAATTGTTAATTATTAATAAGTCCGTTGTTAATTGATATTTTTCAATAAAAAAAAAAAAAACTCCAACTTCATAAATATTTCTACTAACTATGTGTAAAAACTCGACTTTGTCCTTATAATATCCGCTCAACAAAAATGTTGAAAACCTACCCGTTTTTCGGACCAAATCCTTACGCTTGTGCCTTAAGTGATTAACATTGATTCTCTCACTCCCAATAATAATTGCGTCCCAATGGTCAGTCAAATATACGGTTTATTATCTGCAAATATTTACCGTCCAAACATTTGTCCCTCTTTGTTTCCGTTCGCTTCGAAACGCATTTGTCCCGGTCCACTCATCGGTCAATGCGTAATCCCTCGGCGAGGTACAAAGTTTGCCACAGTGTACCTGGTAGGAAGCGACGTTTCCAGCGGAATGACTAACGAAATCGTGCACGTAGGTCTTCTCGCTTTAACGAGATAACACCAAAGTCACTTTCTCTCTTTATTAATAACAAAAGGACGGGAACGTCTCACTCCTGAGATTGTGTTTACTCGGGTGTCAGCGAGCTCGGAAGAAATTGTTTTCACACTCGCGACTTTGGTCTCAACCATTCTCAAACGGCCGTTATACACTCGCGCACCTGTCCGTGAAACGTTTAAATCTTTTTCTCGGCAAACATTATTTTTCCAAGCTACGCCCGGGCTTCGCGCGTGGTACACTCGAGATAAGAGCTTTTTTTCTCTTCCTGGCTTTCCCCTCGCCCCATCCTCCTCGCTCCTTCGTCGAGATTTATCGATTCCAGGTGCTCGGGCACGCATAACACACCCTTGGTCGAACACGAGAATACTTAAAGTAAACTTTCTTGCCACACGGTCGCTTTGTTCCATCGGCGAAAAATAGTTTCTCCGCGTCTCAGCCAACCGCCATCGCTTCACGCGTGGACGGCTCCCGAAAAAAGCCATACATTTTTGGCGTTGGTCGAGCGGTCGAAACATCGGTAGAGTTCAGCCAGAAGTTTCATGGAGTTTCATTCGGCGCCGAGTAGAAACTGGACAATGACCGTTCATTCCTGCTGAAACTCAACTTTGTACCGACATTCTGGCCCAATTCGTCACCCGGCGATCTCGTTTGGGCACGTTTTGAAATTCGAACTCGAATAGGCTCGCAACGTCCGGCTCACAGAGCTGACGAAAATACGCGTGTACTTCGAAACGCACGTGGGCCACGAGCGTGTTTTCCAAACGAGCCGGGCTACGTTCCCTCTCGAGGATATTTTGCAAGCTAGCCAGAAGCGATTGAGCGGTCTCAGTGAAAGAAAAAAAATGTATATATATATATATATATATATATATATATATATATATATATATATATATATATATATATATATATATATATATATATATATATATATATGTGCGTGTGTATATGTATATGTATATAAGTGAAAAGAACAAGAAAGAGAGGCTCGCGTGTTAATCTCTCGCAAACGATGATAAAATCGGTTCATCTTCGTAGCCGTCGTCTTGGCTCGCGCGGGCGCTCGCTCGAGCGAAAGAACGTGCTCGCTGTGACGTCAACGGTCCGAGACGCTAAATGAGTCTCGCATTCGCGGTATTTACAATTGCTTATCGCGTGCGGTAACTCGCGCTCCCGCTTTGACGACCACTACCCTGCTTCGTGTTATTTTATATTCTACACAACTCATATATATATATGTGAAAAATAAAAAATATATACACTGTAAAAAATGTTGTTTAAAAATTTAATAAATTGAATTTATTAAAAATCGTATTGGAAGCTTTTTTACATAAACTGTTTCTGAAATTTCAAACGCGTGCATTTCAATTTTACAGTAAAATTTGTATTTTTAATGAAAATTATTGTAAATTTCAGCTTAAAGATTTGTAATTTGAATATGTGGTATTTCAATTTTACAAAAGAAGTTCATTAATTTTCAATTAATGTAAGTAATGTGAGAAAATTTCAAGTTCCAGGACATTAAATTTACAATTTATTTTTACAGTGTAAATATATTTGCATACTGTAGGTACGTAGATTGTACTAGGTATACCAATTGCCTGCTTCGATTCGCGCAATCATCGATCCGTCCTCTCGTGTTTTCGTTCTCGATCCCAACTGCAGTGCGCAGTATCGGCGTGTCTCTCGTATTTGCAATAACAGATACTTTTTTCCCCCGGTAAAAAGTATCGTGAAGCGCGAGAGCCGAGTTTATGCTGAGCAGAGTGAATAACAGATAAGTAGGTGAGCCCGATTGCAGTCTGCCGCCTGATGTGTTACAGCGTTCACAGGGTCTCTCGACAACTCTGCCTCGAATATTCTTTTTGAACTCTCACTCTCAAAACAATTTCGCAAAATATCGTTTCGTTACTTGCACTTCTCTCGTCCGGCATCGTCGTACCGTAAACAACTGCGCGACTACCGCGACTGTTTGTCTGATCTCGCGGTCTAGCGATGAGGTCAATTATTGCATACCGCGGTTTTCTAGAAAACTTCCGTTATTGCGTTACATCCAGTTGTCGTAAAAATAACAAATGTATCGCATCGATGTAATTTCAACTTTTTGATTTCTTTACTTTTTATTTTTTTATTTCTTTATTTTTAATATTTTTATTTCTTTATTTTTAATATTTTTATTTCTTTATTTTTAATATTTTTATTTCTTTATTTTTAATATTTTTATTTATTTATTTTTTTATTTATATTTTTATTTTTAATGTATAATAAAAAAAAATGATTTCTCTCTACATTCAAAGCGCATATTTCTCCGGCGAGCGTATCCGGAACACGACAGAGATTGTACAGGCCGGATTATATTGTTGTCGGTAGATTTTCGACCGCAATGGACCGAGCAAGAGGAGAGTTTCACGTGCATGGCGGTACAAAGTTGCCCCCGCGATGTTTCGCGAATATAATGGCGGCCGCGCCCCGTTCGAGGCTCAACGACCTCACTCCGAGAAATCGTTCACCGTATATATCCGTCTCGCTTTATCCCGCTCACTGGCGGCGGTGGTTTTCATGCCTCGCAACACCGCGCGCTGCGGAGATCGCGCGTGGCCAGAGAGAGAAAGAGAGATAGAAAAAGCTCCGTACCGCATCAGCGGAGAGCTCTCGGAGAACAGAGAACACCAGCGGGCAGCACACCGCCTTCCGACGTGCGTTACTTTCGGACACGTTCTATATTCTCGATTCTGACACGCGTCTCACCCACCGCGTCTCGACGACTGCGTGTCGAAAGTTTCGATTCAATTTTGCCCATCATTTTTCTTTCATTCATGAATTTTTTTTTTTTTTATATGATTATAATGATATTGATCAAGTAAAAATGTTTTCGCATTTTTAACAGTTAGTTTAGATGAGACAAAAGAAAAGGTTGTCCTTTCGAAGTTCATGAATCATCAAAATTCATGAATCACGAATTCACGAAAACCATTTTTTTCTATATAATAAAAATAAGAATAATATTTTCGCAATTTTAACCGTTATTTTAGATAAGACAAAAAAAAAAGTTTGTCACTTCGAAGTTCATGAATCATGAAAATTCACGATTAATGAATGTATAAAAACTATTTAAAATAATAATAATTATACATTGCGCATTTTTTAGCCGTCATTTTCCACGAGACGAAAGGAAAATTTGTCGCTCGGAAGTTTACAAATTATAAAAAGTCGTGAATCATGGAGTTCATGAAAACTACTTAAAATTATAATAATACATTTTTAGTCGTCATTTTACATGAGATGAAAGAAAAATTTATCGTTTGGGAGGTTTCTACTATTAAATTACTATTAAAAAAAATAATAATAATAATACATTGCGCATTTTTTAGCCGTCATTTTCCACGAGACGAAAGGAAAATTTGTCGCTCGGAAGTTTACAAATCATAAAAAGTCGTGTTTCATGGAGTTCATGAAAATTACTTAAAATTATAATAATACATTTTTAGCCGTCATTTTACATGAGATGAAAGAAAAATTTCCTCTAAAGTTTTTCAACCAATGAGAACAAATCCTTGAACGTGTGTTAATGAATTAATATGCGTCGATCGATTCCGATTAAGTATCGGAGAGCGCAGAGATTCGACGAGAGACCGGGAAGCTTTCTTAATCCAGCGGTAGTTTCGGTGCCGATGACGTAAGCGCGCGCGCCGCCCGAACGTCGGGCGTACGGTCGGCGTCGCCCATCTTGATGCTGGTTTCTCTCTTAAAGGGCACGGCCATCGATCGAGAAACTTTGTACGAAGGTCGCGCCAGCCAGCTTTCGTACCGCGGGCGCCGGCGGCTTCTACGTCGCCGGTAGCTCTTGGCTCTAACAAACAGCTAGAAGTAGGGAGGGAGGAGTCGTGCTCCCCCTCAGAAGGGGATACGGACCGAATCTCTTTGGGTTTGTAGCGGGTCGACGATGAGAAGTCGGCGCGCGTGTGCGTGGAGCAAAAGGTAGACTGTAAGGCCAGCAAAAGTCTCGATCGCTAAATCAGCCTGAGCTGTCCCTCGCGTAATTTTCTTTCGACCCAATAATGCCTCGACCATTCGCCTGCCGGCCCACCACATTCGCCGGGTTGGCAAAAATAGTAACTTTTTTTTTTTTCACATATCTTTCTCAATTTTAATTTAAAAATGATTTATTCGATTAAATAATTTGATTCGATTATTTATTCTTATTCTTAAATATTCAGGAGAATTGGTGGGTAAAAATTCACCCCAAAGATTTTAAAAACTAATTTCATTTTGTTTTCTTCATCGTATAGTGTACAAATTTTAAAACAAAAACCTATAAAGGTTTTTGTTGAACCGGAAAGAGGTTTGATTTTTTGCATATTTTCATCTCTACCACTCGCAACTCTACCAGAAAACATCTCTACCGGATAATGACTCTACCAAAAAAGACAGCTCCAACAACTCTACCGTATTAGAACTCTTCGAAAATCTTCTACCAGAAAATAAAAAAAACTCTACCAGAAAAAAAATAAAACTCTATCGGACTTGAAATAAAACTCTACCGGAATTACAATAAAACTCTACCGGAATTACAATAAAACTATACCTGAATACAAGGCTGCCGTCTAGCCTTGTATTCCGGTAAATTTTTATTTCGAGTCCGGTAGAGTTTTATTTTGATTCTGGTAGAGATTTTGGTAGAGTTCTAATACGGTAGAGTTGTAATATGGTAGAGATGTTTTCTGGTAGAGTTTTGAGTGGTAGTGATGTAAACGTGCTTTGATTTTTGAGAGATTAAGAAAAAAAAAAGGTGAAAAAATATGCTAAAATTGTAAGCAATTCTCAAAAGATAATTATCTAGCTTTTATCCTATATATTCGTGTTCTGAATACTTGACTATTAGCAATTCTAATTTACACACTGCTGCACAGCATGAGCTCTGAAAACTGTGTAACACGGATTGTGACTCTGTACATAATTTAAATGATAACAGGTAGTACAATAATGTTTGCAGCACAAAGATTGCTGAAATCTCACCGTCTATCTTCGCGCGATGTTCTCGTTTATAGAATACCGATAAGAGGAGAGGAAAAAAAATAAATAAAATAATAATCGTCTTATGGATTTGAGCGCACGTGCTTCGCGAGGCATCGACGATATTTCACCCGGAACGAGCCGTTTCGCTGAGATCGAGAAAATTGCCGGCGCAGCGGAGCCTCCGTCCGTCCGCGCAAAGTTTGCGCGCACTCGGTTTCGCGCGCCGTACAAGCGAGCGTTAATCGCAATCGCACGTGGCCACGACCCGTGCAACCCCGCGACATCGTTACCGCTGTGTAACACACATCATGGTTGCGCGTTCTAATAACGCAACGCGCCATGGGTTATTTATAAAGCTATAATACTGTTGCTCCATCGTCCTCCTCAGTCTTGTTTCTTATCTCTTATCGGAGCTCCTCGTCTCGGCGCGCAGTTTATCTCACCTTCCACCGTCGAGCGAGCGCTTATCCTAATCGTCCGTGGAAGTTAATTATACAGTAACGACCGTCCCCATCTCCTCCCTCCCCCGGTCGACGGTCCACCACCGGACAAAAGATTTCTATGTGACTCGAGGGTGACGGGGTGCGCCATCGGCGTGACGTTCATCCGCATATAGGGTGATTCAAATTTACGGATTTCAGAGAAAAAAAAAAGCTTCCTCCATGAGAAAACAAAACGATAATAAATAGTAAATTGATTGTAAACAATTAAAAATAAAAAATAAAATATATAAAGTAATTCACAATTACGAATTGCGAAGAAAAAAAAAAAACCCAATCCGTACATTTATTATAAGCAACTCTAAGCAAAAAATAAAGTGTGCAAGGTAATTTACAATAACGAATTGCGACGAAAAAAAAAACTTTATCAGTAAATTTATTATAATGAACTTAAAATGAAGAGGGATTCACAATGACGATTTGCGAGAAAAAAAACTTAATCGGTAAATTTGTTATAAACAACTTAAGATAAAAAAAGAAATAAAAAATTGCATCAGCTCGACACGAAAAAAAATCCCAACCTACATTCCCCAACCCAACCTACATTCTACCTCGAAAGAAAATAAAAAATAAAAAATAAAATAATTCGCAATACCCGACTTGCGAATACGATAAATGCGTGCCACTGCGAATCACCCTGTATGTATCACGCACCCGGGATTAAATTCACCGTGGCTCATCGGGAGCGGGTTTCCTCCCCAGTTAATCATCCCGCCGGAGCCGTCGTTCGCCGCGTCTAAACCCCCCCGTGTGGCATTTAAACTCCCGTGGCCGCGGACAATGCGAGGGGGGGCGGGCGGGGGGGGGGGGGGGGGGGGTTCCGAAAAGTTATCCGGTGACGCGGGGCTCGCCCGCCGGCGGGACGAGAAGCTGCGGGGAAAATCGAAGCCAGTAGATACAGCTAGTAAAAGAATAAGGGGGGAGGGTCGTGGGGGGGGGGGGGGGGGGGTCGAACTCGTACGCGGAATACAGTGCAGAGCGCGTACTGCAGTATAACGAATCTCGATTTCTCCCTTCGCCCCCCTTCGACGAGCCATGTGCCACTTTCCTCGTGTCCGCAGGAACCCCGCGTGCGTTGACACGCGTGCCGCGCGCATGGCCCGGGGGGGCAGCTCGCACGAGCCATACGCCATATATATATACTATGTATATATGTATAAGAGCGAACCGGGTGAACAATGCGACTAGTTCGGAGAGATTCGCCAGGCCCGGAAACCCTCTTTGCTTTTTTTTCCTGTTGGGGGGGGGGGGGGGGGGGGGTTGCCGGACTCGAGAATCAGCAGCAGTCAAAGCCGTGGTCCAGGGGGGGGGAGAGCCGCGCAACCCCTGCGAGAACGCACGGGAACCCTCACGGATAATCGAGCGCCCCCCTCCCCCCCTCCCCCTGGGTCGGTGGATTTATACATGTATGGACGGGCTCGAAACGTCGCTGCTGCAGCACTTTTCGACGGATCCCCCCCCCCCGGACCCCCAAACGTTTCTCCCCCACGGGTCGGGCAATAGGATATTCACGCGGATTACGATACCGTCGGCATAGTACTATGTGTGTACCTGTAACTGCCAGTGGGAGAAATGGGGCTTGCAATAGCTGGGTCAATATTGCTGTGCGAACGGTAAAACATATATGTAGGGATATTGACGTCCTTTATGCCGAAATTCATCTGTAGTGCACACACGTTTTTCTGACGGTTTTTTTTTGGTTTTTGATCTGTGAAAAAAAAAAAAATGCATAATGGCAGATGCGTCGAGGTAGTCGACGGTGTCGTTGTTGATTTGTTTGTTTCGTTCGGTGGGCGGCGAGGCGGGAAATTGTTTGCGGGGAGCGTTCATTTTTTATGATTGCTTACGATTTTTATTGATAAACGAAAAGAAATTATTAAATTATTCGAGAATTTTTTAGAACGGGAGTGATGAAGATATTCACCATGAATAGTTTGTTTTGGAGACGAAAAGAATTTTGAGATTTTTCAATGCAAAAACGTGTTCAGAATGTTCCAAAACATCGAAAAGTCACGTTTGGAAATAATGTCCGAATGCATGTGTGTGTGCATAACCGCTATGACTCGCGAATGCCATCGACCGATCAAGCTGACATTTCACACACAGCGTGGGTGGTTAATAGTCAATGTTTCTTCCAAAGTTCATTTAAAAAATGGCATAGGTTTTTTTTTTTTTTTTGGGCTTAATGAAAAATCAGTAATTTATTTGGGACGCAATTTTCCGTACTAAATATTCACCTATGAATAAAATAAGTAGTAGACTTGTGATCAACATGGAAGAATACATTAAATGTAATCCCGGAACGACGACTAACGAAAAAAGTTTATCGGGAATTTTTGTAGACAATATTGCAAAAAAAAAAAAAATGAGTGATTTTGCGTATTTTCAAACAGCGATTTCTTTGCTTCCCGATGGCATTGCCGAAAAACTCAGGTGCTTATCATTTTCTACGACAAGAAATACACAAGATGATTAATATAAGTGGTTTGAAAAAGCTAGATAAAGACGTATCATTTGGATTTCTTGAGTACAGATCGATAGTGCGAAAAAAAGCAGGAATTCATAATTCCATGTATTATTTTTTTTTGCGCCGGACACAGATCGGCGAAAGTGAAGCGCGACTTTTTTTATTTACGTGAAAAGTATGATCTGCATTAACGTCATGTGAAACGCTCTTTCATGGTGTTTCCCTCACGCCACTGCGAGCGCCAATAACGTGACTTTAACGTGGCGTTAAAGGGTTAATAGCTTGATCCCCTAGCAACTTGAGTAAACGTTGTTTTTTTTTTTTTTTTTTTTTTTTTTTTAAAGATTAACCGTGCAATAACCAAAAAAAATGCGGTAGTTCCAGGTAACTTCTTACTTCGTGGAAACAACCGGAAAAATAACCGTATTTCAATATCTGGGCAAGCGTGCATATTTTTTCGGTTAATAGTAAAAAAAAAAAAAAAAAAAAGGCCGTCACTCCAACGAAATATCACCGTTCGCAAGTAGAGGCAGCGTGAGCTCTCGTACGTATGCGCAGAAGTTGAAACAAGGTTATTTTTGCGGTTATTTTAACGGTATAAAAAGTTACCTAAAATTACCGTAATTTTTTTCGATTATTGTTAATGTTACTGAAGCTACCAGGGTTGTAATTTTAAAGCTACATCGAAATGAAAATGTACTGTAATTTCGATGTATACTTTGCGGAAAACTCATTACGATTGAAATTTTTTATAATTTACAGGGTGCAGCGAGGACGAAGCCGGCGCGGATCTTGCAGAAGTTGCTGATTGCGCGGGTGGAGCTGCGGCGCAAGGGGGAGGCGGCGGAGGAGGAAACGCCGGGATTGGCAGCGGAGGCGAAGGCGGATCGGTCAAGCAAGGCGAGAGATGCCCACAGTGCGGAATTCTTTGTAGAAATTTACACGTTCTCCAGCTTCACATCGAGGACACTCACAAAACCTCGTTCGCCAGCATCGACAAGCACGATCTCAACGCTCAATTCTCCCAAGTTGTAAGTCAAACGTTCATCTGTTATTGTTTGTCATAGACGGAAAAGAAAAAAAAAAAAAAAAATGTTTCAACAATTCGATTAATTCGCTCTACATGTACGTTTGTTTCGTTATTTCAGTCGTGCAAGGTTTGCAACAAGACATTCGCAAACGTCTATCGTCTTCAGAGGCACATGATCAGCCACGACGAGAGCGCTGTTCTTCGAAAATTTAAATGTCCACACTGCGAGAAAGCCTTCAAGTTCAAACATCATCTCAAGGCACGTCCAAGGCTTCCTTACCTCGATTTCAAGCTGCGACATCTAATTTTATATTATTGTTTCGTTAATTTATCTGTTCATTGATTTATTAGCAGGTTATTGCGGCTCGGCCGCTTCGCCCACTATGGGCCGTGGTATTTGGAAAACGGAAATTTTTACATCCGGAGATTTACCGGAAATATGGCACTTCCAGTTTGAAATAGTACTTTGCGATACTAGTGCGTAAAAGCGGACTTTCGGCGGAGGTTGGGAAGTGGCTGCACAACCGCCGTCGGGAGTCCGTTTTTACGTACAAGTATCGCATACTACTTTTTGTGACGAATGCATGAGAGGTGCCAGGTTATGTTGCTGCGTAAATGCTGTGCGCAGGCGCACAGTATTTACGATACGCTTATGCGTTGCATAAATACTCGAAGCGTGTCGTAAATACTCATTACAACACGCTTCGAGTATTCATGTAACGCCTTCTTGAAGAACACCACTTTATGACGCGCCCGGCCCCCCCATAAAGCAGCACTTTTCATGCATGAGTTACAAAAATCTTATTTTCTTTACTTGGTGCGGAAATGGCAGATTTACGCGAGTTTCGCGGGCGTAAAAACCCTACTTTCACAGTTTGTGAAGTAAAATTTGGTACACTACTCGTGCGGAAAACTTTCTCTTTATGCGTGCTATTGCAGGACTCGCATTCGGCTAGTGCTGCAGATTCACACCCGTAAGAAAAAGTTTTATCGCACCAGTGTCGTAAATTACCATTATTACACTCGGTGCGAAAATGGCAGTTTTACGCACGCTGTGCGTGCACAAAATCCCCATTTTCACACTTTCATTGCAACACTCGCATTCGGCTAGTGCTGCAGATTCACACTCGTCAAAAAAATTTTTATCGCACTAGTGTCGTACATTACCACTTTCGACCAGAAGTGACGACATCCCGGAAATACGTCACCTCCTATTTTGAAGTCTCATTTCGCGACCGGCAGTTACGTACTTCCGGTATGACGTCACTTCCGGTCGACGAATAAGATTTTGAAACCGGAAGTGGAGTATTTCCGGTCGAAAAATGGGTTTTTTCTTTTGCAAACTCCGATAGTGGACGGCGCTCTTGTGCACCGCATTATTATTCACAATTCACAGAGACGCACAGAATAGAACCAGAATAGTATAATAGGAAAATAGTTATCAGGGCCAGGGTTGAAGGCCCGTAGGGAGACTTTCAATAATCAGGGTCTAGATGGCTCCTCCAGGAGGATTTAGAATTATTACAGCCTAGGAATTGAACTTACGGCCCCCTATTGAAAATTGGAACAAACAAACAAACAAACAACTGTCCAAAATACATATAAGATTTATTTATTTTATCGTTACAGGAACATCTCCGGATTCACAGCGGCGAGAAGCCATTCCAATGCAACAATTGTGGCAAACGTTTCTCTCACTCGGGCTCGTACTCGAGTCACATGACCTCGAAGAAGTGTTTGATAGTGAATCTAAAAAAATCGAGACAGAGCTCGATAACGAGCGTCGATCGAAGCTCGAAGAAGTCACAGCAAAATCTGTCGAATGCACGACGCGACGCCGTCGATCTGCACGTCTCGAACAACAATACATTCATGCCGATATTGCCGAAGCTGTCGCCGTCGGAGTATCAAGATATTCAGAGAGATGGCGGAGGTAAATAAAAAAATAAAATAAAAAAATAACGCATGTTAATCCGATCGACAACTTCTAAAAATTCGAATTCGTAAACAGCAACAAAAAACTTTTGTGATTTCAGGTATATACGACATGCCGACACTTCTTCCTCAACTGATGGGCTACGGTAGTTACTTCCTGCAGTCGTCGATAGGCAAAATTTTAAATCAATTGCATACGAAAAGATTGGACGAGGTCGCCGAGCAATTCGAGTCTCATCGGGAAGTCATGAGTCCGTCGACGGCGGATTCCGAGGGTACTGAAGGGACGGAAGGCAAGATCTCGCCGGCGCCGACAGATCCTCAGGGTCTCGACGCCGTTAGACGGATTCTCGAAACCGTCAATACCTCGGTTACGAAACAGCTCCTCGAGGCGAACGTTAGAAAACTTGCCTCGTCGCCCGCGACCATCGAGCGAGAGTACGACGAGTGCTACCAGGTAAATCGATATAATTCACGAAAGTAACCGAAAATAAAAAAAAAAAAAAAACGGAAAAAGTAGATCGTGATTATTCCAAGTCCCTTTAGGAAACCGTACGGGTTTTTTGAGGACACTTCCCTTACCTCGTTTGAAACTGTTTTCACATAATAACAGAAAAAAAATTAACGGGTTATTTAACGCTTGTTTTTTTTTATGTTTCATCTGTACGGGTTCCTCTTTTTTTACACCGATTTGCCCTTTATTGAGTCGCATTGCAAGAGCACAGGGAAACTGCGGAAAACTAGGTCATACACAGACGGCTATTTCTCCAGAGATTGGTTTTCCTACACGGTAATCACCAATCTCCGAGAAAATTGCCTCCCACAGTATCTGCCTGCAACGCGCGGTTAGGCGGTCACCCATCCAAGTACTGACCGCGAGCGGTGCCGCTTGACTTTGGGGATTGTCGGATCCGCACACCATCTTACCCTATTTAACGCTTGCATTTTTGTTTAGTATCAGGACAGCGAGATATCGAGCGAAATGGCCCACAGTCAGGACTGGCAAGCTGCCGACCAGTGCGACTCGCAGAGCGAGGGACTCGCCGCGAAGCTCGAGGACGTTAATCAAGCGTCCTCCGTCCGGCAGAGTTTCAAGAGGAAAGCCGAGGACACCGGCATAGACACATCCGAGGCGGACTCGGATGACGAGGAAGAAACGACTCAGCCCCAGAGTGAATCCGGCAGAAGAGTCAGAGCCAGATCGCTGATAGACGACGAGCAATTGGCCGTTCTGAAAGGCTACTACGCGATAAATCCAAGGCCGAAGAAGGAGGAAATTGCCATGATAGCGAATTTCATAAACTTTCCTACACGAGTGGTCCAGGTAAGTCCGAATTTGGTCCCTCGAAAACGATGGAGAGCTGCGAAAATATCAACGAAACCGTCCGATCGTTCGCTGAGCCTGAATTTCGATCCGCAGGTCTGGTTCCAAAATTCCCGCGCGAGAGACCGCAGAGAGTCGAAGATACCGGCTCTGGTGCCACTGGCGAGCATCGTTAATCACACGAGCATCGAACAACCGCTCGATCTCTCGAAGAAGGAAGCTTACTCGATATCGACCGTGAAGGACAGCGACGGCGGCTCGAGCAGGCACACCGCTTCGCCGTGCGGCCCCAAGGAGGATAATCGTCTGCCGATAGTCCAAGCGCACAACGATGCCGACGACGTCGAGGACTCGCCACTTGTGATAGACGAGGAGACGAATGATTGCGGAGAAGTGAGAAAACCTGATTTAACGAGCGTCGAGGTGATCGCGCCGAA
The DNA here is from genome assembly GCA_958510785.1 of Exephanes ischioxanthus. Lineage (NCBI taxonomy): Eukaryota > Metazoa > Arthropoda > Insecta > Hymenoptera > Ichneumonidae > Exephanes > Exephanes ischioxanthus. Next base: position 11,083,004 of record OY294016.1, read on the forward strand.
GGTAAGTCGAAATTACTCGATGACTGGTTAAGCGTGATCGAGTTGTGAATTCTATGTTAATCGTCGTTTTTTTCTCACAACAGAGTCAGCCGCAGATACAGGCCAAGAGCTCAGAACGCGAAAACGACAGTCACGGGACACCGGAGGCACCAGCGACCGTGGAAACCGAGCAGGAAGGTCTGTACTTCTGCGATCAGTGCGACAAGACATTCTCGAAGCACAGTTCACTCGCCAGACACAAGTATGAACATTCCGGTAAGTTCGGACTCTTTCATAACCGGCGACTCTGACACGGTGCCTGTGTTTGACGGTCCTCGAAAACCTTGAATTCCTTCAAGGTGGGGCTAAAGATCAACGTAACAACAGTTCAGCAACAAAATATTTTGAACCCATTTTTCTCCGAAAACATTTTATGAAATGAAAAACGAATTGTCAACTTTTTGTTTTTCATCTTGTAGAATCGTTTCGGGGAAAAGATGGATTCAACATTTTTCACTTTGTCTATCGTACTCATAAGTGTTTAGCCTTCCCTTAGCGGGACTAGGCAGTGGAAATAGGCCGAAAATAGTGTAAAATTCAAACGGCATTTGTGAAGAAACAGAACATACATACATTTTCTGTTCTTCAACATTTTTATTAGAAATTTCGCTATTAAATTCAGACGTCATTGCTTGAAAAATATAAATATTTAAGGGAGATATTGGCGGATAAAGATTCCTAGTGGCCGATTGTAGGTTTCAGCAATTCCCAAACGCCATTCTCTTCAGGGGATATTCCTCCCACGGATTGATACTAACATTTTTGATAAAACATAAAAATTTGAAAAACATCGAAGATCGTATGTTCTTTGTTGTAATAACAATAATGATCAATTGATTTTTTTTACATAAACGTCAGTTCATTTTATAGAGAAAGCTGATAGCTTTATAAAAAAAAATTAAGACACCATTTTCAATAGTTCTTGAGTTATCACGGCAGAAGTAGTGAAAATGTTTTTTTTTCGAGAAAAAGGCATTTAAGTTCGGGCTACAGCAGAAAAATTGCAACTTACGTATCTTAAAAGTTACCCGCCCGATAGAAGGACTTCGCAAGGTCAGCTTCTTGTCCGACAGCAAACGCGGAACGGCTTTTTCCACCCTAGCTTCGTTTGTCGATGCTAGTGATTTCTTATTCGAATCCAACCCCAAATCACTGCCGATGCTAGTGATTTCTTACTCGCATTTCTTATTCGAATCCAACAAGCATGTCAACGGCGCGCGCTCTCCTGAGCGCAGTTTTGCGAATTTTTTAGTTTGTTTCGCATCAAAATATTCGGAAGAGATTTTAGTGACAGAATATGAAGAAAAAAAATCTATATTTTCCGATGTTCTGGTCCCTTTAAAAGTTTGGGAAATATTATTGATTTTTTTTTGTGCATCCTTGAGATCTGATTTTTAAAAAAATATTTTGTTACAGGGCAAAGGCCTTACAAATGCGAGGAGTGTCCCCGCGCGTTCAAGCACAAGCATCACCTGACGGAACACAAGAGGCTGCACACCGGTGAAAAACCTTTCCAGTGTTCAAAGTGCCTGAAGCGCTTCTCCCACTCGGGTTCGTACAGCCAACACATGAATCATCGTTACTCATACTGCAAGCCCTACAGAGAATAGTGACGACCCCGTCGTCGTCGACGTCGTCACGCTAAATCGCCAAAAGAAACAACTAAAAAAAAAAAAAAAAAATCACCAAGGAAACACGTCCGCTCGCCGAGCCAAGTACGTACGAGAAGAAATTAAAAAGAAAAAAACTTCCTTCATTCAGGGCTTAGCATTTAGGCTTTATTCACCGATTATAACGTGAGAGAATTTGCGCGATTAAAAGCGGAGATAACGAAAGAAATAGATTCGGGAGGAGAAGCGACAAGCTTCGAGCCCCGTTAATGAAGGATGCAACATCACACAGAGTTATGGTAGGAAGGGGGAGAAGTTGAAACGTTCGAGGCCGATCTGATCTGTCGAGCCGAAAAAATTCGGCCGGGATGGGCAATCGCATCCGCCGGAGTTTCCGAAATAATAATTCCGAGATCGCGGAGAAAGAAATATATTTAAATGAAACGGAGTTGCGGACTGCTTGTCCCCCCACCGCCCCTCGAAACGCGCTGAGAGATACGATACAAAAAATAAAAAAATAAAAAGATTTAAAAAAAATAATCCAACAAACAACACGTAACGGTACCAAAAATGCATAATGCAATAATCTATTATATATATATATATATATACATAATATTTTATTATTTTTATTAACAAAATACTATATATACCATGACAATAATAAGAAGAACTAATAAATGTACAAATTTGTTAGCCACATTCGATGAGGAGGGCGATTTAAAAATGAAAAAAGAAAACCGCTCCGAACGTGTGAGAAACAGTGCGTTTACTATAGCTGAATACTTTTTGAAAAGGAATTAAGAAAAAAAAAGAAATAAAATAAAAATAAAAATAAAATGATTAATGATAGGTAATATAGGAATAAGGTTCCGCATATTGCAAGTTATATATATGTATACATATATATACGATGACGATAACGATGCGACACACAGCGCGTGGCACAAGTGTTGAAGGAAACAAAGAATCGAAATTAAGAATTATATTATTATATAGATATATTATATTCGTGTAAACGATTAATAGGAATGCGTCTCGACAAAGATGAGCGAGACTCGGCGGTTTGTCCAGTAAATATAGCACGAGCTTTCGTTATTGCGAGCTCTGGCCATGAGAAAAAAAAAACCTCGGTGTACTTTTTAAACGCGAAGAAGACAGGGGGAACAAAAAAAAAAAAATCTCCCACCAACGGGCCACTCTCGCCGCGTTGAAGATATTTTACAAATTCAAAGTGGAGCAAATTATTCATTCAATTTCTCGTTTCGTTTTGTTTGTCATTTGTTCTTTTTTAATTTTGAATTTTTTTATTATTCTTTTTTGTTTCCATCTATTTTACGTAGTCATTAATTGTCACTCTACCCGCTGAGAAAACACGAAGGAACGACGCGTAGCTCTACGGAAACGATCGCAATTTGTTGTTCGAAACACATTCCTACCGAGAGAGTCTCTTTATTCGTAACTTGGGAAGTTTTGCTCGCGGTGTCGAGTCAAAGTTACCGCGGGGCGAAAATTATTTCACGAGACGCCTGAACTTCCTTCGACAGAGCTTAACATGAAAATTCTTTTAACCGGTTATCGAGAAATGGGAACGGGGATCTCACACGCCCCGTTTTGCCTGCAAACTTAATATATCTAACGAATGACTATAATTAAAAGAAAAAAAAAGAAAAATCTAAAAAAAAAGCTAGAGTTTGAGGAGGAAGAATTATTGCGGGGGCATTGCGGATCGGTGAACGACGATGCCATGCGAGAGAAGCTTTTACGCGAAAGATAAATAAATTTTTAAAAATATAAAAAATCGTACGTACTTATTTATACGAGTTGACGCCAAACGTCAACGATGTCGAACGATCCTATTTTCATGTCACATTCCGTAAATGCGCGTTTGTCTGTGTTTTTTTATATTTTTTTTTATTAGATTTTAGAATTTTGACAATATTTATCGACTTCCCTAACACGTCGCGTTTAACGATCGACCAGCATTTCAAATAATCTATCATTCCCGTGTATTGAATAATCGGTTCGCCAAAATTTATAGTAAAACCGTGCAAATGACACACTGTTTCTCGGCAAAGGAAGTCTTTTTTTAGTGTTTAATTGTATGCGTTCGAGATTAAACCGGTGAATTGCTCTCGCAACGATATCCGATTCACCGCGATCCGTCAGCCCGTTTAAACGTTCTAAGTATGATATTAAATGCTTCCAATACTGTACTATTAAAAAAAAAAAATTATTATTTAAAAAAAAACGATTTATATATATGATTTTAATTCGTTCAGGCGCCTAGATAAAGCAGAATAAGGGCAGATCTGCAAGATGATAATACTCGAAGAATGTATTTTATAACAGTTTATTCGTCTTTTTTATTTACACATACCACAAGTGATAAGTGATATTGTTATTGATAAATACGAGTTAACGCGTATTGAATTGCCAGGCAGATAAGGCAATGGTTTTACCCACAAATGAATAAAAAAAAAAACAACAGCAAAGAAAAAATAACTGTAAAGAACGAAAAATACGAAAAAATGGAAAAAAAAAACGAAAAAGTAATGCTGAAACTTGTACTTCCTCACGTAGAAGCTTCGGTTATCCGCGACAGGCATCGTGTTCATGTTCATCCTACGAAGAAGCAGATAATGATGCTTATAATACTCATTTATTATAGTGTTAACACTTAAGAAATATATTTTTATATAATTATAATATATTGTAACGATAGAACTAAACTGATCGTTCGTACGGTCGACACAGGTCTATCCCCGTCGCGTCGGTACTAAACAAACGCCAATTTTCTCGATATTTCACTTTCTTCTTTCTCCTGATGCATTTTGTTTTTTAATCCGCGTTTTCATAATTATTGCCCGCACGAGACAAGCGAGACGATTCCTCATTGGTCGTTCATTTCTCGCGTCCCGACCGATCGACCATTATTCATCGTTCTCGATCGGTTCCAATCGCATTTCTTTCAGTATTCTTAATAATGTATTTGTCATTTTTACGGAGCGAGTCTATTTCTATAATATACAAAAATGAAAAATCGAGCCGTCACGGGTTTAAAATAAAGACAATAAATCGGCACTCGTTACGTATACAAAAAGAGAGAAAAAAAAAGAAAAAAAACCACGCACCACAGTTCTGATAGTTCGATTAGCGATCTGTATAGCGACTATAGCTTCTTCTATAATATTAACTGGAACGATACACGTTGCAATTGTTCTCTGCCTGACGCCGGTGTCTCAAATGTTTAACAACGAAAATAAAAATAAAAAATAAAAAAAAATGCGTTTTTTAATAGAGAATATTCGAGAATAAACGAAACGCCCAACCCTTTGCGTCGAGTTCTTGGAATTACGTATACGGAGATTATCGATCGGGAGTTAGAGATTCGGATATGCTGCCGTGAGAATACGGGCGTTGTTACTATGCTCCGATCTAATAAGCTGCCATTGCATTGTATAATAAAGAAATTAAAAAGAAAAAAAAAAAAAAAATGCGCAAAACTACTCTCGCCTATCGCTAACTCCGTTGAACGTACGAGCAAAGCTTTTTCCACCGATCCTCGATAAACTCGTTGCCAATAATGATAATAATTATTAAATAAAAAAAAAGAAATTAAAATTAAAATGATAATGAGCCGTCGTCGGTGTTATCGGCAATTCACGTATTAATTCCTAAAAGTGATGGAGAACGAGTAAGAGAAAAGAAAATTTTTACGATTGTTAAAGCAACGATTTAATAAGCACCATACGATGCCTTCCGTGAACGACCGAGCTTGCCTAGTTGCCAAATAGTACGACGAAGCGAGTTTAATATCGAAGGTAGCTGTTTTCGATGCGATTAATAATTAATATTGATGAGGGAGAGAGAGGGAGAGAGAGAGAGAGAGTTATTGGCTCGATTCGGTGCATCGAGCGCAACTTGTAACCGAATCTCGAAACGATTTTTATGAAACCATAGTCTCATTCAGAATTTTTTTTTTTTTCATTAATAATGATAATAATAATGCACGTGACGGTGGTCCATGACCTGCAGTCGGCCTTAACGCACAGGCAAATTGCTTTCCCGGTGCCTCGTTGCACTGAATGGCCCATATACGGACAAAAAAAACATGGCTCTTGGAAGCTAAAAAAAAAAACGCTTCGCGAAACTCGAAAAATCTACCTTGCGAATTCCGATTATACGCAGTAAATACTGGTGGTTATGCAATTGAGCTTTCCATGACTATATATAAATATATATATACACACATATATATATATATATAAATAAGTACCAGAATGAATAAAGATTAAAATAAAAATAAAAATTGTATATTACTATTCGATACCACGGACAATAAAAATATACCGTTTCACTTAGAACTTTAGAGCGTAAAATACAGCATAGTATACACTTAGGAATAAAGGTATATAAATTTACAAAATTGCCATGAACTAATGATATGGAAAAATTATAATGGTGAAAAAAAAAAACATAATAATAATAAAAAAATGAAAAAAATAAATTGTAATGCAATACGTACTCACGGAGGCAAAAGGGAAAATGGAAAGGCTAGCCATGTAGTGTCGGCAGTCCCAAAACGTGTAATAGTGAAAAAAAAAAAGAAAAGAAAGAATTTTACGATTTATTGTATGTATTTCGGCAATATCGATGTGAATTGAAACTTATTATATTCGAGATAAAAACTCGAAGCTAACGAATCGCGGCGAAATGAAAAGATGCTTATTTGATCGATCGACAAAATTCCAACGGGAAGGAAAACAGAAAAATAAAAATAAATCGATCATTTCGAAAACCCTTCCTCGTATTCTCGTAAGAAAGAAAAAAAAAATACTTATTTTATCCGAAGGGCAACGGCAACGGGGTAGTGGGAGCTGTTCACACTATGTCGCTAACTTTCATAGGGTCAGACGACCTACAACGTCGTAATTTGTTACTGTGGAATAAGGAAGAATAATAAGAAGAAAAAAATATTGTATTGTGACGAAGTTCCATCCATAATAAATAAATGAAATATTATACAGTTAGGCCGACTATTCCGCCAGTTCGTGCCTTTTTTCTGCAGGGAAAGTGCAGTTTTGGAAACGGATCTTGCGCTGTATTAGTGAATATGCGGGATTTAAAAAAAATACGTGTATAAAAAAAAAATCAACTCATGCGAGACGACAGAGTACGCGGGCATCCCCCCTCTGCGAAGGTACTGATATATTCTTGCCAAGATCGTGAGCGAGCCGGCCTATTATTATTTATTCGCATGTATCATATAAACCTAGATCAAACAAAAAATAATGCACACCACTACGCAGTGTGCATGAGACATTCAAAGTGCCTCAATTTTGTGTTGTCGATGTTATTCATTTTTGCAATTTGAAACAAATTATATTTGTAAAATTGGAAGATTTTTTTTTTAATACATTGGCCGAATAAGTTGATCGATCTACGAAATAAATCAGTACGTTCTGGAACGATAAAATTAGTGTTGGTTTACTAAAGACGATAGGATAGATGCTATGTAATGTGCAAAAGTAGTTGTTCGAATTACTCTTAGCCGACGGTTCATGACCCTCATTTAACGTATTTTTCCAATGTGCAGTAGTTCGAAAAGTAAAGCAAAAAAGAAACACGTCTATAAGAAAGTTTTGTAGAATTTACCTGTATACTTTCATTCCATATCCTCGTTTTCTTTTCATTTTCTTTCTATCTTTATGGATTTGTTTTCAATTGTTTTGCATTCCCAATGGCCGAGCGAATTATTGTGTTGCGTGCAAAGAAAAGAAATTCACTGTCCAACGTGTACGATACACTTAGAGAGCAATTATACTGTGTACAACTATGTCAAGGCCTGGTAGTTGCAACCTGTACATTACATACTGAATGGCGATGTTTTTTTTTTACGTTTAATTATGTGATTTTTTCCCCTCCAATAAAAAAAAGTCACTCGCTAGGAATAAGAAAATGTCATTCGACCGAATAAAAATGAATGATTACATCTGCTAAATACGTTGTTGTAACGTTGAACCGCATCGCGACTATATATACAATTTTTTTCCAAGGGGAGGGCGATAGTTAACTCCTCGTCTCAAAGATCAATAAAATTCAGAGTTCATTCAATAGAACAAAAGTAATGTAGTCCACAATAGTTGTCGCCATAATATTTATACGGCCGCATCATTGTTCTCCTCGCTTCATAGCATTACAGCCAGCTCGGTCCCGGAATATTTCGGTTGATCGACATTGTGCTCCAGCTCCAATATTTTCGGCACGAAACGTCCGCCGAGATAGTCATGTTTGCCTCTGAAGCTTTTATGTTGACGCTGTGAACAGGCATCGTTGTGCTCTAGAGAATATCGACGAACGGTAAGAATGCCTTACCGGTGGCTACGAAGGCAGGTACAGAAGACGACCGCTAAATTACATTTGCTAAATAACGTTGTTGTATCGCGACTATATATACTATTTTTTCGAAGGGGGAGGGTGTCTCAAAGATCAAGAAAATGCAGAGTTCATTTAATAGAAAAAAGAAATGTAGTACATAAACAGTTGTCGATATAATATTTACACAGCGGCGTTATTGTTCTCCTCGCATCACAACATTACGACCAGCTCGGTACCGGGATATTTCGGCAGATCGAGATTGTACTCCAGCTCCAATTTTTTCGGCACGAAGCGTCCACCGAGATAGTGATATTTGCCTCTGAAGCTTTTAGCGCACATCTTCGGCGCCGTCAGTGAAATTAGCATTTCCGGCTCGACGCCCCCCTCCGCGGGTGGTCCGGTCTCCACGTCCCAGCCAGACGGTATGTCGACGCTGCATACAGGGACCGCAGTGCTCTTGAGAATATCGACGATCGGTAAGAATTCCTTTCTTACCGGCGGCTTGAAGCTGAATCCGAACAGAGCGTCAACAATGACTCTGTAATCTTTCGAATCTCTCAAGCCCTCAATGCTATCCAAAATCTTTATATCGTTTTCTCTGCACTGGTGCAAGAGATTCTCGTACAGAGTATTGCTCGTTCTTTTGGGATAGTAAACTTCGGGCGTATAACCGAGGAGTGCGAGGTGTCTGGCGCAGACCAGACCGTCGCCGCCGTTATTGCCAGGTCCGCAACAGACCAGAATATTGTCGGCCGAGCCCGCAGCGGTCGGATAACGCTTGGCGATCGCAATGGCGCAGCTCTGGCCGGCCAGCTCCATCAGCTGATCGACACTGAACTTATATTTCTCGAAGAGATCTTTGTCGACGTTTATCGCCTCCGATTGTTTCAGATACTTCACCATACTGCGGAGCTGCGTGTTGACAACGGAACGTGGAAATGCGAGCTTCGACTTTGCCGACCACAAGTTACTTTGTACATTCGTCGTCAAGGATCTCAGCATCGAGAGTCGCGATTGTCATTCATCAACGATGTCTGCGGAAGTAACGAGGAGATAATTTGTCCGAGTGTGATAATTAAATTACTTCGTTCTAATTATTGAAACGAAAAATAACTTACTCACGCCGGACGATATCTATGTACGAATATTTGGAGTTCCTAAAAAAAATATGAAATCCCCAAGCTGTCGACCTTTCCACGTCCGATCTTCCGCAGTGTTTACGCCAGCTCAGCTATTCGGCCGGCTCGACCGTGAAGAGAGGGGGGTCGATAAATAGGGCACGTTATGAACTGCAACAACACGGGAATCTACGCTTTCCCGACGGTACCGACAATATCTCATAATTGACCATTTTCAGCATAGGAAATCCTACGTTAAATTTTGCGAAACGGCACTTTTTTGGAAAAATTTCGAGATATCGAATTAAAACCTCCGCCATTGTCTTCAAGTGACATATTTCACAACGGATTTTATTAACGAAAAAATTCTAAACATTTTTTTTTTATAAGCTGTTAGAAAACCGTTTCTTACAAATTTGTCGTGGAAGCTTGAATGCCTTGTGCCATTTCGTGAAGTGTGAAATTCAGTTGTGTTATGATGAACCTGTGTACGTTTGGACGGTGTACGTTTGAAGGCGCCTCCTCATATCGATGATTCAACTCCAGCTAAACCCGTACTTGGCACGAAAAACATTCCACCCTGCTATCTGTAACAACGACTGTGCATTTGTTTATCGAACAAAGAACGTCGCCATTGTTTTTTTGTCGACGTGCAGTCAAGCGGGTATCTTACCATTGGTATCGCCACCGTTCCGTCTCCGTGCCGTCATTTTTCTATCTGGGAATAGGTCATTAAAAAAGAATCATTACAGTGAATTACCATCTCCCATGTTTCATAGCATAGCACGCAGTGCTTTGGATATTCGTCAGACAAACGATAAAGAGAACGAATATACAAGAGAAATTCGATTATTCGTCGAGAGAACGTGAACGATGCATTGTCGAGTTTTCGAAGACTCGAGCCCAATGGCTTTCGGGTAAAGCGACCGAAACGGAAGTCGACGGCAGCGCTCGCGAGTGACTCGCGTAGTACAAATTCCGTCTCCCCTCTCGCGGCACAGGCAATACTTTTCACGTCTACTACGCTAATATCTTCATCTTTTATGGAACAGTTGCGTCGTATAACCTGTTCACCCAATTCCCCCAGCTACTAATCATGTTTATAAATATGAGAATTTGACAGTTTACACGTCACGGTATTGACAATATAAAACGTATCCGGAACATGTAGATAACAGACGATTCCATTGAGCATCACCGAAAAATGCAACACACAAATATTATACAACTGTAACATAAAATATTATTTATTGTAAAGAAAAAAAAAAAAAAAGGAAAAAAAAAGTATAATCAGCTTGTCCGTAAAATGACAACTGGCCAAAGTGGGCACGACCATTCCTTCACCATCAGACAAGAGATACAACGTTTCGAGAGTGTGCACCCCTCTATTTACGCTATTTATGACCTGATAGATCTTATTACTGACACTCATATTGCCAAACAAATTCGCGAACATGTCGTCGCCATCGAAGGTAAACTTGTATATTTCGCATTCCGCCCGTGTCAACAGCTGTTTTATCCGTGAGCGTTTATTTCACGTTTATTCGACGTACTTTCGCAGACTCCTTCGTCAACAGTCACGAGTGGACGCTCGCGAGAGACGTTCCGGAGCTGCATCTTGGAATTATCGGATCGTGCGATTCGGGCAAGTCGGCGCTGGTCCACAGGTACCTAACCGGGTCGTTCATGCACGAAGAATCGCCAGAGGGAGGACGTTTCAAGAAGGAAGTTTTTATTAACGAACAGAGTTATTTATTGCTCATCAGAGATGAGGGCGGAGTTCCCGAATCACAGGTGTCTACAATCTCTCAAATACTTTTTTTTATTATTTATTTATATATTCATTTATTATTGAATATCGGGCAAGCCCTGTATATATAAATGTGCGATAAGCGTACAGCGTGCGATATGCATTACAAACCTCATCTTCACTACCGTTGTCTAAAGCTACGGTGGCAAAAATTGAGCGGGTCTAAAAGTGTGACGGGAGACTCCAAACAACTGACTAATATCGGTGACGTCATTGCCTAACCGTATGAGGCGCGGAATTATTCTGTTGTGCTCACTTCATAATTAGTTTGATATCTTCACTGCAAAAAAATTTAGCTTGAAAATCAACTAACGGTACTGGAACCTTTTTTTACATAAACTCCTTCTGAATTTCAAACATATGTGCGTTGAAATTTTACAGTACAATTTTTATATCCAACCAAAACTTTTGTCAATTTAAGGCAAAAGAATTGTGATTTTGATATCTGGTATTTTTATTTTACAAAAAAGGGCATTAATGTTCAATTAATGTAGGTAATGTAAACAAATTTAATGTTCCAGTAAATTAAATTTATTATTTGTTTTTACACTGTTTGGTCATAAATAATTTAGCATGCCTCATGAGCCCGGTTTTATTATAATTATTATATTTTCTCGTTTGCGCGAAAATAATGTGTTTATGTACATATTATTGTAGTTTTTATTAATTAGTGTTAATTTTTTTATAAAATGCATAGATCGGTCTTTGAAAAAAAAAAAAAAATTCATTGACCAATAACGAATGTTTTTCTGTTTTCAGTTTTCCTCGTGGATAGACGCGGTACTGCTCGTATTTAGTCTAGAGAGCGAGGAGAGTTTCTCCGTGGTATGCGGTTACTATAATAAAATGTGTTCTTTTCGGAATATGTCCGACGTACCAAAAATTTTAGTAGGCGTCCAAGGTTCGTTTTAAAATTTCTATGCCCCATCGTCGAGCTCTTCGGGATGTTCATTATTCGTGAAATTATGTTTTTTTTTTTTTTCAGATTCGATCAACGACAGTAATCCACGCGTTATAAAGGATATTCGGCCGAGAAAACTAGCCTGCGACCTGAGGTGTCCTTATTACGAGACCTGCGCCATTTATGGCTTGAACGTGGAGAGAGTCTTTCAGGATGGTGAGCTCTCGACAAAATTTTCGCGGACGCCTCTCGGCCCGCGCCCATTTCCCGCCCGCTCAAATCCGACTGACGTATTTAATTTCAGTGTGTCAAAAAATAATCCAAAAAATATCTACCAAACATACTCGATGCAACGGACAAAATTTGGGAGATAACGAAACGAAGTACTCTATACCTGTGATTTCAAAAAGCTTGCTGCCACCTACCAAAGATCCGGAAACGGGCAGTCCTTCGAAAATAAATGTAAGCACTTGACTAACGGGATTTCCGTAACATCGATCTATCGATCGTTCGAGGATGTGTTTTATCGTCAAACATTATCGTTCAGATATCGGAGAAGGCGGAGGAATTTCTTCGACCGATGCAGGACAACATAACACAGTGCGAATCGGCGTTGTCGAACGATAGTTTCCAATACATACAGAATCAGCACGGCGAGTTTCGCTCCTCGATTTTAACGCCGACGACAATCAGGTAAAATCATCGGTCCACTAGTTCGTAACACAACGAATTATAATAAATATGTATTAACGATTTAATCCACTAGTTCGTAATACAACGAATCAATATAAATATGTATTAACGATATAATCTCGATGCACCAGGAAATTCCGGAGAAAATCTAATATATTCACGCCATCGAAGAAGGAGAAATACAACATGGGAGAGATGGGAGTGGGTAGAGAAATACCCGTCAAGCAGGGATATCTCTTCAAGAGGAGTAGCAAATCATTGAAGGAACGAAAGAAAAAGTACGTAACGCTGCTGGAGGACGGCCGATTGACCTATCACTCGAGCTTGCACGATTACATGAACGACACCAACGGCAAGGAGATATTGCTTCAGTACGTTACCGTGAAGGTGCCTGGAAAGACGCCGAAGGGTTCGAAATCAACACCGACTCAAGGTATCATCGTCCACATAGCCAAAGTTGCATAAGCATAATTTTCGTTCATCAACGGTATGGCAATAGCCGATTAGCTGGTTTCGATCGTCCAGCGATTTTGTAATTATTTCAATAAGACGGGTAAAATATGCCTGTATTCGTATCGAATGATATTTCCGGGAGCGTTTTACCCTATCAAACAATGTTTCTCGCAGACGACGGCTTCGAGTTCTCGATTATATCACTGGAGAACAAAACGTGGCACTTCGAGGCGAACAACGCGGACGATCGTGAGAGTTGGATCGCCGCTATCGAGCAGCAAATATTGTCGAGCTTGCAGAACAGCGACGGCGACAAGAAAAACGAGACCGAGGCTTTCAAGATGCACTGTATCAAGAACAAAGTGTCGGGCAATGATGCATGCGCCGATTGCGGGGCTGCCAGTAAGCCTCGTTCGCCAATCGCCCCTCTTTGAAAATGTGCACCAATGATCGTTCGCTAAACTCGCTCCTGTTTGTTTGTCTTTCAGACCCAGATTGGGCGAGTCTGAATCTTGGAGTGCTCGTGTGCATCGAGTGTTCAGGAATCCACAGAAACCTGGGATCTCATATATCGAAAGTGCGGTCCTTGGATCTCGACGATTGGTCGTAAGTAGGGTTACGATACAAATATGTAAGGTAAACGTCCCAACGATCGGCTACGTCGAAGTGGTCGGACAAAGCGTGCGTGCAAGAAATATGGAAATATGTACGATTCTTCATGCATGTATGGGGACTGAGACTGGTCCTTCAAGGTAGTCCTTGCTAATAGTGTTCACTTGGTAGAAGTTACAGGGAAATGAGAGGGAATTGCAAACACTTCTGGATGATATGAAAATCGTAAAGAAAATCAAGAATATTAAAGGTGCAGAAAAGATTAATTTTGCATAATAATAACCCTGATAGAGAAGCGCCACGAAAAGTAGCAATATTGGCGCTTGTCTATCAGGGAATTCCAAAATGATATTAACAAATTGATGAAAAATAAAATTGTTCAACAAATCTCCCGGAAACTTGACTTTTTTTTAATAAAAATAATTCGTTCACTTTGAGTACGTATGAATTTTTTTCAATTTTTTAAATTCACTTTGATTTTTTTTTTTTCTATGGGAAAGTCACAAAATTCATACATATTCAGAAAAATGAACGAATCATTTTCATTAAAAAAAAGTTAGGTTTCCCGGAGATCTGTTGAACAATTTTATTTTTCATCAATTTGTTAATTACATTTTGGAATCATTAATATGCTAAATTAATCTTTTCAGCACCTTCCATATGCTTGACTTTTTTTTCAGATTTTTATACCGTCGAGAAGCGTTTGCAATTCCCTCTCATTTCTCTAAAACTTATGCGAAGTGAACACTATTCGCAAGGACTACCTTAAATGTGGGGCCATTGGTACTTTTTACCTTATCAATGAGATGAGCAATTGAATTCTGATACATTTAAATTATCTATCAGAGCGGGTCAATTGAGCGTCATGTTAGCCCTGGGCAACGACATTGCTAACGGAGTTTGGGAATATTGCCTCAACGGAAAACAAAAGCCGACCTCCGAATCGTCGAGAGAAGAGAAGGAGCAGTGGATCCGATGGAAGTACGAGGAAAAGGCGTTTCTACCACCAACCAATCCGAATATTTCGCTTGGGAAATTACTGATCGATTCTGTTTGCCGGTGCGTAAACCACCGGATTACGTTTAAACAACACCCGCTGAAAATAATGCTCGGAACAAGCGTGAATGCTTTAGCGAAAAATTAATATACTCGAAACGAGTAATATACTATTGCCTAAAAGAACGTTAAAAATTTAAATCGTCAAAATTAATCGCAAAATTTATTGTAGGAAATTGCAAACTGAAATTTGCGGATTTCGTCGTTTTCAGGCAATGTTTAATTTATTCTCTACCGCTGATTACAAAACGAGCACTTATTTTACTTTCAGCGTGAGCGCCAAATTTAATGCCAAACATTGTAGAGTGTTAGTCCATACCCGTATCAAATTTAAGCTCGATGCCGCCATGTTTACTCGAATTATACCATTTTTAGTTATAAAAAAAATCAACATCCCGGAAAATCTTCAATTAGGCCTCAACCTTCATAAACATTGCACTGAATGAAGAGACGTGATCTTTCTACTAATGTAGCATATTTCAACCGATTATATCAATCCTTTTTTTTGAGTTATAGTTTGAAAAGATACAAACCTGTCACACACACACACACACACACACACATACACATACATCCAGACGCCAGGTAAAAATCACATTTCTCAACCTTTCAGACGAATTTAAGAAACTTGACACTAAAATCTATCTATATCCTTTTGGAAATCGAGCTTCCTCAATAATTTTCATATAATATATATTAATATAATATTAATTGATTCAAGCATTATTTTTCTTCGGGTTAATTCTTTTCTAAACGGAGGATTAATTGACTGAAGGATTTTTATTTTATTTTTTCCCCGGACGAACAGCGGCGACATGCGAGCATTCACGCTCTGCTTGGCGCGATGCAGTTACGAAGATATCAACATTTCGGTCAGCGCCGAGGACCTCCGAACTCCTTTGCATCTCGCTTGTGCGACCGGGAACCTGGCGATGGCTCAACTTTTGATCTGGGTAAAGCTCGGCTTTCGATAAATTTAAAAAAACTGCGTTTCACATTAAAAAAAAAAATTAACATCCTCTTAATTTTTCAGCACAAAGCAAATCCACAAAATCTCGATCACGAGGGACGAACATGCATGTCGTATGTGAGAGCTCTGGAGAGAACTCTCGACAACTCGTCCGACTCGATGGAGATGCAGAAGCTTTTGGAGGTATTGGAGCAGGCGAGTATTTCGAGCGTCGAAGAGACGGAGGCGACCCAGTATTAATTTCGTTCGGCCGAGTAAAGCGATGCCTCGATAGGTACGGGGTCGAGGCATTCACGAATTGCAACGAAAACTCGTTGAGAAAAATGCTTTTTTTTTTTTGACGAATTTATGAACTCGATTGATTCACATTAACCGATCAAAACCGAGGACGGCATATTCTCATCGATTTTTCTGTCGCACCAAACGTTTTTATTGCTCTACGTACTTATCGTGTCGGGCTAATCGTCGATCAGCCCGACTTTTATTTAAATGACGAAGTAAAAAAAAGAACGCTCGTAGCGCCATCGGGGCTCGAGTGCTTTTTTTTCTACGATGAAGAAACTCGCGAATTTAACCGTGTTATTCTTTGTGTATCCTCGAGCAGGATTTTTATTAACGTCTATGCCTGTAGTGTCTGTCTGAATAATTATTTCTTCGTCTCTCGTTCCGTCGGTATAAATTTCTTATCAATAGTTTCTGACTCGTCGGTTTTTAAATGGAAAAAAAAATTCAACGGTTCATTGTAATTTTTGTCGATTTACACGATTGTTCTTTCGTTACATTCGCAACTCTCCTGGTTAAGAATGAAGAAAAAAAAAAATATATATATAATAAAAATTGAACAAAAAGTATGTAGCAATACAAAGTTAGCCACTGGAGAGGCGTGAGAGGCGTACCGAGAAACGTCTGTGTAAGGTAGCACTGTATTATCCTAAACTCACTCGCGCGTGCACTTTAATAATTAATTCATTCTCACGAATGATGAATGTTTAATTGTGAGTAGTGAGTCAGCAATCAGTCCGCATGAATTATGCATGATATAGTTATATATATACATACATATATATATATATATACATATTATATATATAATGAAAGTGAAAGATCGAGGCAAGATAATCGAGTGTGCGCTGTCAATGACTGAGAAGTACAAAAGCACTCATGAATCTAGTTATATTTATACATTGAATGTATTCGAATTTATGCTTTTAAAATTCTCATGTTAAATGAAATATACAGTATGCGGTATTGTCTAACAGCCGTGTCGTGTCATAAATCGAGAGCTGACGTCGTTCAATCTTCGTTTTACACTTTTAAGCCGAGTCTTCTGCCGGGCTCCTTGTTAATCACTGTATACAATTTTTCCCCAAAATTAATTGTCAGTAATGTTTTTTTTTTTTTTTTTTTTTACATATTACTCGATCAAACATTGCCAAACAGATCGAAAAGTTTTCTCACCGCAGAACGGATAAACTCCCTCGGTGTGCATGGCGAAGTTTCCGCGGGCCGGAAACCGCAGAGTATCGAGTCCCATAACGGTGCACGAATCTGCGGTATCGCACTTTTCGTCGAGAATAAAATTTTCGTACTTGAGACTGGCGTAATCGGCGTGGTAACGAAATCCGAATATGCAGTTTTCGTTTATCGCGGCCGCCATGTACCGCGGTGCACGGGAGTGGCTGCAGGCCACCAAATTGTAGAGTACTTGAAGGGCAGAGATAAAATTAATCTTACGTTCGCGAACATGGTGTCCAGTAAAAAGTCTGTACGATATTCAAGGATATTCAAGGACGATTTTCAGGATATTTCCACGACATTTCCAGGGTGGTGTTGGGACATTTGTAAAAAATGAAAAAATGCATATCACGCGCGACCTACGAAATAACATTTAGTTCGATGACCGTCTTCGTTTACGTTGGAATCGGTTAAAAAAAAAAACTACTCACCATGCACGTATGTATATATGTATCTCAGGGACACTGTGATACACATTTTTGTAGGATGGTCGCTAGTAATATTAATTTTGAAACAAGCTCAAATTTGCGGGAAAATAATAAATCCAAGTACATTAGGTGAAAATCAAGGACATTTCAGGACTTTTTCAAGGACAGGTAGAATTCAAGGACAGTTCCAGGACTTCAAGGACGTCAAGTACCGCTGGACACTATGACTTGTTATGATCTTCATTTGTGCACGCGCGCGAAGACTCACCATTCATCTTCATTTTCGGTATATCCGAGAACTTTTTGTACATAAAGTTTTCACCGTCGAGAATGCAGTTGGGCTGATGCAGTCCGCCGTTCACGAAGAAGTCGACGTGGCCGACTCGCACGCTCATGCCCAAGCCCAGAAGAGGCAGGAACGGCCTGCCGTCCGTGTGGACAACGTCGATGAATTTCGCGTCTTTCTCGTCCAGTCTCACTGCCGGATGCCTGCCTTGGAAGCCCGGTTGTGCGGGATCGAGAGCTGAATCGAATTTCATAATTTAGAGGATTGCAGTTTATCATCAACGTTATTGTTGTGGTGGTAAAAAAAACCAACTGTGAAAGATTAATTCAAGCTCTACCGGTTATTCTACCGATTCCGGCAACGTTCTTGGCGGCATATGCCATTATGTGAGCTCCCAGACTGTGACCAAACAAATGGAAGGTAGACGGATCCGCGTCAGCCTCCGAAATCAAACGTTGGATAACTCTGAAATTATAACAACATTGAAAGAAAAATGCCAAGAAAAAAAAAAGTTTCTAAGGTAATAGTAGCGGACAGCCGGAGCCCACGTGAGTTCAGAGAGAATTTAGTGAGAATTGTGAACACTTCTCGTTGGTATAAAAATCTGAAAAAAAAGTCAAGCATATGGAAGGTGCTGAAAAGATTGATTTTGCATAATAATAATAATAATTCCAAAATGTTATTAACAAATGAATGAAAAAAAAAAATGGTTCAACAAATCCCCTGCAGATTAACTTTTTGTCCACATAATAACAATTTGTTGATCTTTTTGAATATGTATGAATTGTTTCAAAATATTGTGTAATTTTTGAAAATTACGTTTCTTTATTAACTAAAAACGCAATTTAAAAAAATTACACGAAATTCTGAAAAAATGCATACGTATTCAGAAAAATTAACAAATCGTTTTTATTTTTTTTAAACGTTAGGTTGCCGGGTGATTTGTTGGGAAATGTTTTTTTTTTTTCGTTAATTTGTTAATAACATTTTGGAAGTATTATTATGCAAAATCAATCTTTTCAGTACCTTCCATATGTTCCAGGTGTTCGCAATTCCTCTCTCAATTCTCTCTGAACTCACGTGGGCTCAGGCTGTCCGCAAGTGCCTCAATAAACGTCGACTGACCGATTCTAACAGGACGCTTTATTGCAAATTTTCTGTTACCTCTGTACTTCAGCACCGACGATTCTGGCGTTCGAGGCAGCTTGGCAATAATCGGTCGTCGAACCCGAAGCCCAGTCCACCGTGAACATGTTACCATCTGACTGAAGATCAATACGTCGTTAATAAAATGGCGGGAAAAAAGCCTACGATATTCGTAGAGTATTGACGAAGATCGGAGAACTGACTTTGGAGAGGATCGACTCGGTCAAATTCTTAAACCATGGGACAGTGCTGTCGCTGAAGTATCCGTGAGTGACGAAGTACGTTGGCTTGCGCTTGTCGAATTGAGGAGCGAGATTTATCGATGGCCATGTTCGCATGTACGTCCCGTTAAGATTATTTCTGAAAAACAAAACAGATATCGTAGCGTTACCGTGCCACCGTGTTGATCGAATCGAACAATCGTAATGTTACCTGTTGTGAAAGTAGAAAGTCGTGTTGACCTTCTGAGGATTCTGAGGTGCCGGAAAGAGTCTCAGCACCATCAACCACGGATAATCCATGGGGAAACATCCCAATTCGTCGTAGCACGTCGGCTCTGCGCAAGCTGTTAACGAAAGTCGTTTCATGCGATTTATCATGGCGATTTATTTTGATTTAACGTACGAGCTTCAACTTACGTACAGTCGCAGCGAGAAGTCCCAGCTGCAAAAACAATTGCCACACTACCTTCATTGTTTCCTGCACGATAGTAAAAAAAAAAAGAAAGAAATGGAATGAATTTATAGAAAAAAATCACCGATGATTTTGACACAATTGTGCGAACTGGAGCCTTTATATAGCAAGCATGGAGCTTCGCGAAAATGTTCCATTCAGTACAATGTTTAAACAGCTGCACTTAATGCATGACTCAATAGCTATCGAAATCCCCTCGATCAACACTTTCGCGATAGATTATTCGAAGCTTACCCGCATTCGTAGATTAAATTAACTTGGTAAATCATCAACGGGATTATCAAAAAATCGTCGACACTACTTATAATCGCATTAGAGCTTGTACAAAAGTGTATACAAAAATTTCTTATCGGTCACCCGCGCATTCCTCGCGGGAGATTCTGTACATGGGATATGTCTCGATCCAATTATAATATTTATCTTACATATGCAAAAAATTGTGCGTAATTTGCGTCAATTAATTTTTTACGAGCACGACGAAGAGATTGACACGATTGTACGAGTTCGAACTTTATGTAGCAAGCATAAAGCTTCGAAAAAACCTTCGGTCATTATAGTGTTTGAACAGCTTGACTTAATCGATAACTAGTGAAACTCCCTCGACCGACACTTTCGTCGGCTAATACATTCGCGATACGATTACTCGAGGTGCTCCCACATTCGTAGACTAAATGAATTTGTAAAATCGTTAACGGGATTATCGTAAAATCGTCGATGTACTTAGAATCGCATTAGAGCTTGTATAGAATTGTATACAAATTTATTATCGACCACCGACCTGTTCTCCACGGGAGATTCTGTACATGGGATCTGTCTCGATCCAATTATAATATTTATCTTACATATGCAAAAAATGTTGCGTAATTTGCGTCAATTAATTTTGTAAGAAGAGGAGACCGCCGCTGTGAGGTGAAAGCTTTCCTCTCCTTCGCTCGGATCGCCTGGAAATACAAACATCGATTGATTGCCGACAAATTGATTATCGTCAAACAATCGGTTTCTTATTCGAATAAACTGTGCTATCCAGCTAATTGATCATACCTGGAATATAAATATTCGGCGGAAATATGGGAACCTTGCTGTAGTGTGTTGTACTCGTAAATTTCGATGATCTCTGACTCGACGATAACGTGCCTCGCCAGGAGGTGGGAGATCTTTAATTAAAACGACAAATTAGCCATCGCCGGAAGTTAATTTTTCGTTGCTCCGAAACGAATGCTTACACTTTAGAGATTTCCTTGAGTATCGTGTTCGACCCTGGGGCTTTCAGAGTATAGATCGTGTTATCGAGCAAGTCAGCGAATGACTTTACCGGCGATTCGTCCGATGTGTACAGCCTCAGAGCGTAGTCGAAGAACGAATGTGACGTGTCCAGAAAACAATCCAAATTGTTCTGAACGAGGAGCAAAAACTCCAGACACAGATGGATTCGGGCCATGGTCATGAGTTTCGTTCTGAAAATACATTCAGCGTGTGTATCGACACATTCGGTTCGTAAGAAGTTTTTTTTTTTAACTCGACTACTAATTCTCAATGAAGCAGAAACGACGAACCGATATTTCTCCGCGCTGAACTCCCCGGTCGAAACTTTCGACAATTTTTGCCGCATGTCGTACAACTCGGCGAGATTCGCGCTCAGCAACAAATACGTGTAATCTCGACTCATTTTTTCCATACCCATGTCGATAACGAGCTCCAGAGGCAAACTTCCGGCCAACGAAGGTACAACGGCGTTCGAAGAGTTCAATTCTGATACGAGCTTGGCAAAGCGCGTCGAATCCGTTCCGTTAATCTGAAACAGCACAGTTGCATTATTTACAGTCCTGCGAAGAATCCGCTTGGCGAGTCTTATATGTATCTTGAAAAGTTGTTTATTCCTCCCAATTTTCAAGAATCCAGGCGGTCCCCCCAGAGGCTCGCAAGGCCCTGATTATCCCAAATTTTCCTGGACGATTCCCTCCCAGGCCCTGATTATTCCAAGTCCCTCTTGGGGCTCGTAAGTCCCTGATTAATGCAAGTTCTAGAAGACTTCCTCCCATGCGCCGATTACTCTAAGTCCCCCTAGGGACTGATCACTATTCCACGGTATGACGTCACTTCCGGTGGAGAAATGAGATTTTAAAACCGGACGTGACGTATTTCCGATAAATCTTACGGAAATTTAAATTTCCGATTTTAAAACACCATAGTCCATGTCCAGATAGCGCAAAAAAATGAGTTATCAAAAAGTGATCCCGATGGGTTCCATATCTCGGTCTGGACTTTATCAGAAAGTTACCACCCATCCAAAAAGGGAACTTTGAGACGTAGGATAGCTTATAGTTACCATCCGAACGGGCATATGTAACCCATTTGGATCACTGTTTCATACCAGAAATTTGTTCGCTACCTGAGTGGCAAGGGCGCGTACACCCCGAGTCACAATAACCTGCCCGTTGATAATAAATTCAATGAATAATGTACCTGAGGCTTGTAATTGTTTTCGACAATTGCCTCGAAGACCGTGTGTATGCAATCTGTCATTTGGGCGTAGTCGTTCGAGCCTATTACGAGCTGCCAGAGCTGATCGGAGAAATCGAGGTTTTGCCTCGACGATAGCTCGCTCAAGTAATTTCGCAAGAGCGCGTTATCGTCGAGGTCGGTGTCGTTCTCGAAAGGACGTTCTTTCGCCCGACCGGAACCGCTATCGTCGTCCTCGAAGGCATCGTCGCCGCACAACAGAAGGCTCAATTTTTCCATAATATTATCGAAGCCCTGCGAAAATGTATCACGGAATATACAGAAGGCTCAATTCGATGTACTCACAAATCCACCTTGTCAATAAATTATTTATACCTTGAGATACGGAGTGTCAAAATCGTTTGGAAATTTCAACGGCAGAACGCTGTATCTGCAGCTCAAATTTTTCTTTTGATACGATTCAAGGATCGACAGGTACTTGTTCAGCAGCAGCAGCTGATCCCACAATTCGCTCAATGGACTCGCGCTCCATCCTGCCGCGACTTCGAGTATCTGCGAAAAAAAAAAAATCTGTTAATCGTCCGATATCTCGCGCGTCTTGCGCCGAAGATGTTCGACTCACAAGGTGATACGACGCGGCTCTAACAGGCGGGAGAAAGGACAACGAGCTCCAGCTCAATTCCACGCCGAGATATCCCTCAAAGTCGCTTCTCCGCTTCTCAGACCAATCTATCGTCCTCCTGCTGGTCCCATAAAATTCGTACAAGCTGGATATCGAGACTCTCACCTGAAAGAGAGAAGAGACCGCCAAGTTTTTAGAATCATATTCATATTTATCTCATACAAATTATGAACGTTTATTATTATGGGCTTTAAGAAGCGCAGCCCATGGTTCGAAGTAGTCATGAATTACGACTACTTCGACATCGCTTCAACGATTGAAATGCCGAGTCTAGAATCTTATCGAAATTCGCCGAGTCTAGTATTCTCTTCGAAATTAGTGTCGTGTCGACTGCCCACTTCTTTTGAGAAAATTTAGTCTAGATGCACCACTGAGACCTACAAGGCAGACACAAACATTTCACGTTCCTATCTCTCGGACGATGTTGAGCGCTCGTTCGGCGCCTCGGAGAATTCCCTCTCTAGCTAATGATATAACAAGCTACACATTTTTGGAAGACCGATTGAGGAATTCAAAGCACCTCTGGGAAAATATATCCTTCACTACGGGTGATTTACCAGATGAAATTATTAGGGAAATAAATCAGGATCTGTTATTTACTTAAGATTTTCTATTAGCCTTATACTAATATTAGACGTGTATATCAAATTTACTAAGGGGGTAGTTCCCGTTAAATAAATAAATAAATAAATAAATAAAGCGTAATTTTTTTGAGTTATAAACTACAGAGTTTGTAGAAAGGAATTGGAATCTGCGTGATCCTGGGTGCCTTTGAGAAAAAACTTTGTGATCCTTAATCTGAACAATCTCCGCGTAAATTTTCTCCAGGAGAAAGATCAATCTCGCGTCAATCGTTTTCTTGACATTATTGAAATGTATTCTGGACATTATTGAAAGAAAGCCCACTGATATTGGGTGGAGCGATTTCAACGCGCGTATTGGTCATAGCAATGAGCTAAACGAAATCTCGCAGTTGACGATTTCAAAGGATATTCTACTTTATCTCTGCTAGTAGTTAAGTTCAATCTCTTGGCTCTCTCTCGGATTTACCAAAATCGACCCTATTCGTGTTTTTCTATGAGAAACTGTTCTTATGTTTATTGCATCCTATTTGTGCGTACCATTAAGGTCACCAATGTCTATTGTTTCTTAAAGGCTAATCTTTTTAGCCAATTTTTAAAAGGTCTTTACCTGAAACAAATAAATATTCTATTCTAAATAAATAAATAAATAACTTATGAACGTTATACGCACCTCTCTCTCAGGCACCAAGGACAAATTGCGATGTTCTCGCATCAGCGAAGAACAGTCAGTAATCTTTGAGTATCCCACAACGCCTCCGATGCATACTTTCATAGTAGAGAACCAACTTGCTTCGACGAATGTACCAATCAAAACTGTGTTCTCTTCGTCCAGTCCGTTACACAAGGCAAACAATGGCGATGTCCATTTACCACTTTCTTGTTCCAGGCATAAATTGAGAATAGTGCTGAAAATATTTTTTTTTTAATGTATGGTTGTACAAAAAAGAAACATCAATGTAATAACATAAAAATGGGTAATGAATGAACCGATATAGGTTGGTTATTCTCCTACCACACTTTTAGGCTCTCGTAATTTTTGCAACCATGGCTCTAGTTCTTAATAGCGCAAAACGATAAAATTTTTTTTTTTAAATTAAAAACGTTTGTACTGCGTTTTTGTATACTGAACACTATTTACAGATGTATATTGATATTAAAAGAGCTTGATCCATCCATGTTAATGAATAAATAAAAATTAACATAACATCCGAGTTTCTGACGATTCGCACCTTGCTTGTATCTTTCCCATAGGTAAGTGACTCTCCTCTATCCTGGACCAATTCCTGGTCTCGCCGATAATCGTTATATTGAACTGATCGTCTCCGAAGGAATGATAGAGGGGAGATCCGGTGACGTCGTGATCTGGAAAAGAAAACCATGGCCGGTCAAACGATTATTGAGCCGGAGCATCGATGCGCTCACCTGTTGCTTCCAAGGATGCATTCTTCAGGTCAGCTATCACGGGATTCTCTATCTTGATGGGTGTGACCGGTGTGACAATCTGCAAACGAAAAACGGTGAGCGAAAAAATTTGTTGCAGGACAACGAAAAATACATAATAATGTATTTCGGAGCAAGCATTTGAAACAAACATACTTTCTTGCAAACTAGTACGATAGCAGGTTCATCTCCCAGCTCCGGAAAGAGCCTATTTATATACGTGAAATTGGTGTTTTCGGCAACCGCTCCTGTATTATTTACGATACGTTCGACAATCGTTCTGTCACACATCTTTGTAATTAAGCGATGTGGTGTAGTTGTTTTCTTTCTTGTTCATTTATTTGAATCTGTCAGTTGTAAACGGAAGTGTCTCACCGACGCATGGCGGGTTCGCAAACGCACATCGCAGCCAGCGACATCGCGCGCCGAATAATTGTATACCTTGGGAAAAAGTCGGTGTCTGCATGGCCGACGTTCGTATTTCCCAGGGTCGAAAAAAAACTCCTTTTTTTCAATCGGCTTGCGCCGGAGATTTTAAACGATTTGTATAGTATTCAGCTAGGACGCATCACTGGAAGTATGTATTGAAACGTTTCTTTGACCGAATTGTTTCTTATCGTCGAGAAAGTGGACTATGTTTTTCTTTTTCTTTAATCGCGAGGGTACATGTCGGCTTGCGGATTTCGAAGACTAAAAGTTAAGTTCCCAAATCGCTTTCCCTATTTTCTCCGTAATGGTTGATGCTTCGACCAAAATCAAATTAGGTTTTTGTAGCCAATAGATATAAGTATGAAAACCTAATTTGCTTTTGCTCGTCGTATCAATCGTTTTGGAGAAAACAAGGAAGGCGATTTGTTACCCACTGAGTCTGTACCACATGCCCTTAAGGCCATGTGAAAGATGTACCACGTGACATATGACCCTGATAGACAAGCGGCACGAAAAGTAGCAGTTGGCGAAATAATTGCGCCATGTGGCGCACATGTCGCAAATGTCGCGCCAATATTGCTACTTTTCATGGGGCCTGTCTATCAGGGGAGTGCGAGGAAGACGGATGCATTTTTCGAATCAATGCCATTTAAAACCGGTTGACGTTTCGGATTAAACGGAAGGATCATCGGACGCGGCATTAAATTGTACTTCCGCTAATGCTTTGCTTTTTCCCGAAAAGTCTACGGTCTCTGAATCGCATTCATTACAGATTTTTGTTACCGACTGAGGCGTTTCACATTAAGCCTGTTGGAAGCCAATGCATTCGGAGCTGTAGTGCGTTGGGGAATTTCGTGCAGGATTGTGTTGGCAATGGGACTTGATTTGCAATCGAGCACCTGCTATCACCCGGTCACGTACAGTATTTTTACAGTAAAAATATGGTAAAATTGCAAGTCACATTTCCGCTCGCATCTCTATTCGAGCCGTTAGTTGGCTCGACCGAATGGACGGTTCAAAAGTTTCCGCTCGCGAGTTTCTCGTCGATCCGTGCGGAGGGCACGGGCCAATGATCGCAGCGAAATAATTCTCCCGGGGTTCTGTAGAACCATCACCATTGGCCGAGAAAGATTAAGCGTCTGGGAGTACGCGTTCGGATCATCGTGTGTGATATCTCGGGTGCCAGAAGAAAACGGGATGGGCAGGGTGTTGCGGGGCTGCGACTACCACTACTAACACACTTTTCTCCCCCGAGAGAGAGGTGTATTCGCGTTCGACTCGTTGTTGTTGTCAGTCAAGATAACTCGCGTAAGAACGTAGTACGGAACGCCAGGGAGAGCCGAACGTTCGTCTCGCGTTTGCGCCGCGAGTGTTGAGAAATCATCGATAATGTCAATACTTCGGTAAAAAAAAAAAAAAAAAACACGCACAAAAAAAAAAACAATTTTTTCACAAGAAAAGTAACAGTGATGCTGTGAGAGAACGGACAAACGAAAAAAAAGAACTGAAACGTACAACACCAAAAATAACGCTAAGGAGGTTTTCGGGTGAAGTAGTAATCGCAGTGATGATACGGGATCTTCGGTGGCAGTGATAAAGCGCGAATCGAAGGCATCGGAAAAGGTGCAGCAGCAGAAGCGGGCAGCGGCGTTGTATCGCTGAGCCAGTAGGAGCAACATAAGCGTCACGGGGAAAGAAAAAAAGGAAATAAAAAAAAAAAGAAAAAATCATCACAAGCTAAAACGAGGTACGCGGGGGCAGTCGGGGGGAGGGGGGGGGGGAACGGTGTTCGTAAGATTATTATGAAAAAGTCGAGCAAACACCGAACGGGTGTGGGTAACATTTCGACGGTGTGCCTGTCCGAGGCGAAGTCGGACAGAGGCGACGCGCAGGATAATCTTACGACTTTTTACATGAAGGAGCAAGATATACCCGAGTATCTCGAGGACTGCGGTCTAACGACTTGCTCCGCCGGCGTCGAAATGCCGGAGGCCTGCGATTTAATGCGCGACGCGAAGGATCATCAGCATCACACGAAGGAGAAAAAATTGTCGACCGCCTCTATATCGACGGCCGACACGAAGAAGACCGTGACCGTGAAGCATCCCGAGTCGAACAAGCCGAAGCCAACGGCCAAAAAGTCGAAGCCCATACAGGCCGATCTGGACGTTGCCAAGGAATTCATAAGATGCAGGGACGATTGCGTTACGCGATTGGATCTCAGCAAATCGAGTATAACCAATCTTCCGAGCACAGTTCGCGATCTGTCGCTGCTCGAGGAGTTTTATCTTTACGGCAACAAACTCTCGACTCTGCCGCCCGAAATCGGATGTCTAACGAATCTTAAGACGTTGGCGCTCAGCGAGAATTCGCTAACGAGTCTTCCCGACACACTCGAGAATCTCAGACACCTCAAGGTTCTCGATCTAAGGCACAACAAGCTGAACGAGATACCCGACGTAGTCTACAAACTAACGTCGCTGACGACCCTCTTCCTGCGCTTCAATCGCGTCAGATACGTCAGCGAGAATATCCGAAATTTGACTAATCTGACTATGCTGAGCCTCAGGGAGAACAAGATAAGAGGGCTTCCGGCGGGCATAGGCAGACTCGTAAATCTCATAACGTTCGACGTTTCGCACAATCACCTCGAACACCTGCCGGAGGAGATAGGCAACTGCGTTCAACTCTCGACTCTCGATCTCCAGCATAACGAGCTACTGGACATACCAGAGACGATTGGAAATTTGGTCGCCGTGACCAGGCTAGGTCTGAGGTACAATCGTCTCTCAGCTATTCCCAAGTCTCTGGCGAATTGCAGACTCATGGACGAATTCAGCGTAGAGGGCAATCAGGTTTCGCAATTGCCCGAGGGTCTGCTCTCGAGCCTCTCAGATCTTACGACTATAACTCTATCGAGAAACTCCTTCGCCGCCTATCCATCCGGCGGTCCGTCCCAATTCACGAACGTTTACTCGATAAATTTGGAACACAATCAGATAGACAAAATACCGTACGGAATATTCTCTAGGGCAAAGAATCTTACGAAGCTCAACATGAAGGAGAATCAGTTGACCGCCCTGCCGCTCGACATCGGCACTTGGTCCAACATGGTGGAGCTCAATCTTGGCACCAATCAGCTGACAAAGATTCCCGACGACGTGCAGTGCCTCCAGAGCCTCGAGATTCTTATATTGTCGAACAACCTGTTGAAACGCATTCCTGCCAGTATATCGAATCTAAGGAAACTTAGGGTTCTCGATCTCGAGGAGAACAAGATCGAGTCGCTGCCGAACGAGATCGGGTTTCTTCGGGATTTGCAAAAATTGATACTACAGTCGAATCAGGTTACCTCGCTGCCCCGGGCCATCGGCCATTTGGTTAATCTCACTCATCTCAGCGTCGGTGAGAACAATCTCAATTATCTGCCGGAGGAAATCGGTACACTTGAGAATCTCGACTCTCTGTACATAAACGACAACGCCAATCTTCACAATTTACCTTTCGAGCTCGCGCTTTGCACGAATCTCAGTATTATGTCGATCGAGAATTGTCCGCTTTCGCAGATACCCGCCGAAATCGTTTCCGGCGGTCCGTCGCTCGTTATACAGTATCTCAAGATGCAAGGACCCTATCGGGCCATGTAACGCAATTAGACGGGGGCTGAGAGCAGTACGCGCGTTAAAATTCCGTCTTTTTATTCGATAATACGAAATTTCTTTCGTTACCTTCGTCGCTCGCGTCGATGAGCGTCGCGGGGCGGGAGGGGGGAGACAAGACAAAAAAAAATTGCATTATTTTCGAGGCGCTCTCTCGCACGTCGATGCGTTTGTTGGATTATTATTACATATTGTTATTATTATTATTATTATCATTATTAATATACCTGGCATATCGGTAAACGATAGACGCGATACTGCAAATGCTCTTGAAGTATATAGATTGAGGTGAGGAGGAAAAAAAAAAAGAAAAAAACAAAAAAGTTATCTATGCGGAAAGATTCTTCCGCGGAATCATTGACGCACTTGTATATCTGTGGAGAAAAGAAACATGAGAAAAAAAAAAAAACTACGGAACGGATCGATCGAACGATCTGTAAGTACGCGACGATCTTTATCGCTGAATGACGCGTTATATTTCAAGACAATAGAAGCGTTCGGATGTAAGATCAGTTCTCGTCAATTCTGCCTGCATTATCATGATCCTCCTTGTACGTTCATCGCGGAAGACTAAACTGTGCGCGCGTCACTGTGTGTCTCTGTGTGTGTGCGTGTGTTTTGTGCGTAAGCCTGAAGCGTGCGATTGGGAATGTATATCGAAGGGACGAACGCATCACCCTCGGCCCCCCATTAAAAGGAAAAAAAACTAAAAAAATCATACAGGAGGATAAGGAAAGGTGCCAATCGTGTGTCAATGTGAAAATATTTTCTCACCAATTCTATGTGCACATGCTGCGTTAAACGCAACGCATAACTATATACATTGGCGTACATAAATAAAATATAATTATATGTATGTATATCGAATATATATATGTATATATTTGATATATATATGTGTGTCGAATTGACTAACTCCGTTCGAGCCATTCAGATAGCGATATCGATTGCAAAAGGCAATTCCATTTTACCATCTAAAGTTTATCGTCATATCTTCCTCCGCCACAAGAAAAAGCTTGAGTCAAGAAAAAAAAGAAATACACTTCTACGACAATTTTTTTTTTTTTTTTTTTTCAACCGTCACACTTGTTGTTTTGCATAATTGGATTAATGACGTTGAAAAAAAAAAAAAAAGTGAGAGGCGGGACTCCACGAGTTTTTTTTAGAATGTCTGACTAAATTATACTCGTTCTCTTGTCGGACACGTATGTAACCCAATTACGAACAGGCTTTGGGCTGACTCGTTCACGACCTTCCACCACGTCTGCTAAACAAATAGTTCCGCTGATTTTTATTATATATGTATATACATGTGTATGAGGGAGGCGAGTGTGCTCTTCCGCGTTAAAAGAAAAACAAAACAAAAAAGTAGGTGAGAGGGCGAAGGAGTGACCACTTTGGCCGTCGGATTATTAATAAGTCAGGGGAATATAAGTAACGGTCGAGACAGCGCCGACGAAAATTCGCTTAATTACGGGCGCGCCCGACGCGTACGTTTACAGTTTTGTAATATTATCGTTGAATTACGATGGTTATTAATGAGAATACGAGGAATTGTCGGCGAAACAGCACGTGACTGACGGACATTTTGTATCGCTCGTTCCGACAGCGTTTTTTAGCTCCGAAGCGGGCTGTAAATTGAAAAAAGTAAAAAAGAAACATCTCCGGCGGCGCAAAGTATAAACCACTCGGTCCAGACAATGCTGTGAGAATTTTCACGCTATTTCCAACGTTAAACGTAGCTTATTAAAATACCGTTAAACTAGCTTCGAGACGAAATATTTTGTTATACATAAACGCAAGCCATTTTTCTATATGTACCTGCATTTTCAAATCGTTGGAACGCTATATGTATGTAATTGTTACATAAACGGAGCCTTATCTTCAAAAGTTAAAACGACAAAGGAAAAAAAAAAAAGAAAAGAAAAGAAAATGAGGAAAAAAACAATATATAATCTACGTGTATCTTCCCCCGACGATTGCTCCTTGCATTTTTCTTTAACTTCGTACGACACCGCGGAAAAGTGAGAGAGATAAGTGTTTTTTTTTTTTTTTTTTTTTTGTAATATACGTAATTTCTAGTTGGTAAGCAAATTTTCTTGTGGGCTAAGGGAGAGCATTGTTTTTTTTTTATGTAAATTTTACAATCGATGTATTAACGGAGATGAGAGACAGCGCGAGCCGGCAAGGTCGCACCCGCGAGACTATATCTTGGACGCGCTTCGCACAGATCGCAAGGAGATATGTAAACGCACAACTCTTCCTTTTATTTTTAATCTATAATACCCCATTAGTTTCCACGTATGATAATTAGTCCAAGTACTTTAACTGATCCCGCAGTGCGAGATAATATTATATCGAGTTATTATTCGACTCTCTCGCGACGCAGATTCACAAGGTGCAATCGAAATGTGCAAATGAAGTGAAAAACGATAGAGCTCCAAAAAAAAAAAAAAAAAAAATGGAAAGTTTTAAAGAGTTTAATTATTATCGTCGTGCCGCTCCACGATAAACAGTGTGAATATTCTTCCAAGTTACGCACATTTAAAAAATGAGTTATTCGACACACACACACACATATTAGCGCGCGCATGCACGCTCACACACACACACACACACACACGCACACGCACACGCACACGCACACGCACACGCACACGCACACGCACACGCACACGCACACGCACACGCACACGCACACGCACACGCACACGCACACGCACACGCACACGCACACGCACACGCACACGCACACGCACACGCACACGCACACGCACACGCACACGCACACGCACACGCACACGCACACGCACACGCACACGCACACGCACACGCACACGCACACGCACACGCACACGCACACGCACGCACGCACGCACGCACGCACGCACGCACGCACAAACATTCACACTCGATCAGACACACACAGCCCTTTTTAGCGACTATATCCCTTTATGGTTCAGCTCGACCTGCAATCGAAACTCCGTGTACAATTATTATGTATTTTATCTAAAAATCGAGATCCCTTCCTTCATTCTTCCTGCACTAGATTCAGTTGCTGTTTTCTATCACGATTCTTTAAACGTCTCGTGTAAAAAAAAAAAAGTATTTTTTATATGACGACGATGGGTCGAGAACAATTGTTGCCGATTACTGTAGTGATTGATATTTATCCCGCTCGACAAACGCTTACTCGTACCACTGTTTCGGTTTTAAAACTCGGCAAAAAAAAAAAAAAAAAGAAACAACAACAAATATGTACTCGTAGATTATTAATTCTGTAGCGAAAGAATCGAAGACAAAAAAGTGTTACTTATATTGCGGCATCGATTGTCGAAGATAAGTTCAGAGTGCCATTAGTCGTATTCGTATTGTGTAAACCGTTTCACAGACCGTTTAGAGATAGAGCGATGCCTCCTCCCGAATCCCTCCTTGTCCCCTCGTTTGCCGCTCTCGTACATTGTTCGTCTTTTTGATATAGAGATTTAAAGAAGAAATGAAAAAAAAAAAAAAAAAAAAAATGATTGTCCTCACATTCAATGAGCAACGGTGCGAATCACCGGAGAAAAATTTATTCCAACAGAAAGTTCGAACAGACGATAAAATAAATCGCGAAACGATTCCTATAAATCATGAGAACCCCGTTGAGTAGCCTGTCGGGCGCAAAGTTGTGTGTATAATTTAACGATATGTAATATTAATGTAACTCAGTGTATATTGAAACAACAACACAACAACAAAAGATAAATATTACTGTATAAATATTTCTAAATATACAGATGTACTAAAAAAAAAACGAAACAAATTAGAATTCTTTTACTCACCTTTGACGCGAAACTCTACAGATTGTTGATAACGATCTTTTGTGCCGATGATTAAAGGACAAGCTTGTTATCAATCGTCTCGACTTGCACAACCTTTGTCCGCCAATTTTGGCGAAATGGAACTTTCCGTCTCCGAGAATTTTCACCTCTTGATCGCTGCTTTATTCTGGTCTTGATCTTCTCTAAAATAAAATTAAGAGAAGAAAAAAAGCTGGAATTAAGTTCCTGTTCATCCAGCAGCGATAGCAGCAGCTTCAGCGATTCTTCCAACTCCTCTTCGGATAATTAATCCTCCAGTAAGAGCGCTTCGGGCTGTAGAAGTAGCGACGATGCACAACGAAAAAATCTCATAGAGGTTGAGAAAGTCAATAAAAAAAATATGAACGCAAGAATACGAAGGCGTTTAATAGTACACGCTTATTTTGTTATCGGAGCAATCGGTACCACTGGCGAGAAGAAATATTAATGTTTTGCTTCCTCATAGAGGAAGCTTCGTTTTTTTTTAATCATTCAGCGTTGATCGCGATTTTGCCTACAAAGCTCCTGTGGTTAAAATAATTGTTTTATTATCGTAAAATCGGATTATCATGTCGTAAAAGTGTTTAATTCACTGAGGTAAAAGTTGGTGATTTAAAAGAAATGTATTAAAAAAAATTTACGGAAGAAAAAGAAGGTGGAATCCAGTTCCAGTGGCTCGGGTTTTGCCCAGCAGCAGCTCCAGTGATTCTTCTAACTCCTCTTCGGACAGTCATTTCTTCAAATGAGAACGATTCGAGCAGCAGCAGCAGCGGTAGCGGCGGTGAGCGACGAAAAAAATCTTTTAAGGGTTGCAAGACAATTTTAAAAATATGGATACAAGAATAGTAATGCGTTTGATGGTACGCGTTTATTTTGTTATCGGAGCAATCGGTGTCGCTGTCGAGAATAAATATTAATTTTTTAAAAATAATTTGCGTCATCCGCGACTTTGCCTATAAAGCTCCTGTGAATCTCGACGTGAAAACTTCGACGTGAAATCTTCTAAAGATGATTGATAACGATGATTTAAAAAAAAAGCTTATCAGTCGCGTCGAATTGCCCAACCTATGTCCGCCAATTTTCGGGAAATTGCACTCTCCCTCTTCACCGAGAACTTTGGCTTCTTGATTCTTGATTCTGCTGCATTATTCTCTTCTCGGGCGATCAGCTCCGCCGCCGTCACGAAATCTTCATTATCGGTCACAGGGAGAGGCGTCAGGAAGAGCCGCGACCATTCTCCGGACTTTACTTCCTCTATCACCTGAATCTGAATATCCAACGCCGAAACTTCGTCCCGATACTTATCTATTTCTTTCAACAAGCTGCAAAACAAAAGTATATAAATAAACATTCACACGAAACAGGGAAATGCGCAGAGGACAACATTTTAAAGAAGAAATCCATAAAATAAAATAAAAAAATTTTAATTAAAAATATGAAAAATACTGAATAATCTTCGGATCCATCTCGCGATACGATTCGGCTATGTTCAGCTGAAGCTTCGCCTGCAATAAGTTCTCCTCGAGACCGAGGCTGTGAGCTTTTTTCTCAGCGAGCTGTTTTTTCAGCTTATCGACGTCGCTCCTCAATTTCACAACTTCCGGATGTCGTTCATCGTCGATCTCCACAGATTTACGATGATTGCGCTTCGGCATGTCCAAGTACTTGTTTAACAGATCTGTGAGATCGTTAACCGCCGAAAACTTCCACACTCGATCGCAAAAATCATTCATCTTCGTCCATTTTTGATATTGCAATTCTTCCTAAAACATGAAAAAAGATTCGCCACATTATTTGTTCGTACCATGATCGATTAAGGTAGTCCTTGCGAGTAGTGTTCACTTCACGTAAATTTCAGAGAAATGAGAGGGGATTGCAAACACTTCTGGATGATATAAAAATCTGAAAAAAATCAAGCATATTAAAGGTGCTTAAAAGATTCATTTTGCATAACAATAATCCGAAAAAGTGATTAACAAATTGATGTAAAATAAAATTGTTCAACTAATCAATTGTTCAAGAAATCTTCTGGAAACCTAACTTTTTTTTTATGAAAGTGCTTCGTACACTTTTCTGAATACGTATGAATTTTTTCAGATTTTTTAATTCACTTTGAATTTTTTTTTACATGAGAAAAACGTGTAGAAAGTCACAAAATTCAAACTGAATTAAAAAATCTGTAAAAATTCATACGTATTGAGAAAAATGAAGGCATCATTTTCATTTGAAAAAAGTTAGGTTTCCGGGGGATTTGTTGAACAATTTAATTTTTCATCAATTTGCTAACAATATTTAAAAATTATTATTGTGCAAAATTAATCTTTTCAGTACATTTAATATGCTTGACTTTTTTCAGATTTTTATACCATCGAGAAGTCTTTGCAATTCCCTCTCATTTATCTGAAACCTATGCGAAGTAAACAATATTCGCAAGGACGACCTTAAGGATGTTTGAGCCGAAACCGCAGGAGAGGAACGGGAAATGGACTCAGCTGACCGCGTTAGTCAGTGTGCGAGTGAGAAACGCATCAAAGCAAGTGGTTAGAAAGAGATAGAGTCTTTCGTTTCTTGAATTTATCTCAGAAACAAAACCATTAATCTTATTGGAATTTGGACACAATCTGTCTGATAATATGCTCTTCGGTGTGGTAAGTTTTTTATTCGAATCTTTTTCTTCAAGTTCTGTCGTTACCGACCGGTTTCCGAAACGTTTACACGGTGCCTTATGTAGCTTTGTAGGCGCATTACCAAAAAACTGCATGGTCAAAAAGTCTGAAAAAATTGCAAACGATTCAGTGTATCTTTGTCCGCAAAGTAGCAAAGTTTTATAGCGATCGAACAAAAACGCATTTTGGCCCAAATATGCTTAAAAGTTCGTAAGCATGACGCGTCGGATCACCAATTTGCGCTTATGTTCGGCGACTTCTTTCTCCCTAGTTCGTAGTTTAAGTCCGGTCTCTCGAGCCATGACCTCGAGCAGTTCGAGCTCGAAGATTTTGTTCGTCAACTTTTCCGTCGCTTTTTCGATCGCGTAATCCTTGCGTTTCTCGTCCTCGGTTCTGGCGTCGGCGAGATTGGACCTCGATGTCTTGCCGTGCGGGTATTCCATGTCCAACGGCAATGTTTATCATTAAAAATTTCCCAGCGAAAGTCAACCTCTATTCTAGCGACAGTAACAATAGTCGACGCTTTTATACCAATCACAAGAATTCGAATAGCTCGTCGACGCTTAACAGCGCCAACTCTCGGCCCGCGAAGGAAACAATCCGACGATTGACGATTATGGTTGTTTGTAGACGTTCGTTGTTATAATTTATTACACGCACAAATCTGACAGAGAGATGTATCCGAACGGTGTGAAACTCATGAAAAAAACGTAAGTAAATTAGCTCTAAAAATTTCGAGGAGTCTTTACCGACGAAATTTGTTTCGATTAATTATCGTGTAAACAACGTTTGCCTCGGAGGTTAAGCCTTCGACTCTACGAACGTCGACGAACCGCGGGAATGACAACTGCGGGTCAAGGAGATCGATGGAACGTAGAATAATTTTTCTTATAATTAATTGTTGCGTTACAGAAATCCGTATCCACAAGGAATGCGATGTCAAAAATGTCTGGAAATGGGACACTGGAGTTACGAGTGTAAGGGAAAGAGGAAATACGTTCACAGATCTTCGCGCACAGTACAGTTGAAAAAAGCTCTGAAGGACAGAGAGGAAAACAAAACGTATGTTATTAATTGAGAAACTTTTTTTTACCGAGTTTGCTAAAATAAGCAAACTTCTTGCGTGCAGCAATACAGAAGAAAAATCGTCTATTATTGATGAATAATCATTATTAATATGTGCACATGCACAGTACTGTTTTATTACTCCCTACCCTGTCGAAACATTTTACCGTCCTGCACCGTTCATTTCACCAAGGTTCCCTCGCACACATTGTAAACCGCAAGCGGACGTTGATGGAACGTTGCAGCAACGGTGAAATTGTTCCCGGGAACAATTTCACCATGTACGCTACATGGGAGGGAGTGGATTTTCTCCTCGTGTGATTTCTGCCCTCTTCGCTGGGGCAGCAAACTTCACACTTGGCAAAAATCGCACACATCCCTCCCTTATAGCATGATTATGGTGTCCAGTGGTCCTTAAAATCGTTGAAGTCCTTGAAAAAGTCCTGGAATGTCCCCCAATTTTCCCTGTCTTTGACAAAGTCCTGGAATGTCCTTGAATTTTCTATTTCCCCGCAAATTTGAGCTTATTTCAAAATGTATATTTTCTTAAAAAAATGAGTATCCCAGTTTCTCTGAGATACATATATACATTTGCGCACAGTCAGTAGTTTTTTTTTTTTACCCGACTCCAACATAAACGAAAACTGTTATCGAACTAAATGTTATGTCGTACGTCGCGCGCGACATGCAAATTTTCATTTTTTTTTATAAATGTCCCCACCAAACCTGGAAATATCCTTGAATTTCGTACGGACTTTATACTGGACACCATGATAATATACTATTACCATCCTCGCAGGCGCTTTAATTCTATGTCGTTAAATTTTTCATCTTCGCAGAGAACAAAAGAAGAAACCAGAGATAAAGAAGCAACGGAAGAAAAAGAAGGTGGAATCAAGTTCCAGCGACTCGGGTTCGTCCAGCAGCTCCAGCAGCAGCTCCAGCGACTCTTCTGACTCCTCTTCGGACAGTGATTCCTCCAGTGACAGCGATTCAAGCAGTAGCTCAAGCAGTAGCTCAAGCAGCGGCAGCAGTAGCAGCAGCAGCAGTAGCGGCGGCGCGCGACGAAAAAAATCTCATAAGGGTTGAAGGACAATTTAAAAAATATATAAACTCAATAATATTAAGGGGTTTGACTGTACACGTTTGTTTTGTTATCGGAGCGATCGGTGCCACTGGTGAGAATAAATATTAATGTTTTTTTATAATTCTGTGTCAACCGCGATTTCGCCTATGAAATCTCCTGTGGTTAAAATAATTGTTTCATTACCACGAAACTGAGAATTAAGCTGTTGTAAAAAAGTATTTATTTCACTGAGGTATAGATCGGTAATTTCTTTTTCAAAAAGTCGTTTATCGATATTATCGCAATACTTCGTATTCTTCAATCGTCCACAGCTTCGGGAAGTATTTGCACGATAACTTTGCGTTTGGCGTCGTACGTGAAATTGTTGCTCTTGAATATGTCGCTCTCGTAGAACGGCGCCAAATTGTGCACATCAATTTGTTTGGCCTGTGAGAATCGTGGGAAAAGATCGTTAATAACAATTTTTTTTTAATTCGAATTATACGACAGAGGCTTTCTCGCGCGGCAGATCTTACCCGATCCAGAAGATCCTTCTCGCTGACTTCGATAGTCGTAACGCGCTGACCCCGTATGGCTCTTTGAAATGCCAGAGTATCGAGAGTTATCTGACGGAGTATGTAGTACAGCAGTTCGCTGTGATCCTTTTTGTAAGTCAGATATTTCTGGAACGTCTGAAATTCAAAGGGGTTTAAAGGTCAGTAGGTCGGGTTTGCGGTTGTTCAGCATCGTCCAGGTAGAGAAAAGACATCTGTTATGAAAAAGTGATCTAAATGGGTTTACATATCCAGGTAGCAAAGACATCAGGTACGAAAAAGTTATCGAAATGGGTTACATATGTCCGTCCGGTTAACTTATAAACGTCGAATATCTTCGAGGTAGGATGAATATGAGGTAGGATTAATATGAGGTAGGATTAATATGAGGTAGGATTAATATGAGGTAGGATTAATATGAGGTAGGATTAATATGAGGTAGGATTAATATGAGGTAGGATTAATATGAGGTAGGATTAATATGAGGTAGGATTAATATGAGGTAGGATTAATATGAGGTAGGATTAATATGAGGTAGGATTAATATGAGGTAGGATTAATATGAGGTAGGATTAATATGAGGTAGGATTAATATGAGGTAGGATTAATATGAGGTAGGATTAATATGAGGTAGGATTAATATGAGGTAGGATTAATATGAGGTAGGATTAATAAGAGGTAGGATTAATATGAGGTAGATTTAATATGAGGCAGGATTAATATGAGGTAGGATTAATATAAGGTAGGGTTAATAGGAGTAAGGGTTAATAGGAGTAAGGGTTAATAGGAGTAAGGATTAATAGGAGTAAGGATTAATAGGAGTAAGGATTAATATGAGGTAGGATTAATATGAGGTAGGATTAATATGAGGTAGGATTAATATGAGGTAGGATTAATATGAGGTAGGATTAATATGAGGTAGGATTAATATGAGGTAGGATTAATATGAGGTAGGATTAATATGAGGTAGGATTAATATGAGGTAGGATTAATATGAGGTAGGATTAATACAACATCCAAAAGTTAACTTTTGGACGTCAAATAGCTTCGACGTAGGATATGTCCGTCCGGATGCCAACTATAAGCTATCCTATGTCCAATAGTGAACTTTTGGGCGTACGATAGTTCGGACATAGGATATGTCCATCCGGATGGTAAATTGGCTATCCCACGTCCAAACGTTACATTTTTGGATGGGTGGTAACTTTCGAAGATCACTTTTTGATAATTAATTTTGTTGTGCTACCCAGTCGTACTCGCATTGTTGTGAATAATGGAAGATACTCACTTGTCGCATGCTCTTCATCACCGAATACTTCTGGGTATCAACGAAACTGTCGAGGGCCATTCTTATCGCGAGATTAACGTCCTCCTCGCGTACGTGATCGCGCAGATGCATCTTCGCGCTGGCTTCGGACATGCGAATTATACTCTCGATGTGTCGAACTGTTATTGGTAGACTTCCGGTTGCCTGTTGTTCAAACATTTGTCAGTACAATTTTTTTTGAAACCTTCCCGCGAACTTCGAATTATCTCTAGGAAAACGTGCGAACACTCACGAGACTCTCCTGCCTGAGCTGACTGTACAGTTTCGCTACTTTGTCCTGATCGATATTCGTCAATTTCGGATGAACGTTTTGCTTAGCGTATACGATATATTTCTTCAAAAGTTCTTGCGGTATGGTGATGTCGTTCGAGCCGACTTCCGGCTCGGCGGCCATGGTCTTCTCCAAATTCGCCGGGTGATGTTTGATGTGAGAGTTCACGACGAATTTCGCCAAGTGCCTGTCCTGCATGGGATCAACTTCGTCCTTGACTATGCAGAGAATGTCGAAACGAGAGATAATCGGCTCCGAGAGATCCACCTGATAGAGCGCGAAAATTATTAATCGTATACCGACGAATGACAAAATATCGAGTCCGGCGAGATTAAATGTGTTCGACGAGTGCTCACGTTTTCGGCGAACGTCATACTGGCGTCGTAACGACCACCGATGGGATTCGACGCGGCGATTACCGAACATCTTGCGTGTAGCGAAGTCACGATTCCGGCTTTCGATATCGAGATACTCTGTTGTTCCATGGCTTCGTGGATGGACGTTCTGTCCTGATCGTTCATCTATGAGACGCAAAGAATTTTTTGTTTAAATGTACATCCATCGATGATTTATTTATTATCCTGAAGATATCTGCATGACATCAAATTTCATCTTTGGCAAGTTTGTGCGAGTGCACCGCTTTAGGGACAAAAATTTTTCACTTTTAGGATTTTATTCTCCAAGTGAACATTCTCGAGTGAAATTTGTGCGATACAAAACACAGCCGTTACAACTTGTTGAAATGTAGTCTCGTGCTGATATCTTCACGGTGATGTTTATTTACGTGGGTAGAGCCAGCCGGTTACCTTGTCGAACTCGTCGATCAGACAAACACCGTGATCGGCGAGCACCAGAGCTCCGGCTTCGAGAGTCCACTCCCTCGTGGTCGGTGATCTTCTCACGTAGGCTGTCAGACCGACTGCCGAGGCACCCTGTCCCGTTGTGAATACCGCTCGAGGCGCTACTTTCTCCGTGTACTTCAAAAATTGCGATTTCGCTGTTCCCGGATCGCCGCACAGCAGGACGTTGATGTCGCCTCTGATCTTGTGCTTGTTTCCTGTCGACGATTGAACATTTTATAATCGATCTTTATTCATTCGTCGGACGATTTTGATCTTGAGATTGAGGAGTCCCACATTATTTTCGCTTAAACTTCAATTGAGTAGAACGCACTTCTTCTAAATCGTTAATCTTTCGATTTAAACAAATTTCGGCAAAATAATGTGACTCCGATTGAGAAGAGACGTGAACTGTACCGGGATTCTTCGACTCGCCGCCAAATATCGCGAGCGCCAGTGCCCGCTTGATGTCATCGTGGCCGTAGATCGAGGGACCGATACTCGCGACTATCCTATCGGCGATTCTGTGATCTTTGCTCAGAGCAAGTATACTGCTGATGTCTTCCTCCGTCAGCGATTCAACGATATCTTTCGAGTCTTTGACGTGCAGGTGATTCGCGAGCAATACAGTGGAGAACACGGGAAATCCCTGTTCGGTGTTCAGAGAACCATCGTAGCTGTTCGTGTAAATGCCGGTAACGTCGACCTCATCGCCCGGTTTGCAACGGTCGCAGAGATCGGAGAGAAGAATGCAGTCTTTGCTACGTGGAATTCTGCCGGCCGGTATTCTACCCGGAGATTCTTGAATTGTGACTTTCTGATAGTTGCGATATATCGTTTGTTCCATGTTGATCTGTAATTTAAAAAATATATATATATATATATATTGGAATCGCGCAGGTACGTTATTTTCATTGGATAAAAATTTACGATGTTTTACCGACCATGAACGGACCCATGCTCTGACACTCCGGACAAGAGCCCGGCTTGACCTCCGTATTTTGCGACTGTACAAACGGGCCCAGGACGTACCCGCACTTGCTACAATCGTACTTTACGACCGAGAGTTGCGGCAACACGCCCGTAGTCGCTGTGACGACTCCGAGTGTCCGAACCAATTGATTGAGATGCAGTTTCCGGAACGTACGGAGTTCCTCGATCAGCGGCAGTTCGGATATTCTGACGTGAATCTCCGACGTGACTCTCTCGTAACTCGGGAATATCGTGAGAACGAGCTCCTTCGCGACGGCGTCGAATATCTCCAGCATTTGAAAGGGCGCCTCAGGCAGGAAGTACGCGAGGACGTGCTCCTTACTGGCGAGGATCGGAAACTCCACTACGAAACTCGACTGTGAACGGAAACGGATTGAATAAAAAAAATTCATAAATGAAAGAGCTCTATGGTAAAATTTGAATTCGAAAAAAATACCAACAGAAAGATCGTCGATTACCGAAGGATACACCGGATTACTCTCGCACATATGCCGTATATGCTCTGAACGGAAACGAATTGAATAAAAAATAATAAGAGCTCAATTGTAAAATTTTAATTTGAAGAAAAAAAAAAATACCAGCAGAAAAATCGTCGATTGTCGAAGGGTAATCTGATTACTCTTGCACATATGCCTTATACGCTTTGAGCGGAAACGGATTGAATAAAGAAAAATTAAAGTGCTCTATTGTAAAATTTGAATTTGAAAAAAAAAGTACCAGCTGGATAATCGTCAATTATCGACCGATATACCTGATTACTCTCGCACATATGCCTTATACGCTCCTTGTACATGTAGTGGCCCGTTTCGTTCGTGTGCGTACGCAGAAAACTCTTGAAACGATTGATGATTTCCGTCCGCGGTCCGAGCATCATTACCCATTCTTTGACCGTGTGACCTTTGGTGTCCTCGAGATTCTCGATTGATTCGACCATCTGCAAGCCGTCGACGAAGACGTTAAATACCGCTTTGTTTCCTTCATTTTTCTCCCAAGATTAATGTTACCTCCGTATCTTCTATTTCGCCGGTCGCCGCTTTTTCGGCCATGCGACGCTTCCGCGTCTGCGTCTCGTCCTCGTCGCTGTCGTCTGCAATTCAGTATTAGAATCAAAAATTGGCTGCCGAAAAAAAAAAACGATAATACGATAAGTCGCTAATAACACCGTCGGATACTTGCCGTATAGAAGATCTCTGTCGTCTCTGAGAGTCCCGTCCGCGCGGTCGCGTTTTCGCATCGCCGATTCGGCGGCCGCGCGATCTCCCTCCGATATCTCGGAGTAATCCTCTTCGTCGAGCATCCTCGGGTCGTAACGATCTAGGCCCGGCATGGGACGATAGTCACTGTAATAGAGCAGAGCAGTGAGTGAATTGCATTACAGAATAATGAAGTGAATTTTAAAACATCTCCAGTAATAACAGGATCTCCCTTCTAAGACCTGTATTAGTCTTGTGTTCTAAGACAAGATTATCTAAGTCTCTCCAAGATCGAAGTCTTCTCAGGGGACTGCCAGGCGCGGATATGCTAACTCCACACAGGTCAGTGAATCTGGGTAATTTTTATTAAAAAATGTTTAGGACACTTTTTACATAAAAGTCCAGCCGAAGATACTATTGCATGGAAAATCATGCGATAAAATTGAGAAACAAAATGATACTTTCAGTCTTCCCAGGAAACAATTAGGCATAGATAGTCTGACTATTATTACTACTTTTTAAG
Source organism: Exephanes ischioxanthus (assembly GCA_958510785.1). Lineage (NCBI taxonomy): Eukaryota > Metazoa > Arthropoda > Insecta > Hymenoptera > Ichneumonidae > Exephanes > Exephanes ischioxanthus. The sequence goes on from OY294016.1 coordinate 11,126,308, forward strand.
GACACTTGTTACTGAAAAGTCTGACCAAAGTTGCTTTTGCATAAAAAATAATGTGATAAAATTGAAAAAACAAAATGAAGTTCTCAGTCTTCCCAGCAGACAACCAGGCATAGATTATCCAAACTTCACACAGATCAATGGCCCTTGGTACATTTTATTACTTTTTACTATGTTTTATTATGTTTTTCTACTTTTTTTAGGGAACTTTTTGATTAAAAGTTCAACTAAAGATAAAGTGTGTGCATAAGAAATGTGATAAAATTGACAATTCAAATGCAATTCTAGGTCCAAAGAATTGGAGTATTTCTCATCCTAACTCAACCGAAATCAAAGTCTTCCTGGGAGACAACCAGGCACAGATTATCCTAACTCCATGCAGGTCAATGAACCTGGATCATTTTAATTACTACTTTGTTAGGACACTTCTCACTTAAAAAGTCCAGCTAAAGACGTTTTTGCATAAAATTGAATGATAAAATTAAATTCTAAGTCCAAAGAATCTGAGTATTTATACTGACGATTATTCTAACTCAACTGACGTCAAAATCTTCCTGGGAGATTGTCTTAACTCCATGTAGGTCAATGAAGCTCAGTAATTTTTATTACTACTTTTTTAGGATACTTTTCTCTTAAAAATCCGGCCAAAGATATTGCATAAAAAATGACGTAGTAAAATTGGAAAACAAAGCGTATTTCTAGGTCCGAAGAATCGGAGTATTTGTACTGACGCTTCCATGTTATCTCCGAACAGTTCCTCTCCATCTTCCTCCTCTTCGTTTATGTTTTCCTGAGTAGCGTCACCGAGCAGATCCCCTTCGTCCTCGAAGGGCTCGTCCATCGAAGGGGCTGGGGAGGTCATGGCCTCCCTGAGCCTGTCCGAAGGCACCGGCGAACTTGCTTGACTCTGAGAGAATGGATATTAATTTACGACAAAGTTATAATTATTTTGCAAATAGCGTACGATTAAATCGGACGATTATAATAACGAGTAGAACGATAGTTTGAGGTTCGACGATAACGCTTGTCGAGCTCCACTTACCATTGTTACGACTTTACGATTCCACAAAACAATGAACTCAACGAACTGTTTACCAAACAAAACTATCCGACATCAATGCTTAATTAAAAACGCCAGCGGTGCAACGATGCCGAGAACGGAACAAAAAGTGTTGTAAAAAAATAAAATAAAAAGAATACAAAACAAGCGGATACTTTTTGGCGGTAACTGGACGCGCCGGTTGTGTACGCCAGTGTACGCCGTTCTCGCGTGCAGTTAAGTTCGCGCACATTCCACAGGTGCGCGCAAGAAACTAAAAAGTCTCTAGCTTTCCGGGGAGGGGAGAAATGGTGGCCAACATATCTGACTAAAAACGGAATGTGAAGCGGGTAATAGGTAAAAACATGATGCTATTTAATAGGCGAAACGATTAATAGAATTCGCATTACTGCGATACAAGATCGGAAACGAAATTAATTCAACACAAACAACACGGAAAGTAATAATACGAGTAGTACGTGTATTTATTGCCATTTAGTTATAAATATTGACGATACATAACAGCTTTTACATACATATTGCAGATCATAAGCAACAAAATAACAAAAATGTTAATGAGCCATCGACCGTAGTCCTTCAGCTCAAAAGTAATATTTTCTTTTCCGGAAATGATATTTTTGCTGTGAAGATTTTTACCATGCCAATTTAACCATTGCCGATTACTGGATAGACTGACTGTAGAACATTACAACCGCAGACGTTAATATTTTCGTGCGATAACTTATTTTCATCAAGACTGATTTTATACTTTCTCTCTACACGTTGCACGGGTAAGTTAACGAACCAATGAGGACTTGTCGTTTTTAAACAACGGTCTCTCATTGGTTGGCTCACTTACCCGTGCGTTGTGGATGAGAAAGTATAAAATCGGGGTTGATGAAAATAATGTTTCGATCGAAATATTAACGTCTGTAGTTGTTAATGTTCTAAAATCCTGGTACTTGCCCCACGGCACAAGTCCAGACAAAAGCCAAGAAGCAGAAGAATGTTCTAAAATCACTTTATCCGGTAATCGGTAATCGGTAAATCAGTACAAATATTTATTTTCGCAAAAAAAATATTATTTTCCGTGTTTAGTTTGTGGTGAATCAATTTTGTTTTTGATGTTTTACGGCGGGAATGTGAATTGCACTATATCGCATTTCTTATAACATCGCATGATGTTTTTACCTATTGTCCGCGCTATATTCCATTTTTAGTCAGATGGTATTGAAAACATCTTGTGCATTCTGAAACCAATATGTTGCCTGGAGAAATGGATGAGTTTTATACTCGAGGCTCACTTCACAACAGGGAATTATATTCAAATTTCTCAAGGCAATTTTTTGACCATCAAAATCGTCTTTATTACAAATTTATTTAAGCTCACACGAGCCAGCACCTTCTTCAAAATTTAAGGACATACTTGTATATATCTATCCCCGATACAATATCTAAATTAATCTCAAAAATGAGAAATAAACATTGGGATGATTACTTGGTGAGAGCAAACTTGAGACTCCTCAGAGTAGCAATTTCGCTGGGTATCGTTTCCAGTTCGCTCGTTATGTTTGCTACTCTCACAGCCAGATAAATAGAATCTTGAAATCTCTTTTGTGCAGTTCTGAGATTCTGAGGCACCAGAACGCCGAACCACCTTATGGGATCTTGTGACTTTACGTCGTTGTCCTTCAGAGGCTTCAGGCTAATATCGAAAGTTGGCACTTTCTTTCCTCCCTTCTCCGACGTGTTCGTCGACAATTCGAACAGGGAATTCATTTGACCGTCCTGAGGAATTTGCAGGCTTCCGATCGACTCCTTTCCTCGTATGTATCGAGCCTTCGCTAATTCTATGTTTCCCTCGCGTATCGTATTCTCCAGCTGCATATTAGCGTACACTTTTTCCTCAATGAGCTCCAACGATCGTAGAGAAAGACTGTCGAGCTCTTCGCAAACATCGTCGATGCTTTTTTCCATCTCTGAAAGTCGATAAATTATTTCTTATCGCAGCTTCGTCTTCGGCTAATGACAACTACTTAACACGTGGCAGGTTAGGTAACCTGAAAGTTAAATCGTCCCACGACTCTTGAGAACGGTTCGATGATGTTCGATTATAATTGTGCGTTGACTACGAATAATGTTGCGTTACGCTGAGTACAAATAATCGTAATATATCGCGATAATTTAGCGTAAACACTGTGCATAACTTGCGCATAGCTTATGCAGAAGCTGGCACGCCTATGTTTTTGTTTACGTTGTGTCAGTTGTGTCCCGTGTGTTCCTTAATTCATCCGTTTCCGTCGCTACATTCGAGATGAATTTCAAATACATGTGAAATTTTTAAGATGGGTATGCGTAAAGTGAAGTCGCATTACGGTGGAATGATATATATACATTGGAAATTCATCTCGTTTGATGCATACAAATACAATTTCAAATACGTCAATTCCTGTTTGAAAATGTCACTTTGACACCAGAAGTGACGTCGAATAAACGTGACTTCCGGTTTTGAAAATCGCGATCTTTCAACGGACGTGACGTTATACTGGAAATACGTCACTTTCTGTTTGAAAATCTTGGTTTTCGACCCGAAGTGCCGTTATACTGGAAATACGTCACGCTCGCTTTGAAAATCTAATTTTTCGACCGGAAGTAACATATCTCCGGTATGACATCACTTCCGGTCGAACTGACCGATTGTGCACCGAACTCCGATTTAGACGGCGATCGGCAGTATGTCAAATGACACCGAAAAATTCGACACAAAAACTCTACACCGAGAAACTTTTACACTCTCTCGGTGTAGAGCGTTGTGAAACAAACAAAAAGTAAAGATGTAAAAGATCAAATAATTGATGAACATTTACAGGACTCTTCAAGGACTTCGGGTACCGCTAAACCCCATGATCATACAGGTAACAAATCAATTATGTATAAAATTATATTTTATAACATACCGCACGTGATATCGCGCCGATGTACAAAATGTGCTATTTTTTTACAATTTTCGATCTATGCTATGTACATTTAATTATTGAAAGTCAGGTCAGTCCTTGGTATCGACTAGTCTGAGACACGAAGCATTTCCTCCCGACCACCGATACTTACTCCGAATCATTCGCGTCTATAGACCTCAACGTACTGCCCGTAATTCGGTTGCGGAAAGTGAGCGTGAAACTGTCTCGCTACGAGTCTGTAACTCTTCAGGAAAGTCTCGATCTTCGGAGAAACATTGTCGAACATCACCAAGAGATCCGGCATCGCGACGTCCCTCCCTTCGACATTGTCCCTTAGCCATAGCGCAGGATTCGCGAAGAATTCATCGGCTTCGTCGACGTAATCGGGTAATTGCCGTAAATTAGGTTCGCAGGTCAGAAATCTTATCGGAACATCGACGTGCAGATGACTGTACATGGGCGTCGCGTGGCAAGGTGTCAGAAACATGATTTCCGTTTCGTTAGCGCCCGCGTCGGTCAATTCCTGTTCCAGCGATCTCATAACGTCCAAAGTGCCTCTCTGATGAACGAGACACGAGTAGAGACCGGGCAGAAGATTGCTCAATACAAAGACGGCAAGAAAAGCTTTCCTCTGGAATTCGGTGATTCTCCATCCGAACGGAAAGCCGTTTGTACAGACGTAAATGAACATGGGCAGCAGAGGCAGAATAAATCTGAATTCCTTGTGACCGAGAGCCGAGTAAACACCGATGGTCCAAAAGATAACTACCATCAATACAATCTGCCTACGATGAGAGGTGGAGTTTCTTGTGGCCCACAGAGCAGCCAAAGGAAAAATTAATGCATGGCAGCCCAGTACAACAGGCAGTCCTCCAAAAATATACCAGAGCGTATGCTGAGTTCCATAAAAGTCAGCTACATCGCTGAGTGCATTGACCTTGAAGAATTTCCAAGGTGTTACAACGAAAGTACCGTAACAGAGCGAATCTATGACTATGGAATAGAATAAGGTGCAAGATACAGCGACGGTGTAACTTTTGGCTAAATCAATGATATTTCTGGGACTGGTGCATATGTGATAGAGGCAAAGAGGAGTCCAGATAATAGCAGCAGTGGGTCTAGTGGCTGTGAGAAAACCGACTATCCAAAGGAATCCTGAGTTTCGGACGCGTCCCTCGGGCCAGGGAAATATAGACAGAGCTATGATAGTCAGAGAAGTTTCCAAGCTGTTGGCTAAAGTCCTGCTGGCACAGTAATACCAGAACCAGTTAGAGCACAGGCTGAACAGAGCCCACTTGCTTCTGGTCCACAGGTAGAATCTGTAGTCGGCGTAGCCACTCAGTAGAGCCTGAAAGACTCTGGGCAAGGTCGTCAGTAAAATCACGTTGTCCAGACGCGCGATTGCCAAGAGACGGTACAGGATCGACACGAGAAACGGATAGATGTAACTGCGAATTTTCGATCTCCATTCCCACGTGAGATAACCGTACCCGAAGGCCAGTCGGTGCGCGACCTCCAGCGACTGCCAGTACTCATCGGGCACGTGAAATGTCTGCACGACGTAAACGGACGTTAACCTCCAGAGGACGAGGAGTAAGAGAGTGCTGGGAAGCTTCGTCGGGAAGGCCATTCTCGATGGCGTCGCGATGAATCGCGTCGCCCCGTTGCCGTTTCGTCGAACTGGCTGATGTACCTTCGCAAATAAAAGTGCCAAATATTAATCGACGAAATTGATGATTTCCTCTCGGCGGAGGTTAGTCCTCGATCGAATCGGCGTGTCGGGCTGCGTTCATCGTACTATCTGGTACTAACCGGTGGGCGTTTTCGCAGTCACGCGGAGCGACAGAGTGGAAAAAAAGAGCGAACGTTTAGTGATGTAAATTCGTCACATGACGGATCGTTTGACCGTCACAGGACCGTCAAATTACCGCTTTTGTGATGAATGGAGCTCTGTAAAGTTAGCCATACAATTTTTATTAAAAAATTTGCATTTTATACAATTCCATTGGTGGTCGTTTGGTGATAATTAGTAGCCTAATTAAAACGTTTGGTAGTCAATCGTTTAATTACAATGATTTAACGAAAAAAATAAGGGCCGAAGTTGGCCAAATATCTTTTTTTCCTTAAAATTGTTTCAAATAGGGCCCAGTCAATGGGGAAACGTTTAGTGGTCAAGAATAATATAATTAAAACATTTGGTGGTCGCTCGTTCGGATAATTTTTTTTTTTATATTAGTGCGTCTTAAACGGACGTAGTTGGAGCAATATTTAGGACATGCGCAACGCATGAAGCAAATATTGCGCCAAATGCGACCTTCTTTTTTAATTATCGTAATTAGAGAATTGATCATGAAATGTTTTACCCAATTACCACCAAACGACCACCAATCGAATTGTATAAATTGCAAATTTTTCAATTAATGTTGTACGGCTAACTTTATAGAAAATGAGCTTTTAAAAAATTACGTCACACGACCGTTATCCGACGGTTGTCTTGTAGTCATTTTACCGATCTAAAAACTGACGGTAATTTTGCACCACTTCGGATCGCTCAGCGCGACGAACTTCAGACGAATAGTTTACGCATAGGGAAAAACCGCGACGCGCGTTCGCCATTGCTAAAGTCGATACCGCGTCGAAGAAAACGTTGGTCGATATCGCACCGCGAGAAGTGGCCCAACTCACGCGAGATCGTTCGCTTTTCCGAAACGAGAAATTGAAGTTCGATTATCCGTTTGAGAGAGAGAAAATAATTCGTCGAACGCCGGTGGGGGGTTGTTTGTGTTTCGGGGACAACGCTCCCGGCGCGGTGCCTCAAGGCAGCGGTAAATTCGTCGGTCGTTTTTATTGAAAGAAAAGAATCGCGGAGGACGGAGAAACGATGTTGCGCCGCGAGGCGATCGAATCGCAAATAATTATGCAATCATTTTGACAACATTACAGAGAGACACAGACGCGAGGTCTCTCGAAGAGTTTTAACCGGAGAACGGAGAGAGCTTCCCCGGACTCTGAAACTGTTTAATGAACCGAGAAACGGGGGAGAAACTGGGCTTTATGGCTGCGACACTGTACATGGACAACGGCAAGGACTCGCCGAACACTAACGGCGGAAAATCGGAGAGCGTCGACGAGCCGCCCAAGAGCGATGGTCAAGTCTCCCTTTTCGCTAAAATGATGGAGGAAAAACACACGTACAAATACAAAAAGCTCGTAGTACCAATATCGATGCGTAGCATCTATTGGAAGTTCTTTGGTTTTCCGGCCACGGACGAGGGCGATATTCTAACTAAAGTTAAGATAGTCTGTATACTGTGCAAGACGCAGATAGCTTACAACAGAAACACGAGCAATCTGCGCATGCATCTGCAGAACAAGCATGCCCAAGAGTTATTGGAGTTGGAGTCCGGTAATCCGCCCAAGCGTCCGAGTCTCACCCAAGAGGCTAAGGACAGGAGAGCGCAGAAGCGGCTTCTCAAATCTACTCTGACGCCGGCTCAACACATCTACACCACCAGCGCCGATGGCACTGTTCAGATAGACGGGGATATTCAATTCGTTACCGATCCGAATATAAGCCTCTCCAACATCGAGGATGACATTGGTACTACAATCAAATTGACCTTGTATTTAGTTATTCGCTCCTTTGTATGGAAAAAAAACTCTTGCAAAAATAATGCTAAATCAGTTACATATGATATTTATTTATTGAAAAAAAAAAAAAAAAAAAAAAAAACGGGGTAGTTAATGTATGGACACTACACTGTCAAAAAAATTGTAAAGTTACTGTGCCGGACTGGAAGTTTTTATGCAAAAACTGATACATTAAATTTAATGTACAATTAGCGTGAAAATTTAATTCCCTTGTAGAGTGAGATTAAAGTACTTTTATAGAAAAATTACAGTAATTTCATACTAAAATTAAAGTAAATTCTTTAAACCGAAGTATTTCTAAAGTTTTTAGTATACTGTACGTTAATTTTTCATTACAATTGTACATGAAATTTGAAATACCAGTTTATGCATAAAACTTCCAGTATCGGTACATCAAATTTCAGAATTTTTTTTAAAGTGTAGTCTGATTATCTAAAATGTGCGTTTGTTGACAGGAACGCATGTCGATTTGTGTTACTGCAAGTGGAACTATTGATAACAATGTTTTTGCAAATGCATAAACTGATAAATGCAAATTTCCATGGCGATACGATTTTTGTTCAGCTTTTTCAAAGAAGAATCCTCTTTTTCAACCAATTTTAATGTACCCTGGTTCATTTTGTTCCTCAAACGTTGCTCTACAAATTCAGCAAATCTATATTTTTATAGTTTTGGCCGTTTGAAAATGACCGCAGTTTGTTCATGGAACAAAAATTCACCGGTTAAACAATGGGCCATATTTGTTAAACGGTCAAACCTACAAAAAATGTACTCGGTGAATTCGTAGAGCAAAGTTTGAGAACGCAAATGAGCCGTGGTACATTAAAATCGGTTAAAAAATACGGATTTTACTTTGAATAAACAAAAAAAAAAAGTACTATCATAGAAATTGGCATTTATCAGTTGCTGTTCTTGCAAAACGATTGTGATTAATATTCCTCTTAGTTGAAGACACCTGCAATAACATAAATCAACCCCCTCCACTGTCAATAAATGCATACGATTTTGGATGGAAAATTGTAAAAATTTAGCACTCAGTTATGTCAAAAAAAAACCGGAGCTTGGTTAAAAAAAAACTCCGCTTTTCGGTGACGAGAAATAAAAAAATAAAAAAATGAATTTAGTACAAATCGTCGATTAAAAATTTTTAAGTCTGATAACGATATTTAAAACGCAGGTTTTCTTATGTCCGAAGATAATCCGGCCTCGCACTCGAGCATCGACGGTAAGGCAGTTTCCGACGCTATCGCGGAATTTATCGTGATGGATCTTCAACTACCGGAAGTCGTCGAGGGCCGAGGATTCCAGCGTCTCGTCGCGACCCTCAAATCGCCCTGCGAAATACCTAGTAAAAACAAATTGGAGGACGAGATAATACCGAAGGTTTACGAGTCTTTCAAGGAATCCGTAGCGGCCAATCTGGCTTGCATAGTCGGCGAGTTCGGCCTGGCGGTCGAAGAGTGGAGATCGAATTCGGGCGAGAGCTACGTAACGTTGTCGATATATTATCAAAACACGGACGAGGCAATGCTGGAGTGCAAAGTCTTGAGCACCATGCACGCGCCGCTCGATTGGGGCGAGGCCCAGTGGGGCAGCGTTATCGACTCTACGCTTCTCGATTGGGACATGCGGATAGAAAAAATTACCGCCGCCGTAGTTGCGACGTCGAGACACGAGTTGTTGCAAGCTCTGTCCGCACGAGGCCTCGCACTCGTTCCGTGCCTGTTGCACACGCTACAAGTGTGCGCTCAGGCATGCTTCGAGAATCCGGATGTAGCTCATATTCTAGCCAAATGTCGAACCGCCATAGGAGTAATCGCTAGTCACGGACCCGCATCGTCGACTCTGAACATGCAGGAACAAATGTCGGAGGTACGCAACGAATATCTCAATGAAGTCGTATTCGTGACTCGAAAATGTTTATTTTCTTATTTTCGCTTTTTTATTTTTATTTTATTATTTTTTTTTTTTCCAGTTGGACGAGAATGCCATGGTCATAGATTACCCGCCGGTGTGGACGTCCACGTACAACATGCTGGAGCAAATGGTGATGAGGCGGCACATAGTAGTTCCCATACTGGAAAGCATGGAGGGTATAGATCGCGAATCTATCGAGCTAACGAACGAACAGTGGAAAATAATGGCCGATCTCGTGAACGTTCTTGAACCGTTCAAGGTCACTATTATGACATTGAGCGAGGAGAAGATGCCCCTCATATCGCTCCTGAAACCGTTGCTCTGGCAGCTCGTATCTTCGCATCTAAAAGTCAAGGAAGACGATAGCGAGATCGCGAGGTCCTTCAAGGAATCGCTCTCGGACATGCTGTGCGAACGTTACGCGGACAGTAACGTTACGCTTTTACTTCAAATTGCCACGACTCTCGACCCCAGGTAAATTATAACTTGAAGATTACTCGTCGGATCGTTGTTCGTCTCATCAGAGCTGGGCGGAGTACCAAAAAATACTCCAAGTACAAAGTACAAAGTTTCACAAGTGCTTGAAGTAACAAGTATTTTTTGTACTCGATGTATATCTCGAGTACTTTTTCGAAGTACTTTTCGCAATTGAGTTCGTAGCGTTAAGCGTTATGTAGGCTTCAAAGAAAACGTGCAAAGTAATTTGTACACGACTTACTCATTTGTTACAATTTTGCGCACAGGTTTCTCTATAAGAAACTTCATTGGTCGATTTTGGCTCCCTCGTGGAGGAAGCTATGCGCAAAATTGTAGGAAATAAGGAAGCCGTATGCAAATAAATTTCTTTGCACCTTTTCTTCGTAAAATTACAAAAAGATGTATATTTAATAAAATTGCGAACTGCAATTTTCGTAATTCGTCGTTTTGAGGCTATTTTAATTTGTTCTTCAATTTGTTCATAAAAAAAATCCATTAAAACGTTTCATACAAAGTTTATTACAAAAAAGATTAAAAGGGAAACCATCTCGTTTTTTTTATGGAATAAAAAAAAATCGTTAAAATTATACTTCTTGAAAAGTTTAGACTGGTGATCATATATTAACAGAAACAGAATGTCGTACGACTCATCGAGTATCCACAATGAGAGCGTGTACTAAAAAGCACTTGTACTTAGTACTGGAAGCACTAAACAAGTACCTGATACTTTAAGTACTGCCCAGCTCTGGTCTTAGGATACTACACTTACAAGCTATGTTTTCTCATTTTGTTATTGATGTATCCTTTGAATAGTTGTAATGAGAGAATAATTTGTACGCGCAATTTTTACATTTTCTATTTGTTTTCTTGAACAGTGGTCAACCGTCCTGTAAATGGCTTCTTCTCATGAATAATAACTAAATAAATATCCGTTTTTATTTACAGATTCAAACAGCTTCCGTACGCCACGGAAGAGGACAAGACTATGGTCGCAACGCCGATAAAGGAGATGCTCTCGAAGCTGATAGAGGAGGAAACCGGCGATCAGATAGAGCCGAAGATCGAGGAAGGATCCTCCCCGTGCAAGAAGGGCCGAATGTCCGGAATGGAACTTTTGCTCGGCGGTCTTTGCGCCACGAAGCACGGAATACCCGCTGACGAAAAGGCCGATCTCGAATTGATCCAGTACCAGTCCGAATCTACCGCCCCGTTGGACTACTGTCCGCTCCAGTGGTGGGCGAAGACATCGGCGAAGTGTCCGAATCTCGGTAGACTGGCTCGAAGGTACAACTGCGTTCCGGCTTGCTGCGCTCCGCCGTCGCGCATTCCCGCCGAGGCTCAAGTTATCTACGACACGAGGCGAGCCGCGTTGCCCTCTCACTTAGCCGACAAACTTCTCTTTCTTCACGGGAATCACGCAGTTTGAACGGATCATCCAAGTTTCGATCGAACACTCCACTGTGACTGAGAACAGCACCTGCACGAATGCTCCGAAAATAAGAGAAGCATTTTTTTTAACGCTCGGACGCACTTGAGACGGCGATCCTCATTTTCTTCAGCGATCCGCGGCTGTTTCGTTTGCCGATTACGGAGCAATGGAAAGTTTTTGAGGTAGCGGATTCGCGTGCTTTTATCGTCGCCAGATACGTTCGACTTTGCTTTCTCAAGGTTGAATCGTAACTTTATTACCTCTCAAGTAATTTATTTGTACAAATCGCACTCGTTTCAAGTTTATCGTTATCAGCCATCGAATACGCACGGCAGCGAGAAAGATATCAATTTCAAATTATCGCTTCACGTCGATTATCGAGACAATTATCAGTCACAATCTGCATCGTTATAGTCTCACGATAACAGCGTCCGTCGGGTGCAATGTTAGTTGCTTCGAGGATGAACCCTCTCGATGAGAAAACCAAAGTTACCGCGCGCCCGAAGCTGCACTCTCGCGCTTGGCCCTCTCGCGAACGAATCCATTCGTAGCGAATCTCAAATTTCTTTCACATGTTCGTCGTCGAGGCAATCATTGTCATCGATTGTCAAGTTTCGAATAATGGCGAAGGCTTCACAAATTTTTTTTTATCTTTGAAACGATAAAGATATGTGCATCCGAAATATTAACGTATATCGCTTGGAAGGCGCATTACGTTGTGTAAAAAGTTTACAATCGTACTTTCTCGACCCTACGTTAAGGAAACGCGTTACTATTTTTTAAATAACGTCCCGTGGATAGTGGGATCCGTGAATAAGTACAAAAAAAATCTCATTTTAATACGTAGGGTAAGATATATTTAAAGTTAGGAAACGAAGCGTCAAATAAATGATTGATTTACTACAATCGCGTCCTTTGGTAATGTCATCACTTTTATTCGTCCTCTCGCGATACAAATGAAAGAAAAACGATACCAGTTTATCGGCTTTAGGAGAGACTCAGTTCTTTCTGCGTCCAACTAGAGCCCTCGTAGAATATTGCGTCACCTATCCTCAGCGATGCACGCTTTAATAAGTAGTGGTGGAAAACTGAAATTATTAAGACGATTAGGCGAAATAAAGTTATTTTCTTAAATAAAAAATAAAATTTAAATTTAATAAAAAAAATCGATATATACCAGTTATCGGGTTTCGGAGAGACTCAGTTGTTTCTGCATCCAACTAGAGCCCTCGTAGAATCTTGGGTCACCTATCCTCAGCGATGCACGCTTGTAAAAGTAGTAGTAGAAAACTGAAACTATCAAGGCAATTATGCGAACTGAAGTTATTTTTTAATTTAAAAAATAATAATAACATGAGGATCGATATACTATACCTGTTCTGTGAGCGGAGTATAGGCAGTGAAAGCCTGTGGTCCAGTAATGCTCCAACGGATGAGACCAGTGGAGAGTTATGTGCCATATGTGAAGACTTATGCTCAAAATTATGTACAGAACGCACAGGACGAGAGTCGTGCGAAATTTGACATAAAGCAATTGAATCAAGCCAGCCTATACAAAAAAAAAGCGTGTTCAATCATTTTCTTCGTATATATCGGATCTATAAATTTGTTGATAAAAGTTTAGGCACAAAAAATAATTCACGTTACCTGAAAAATGTACGTTGCAAAAAAATTGATGAGTAGCACGGTCAGAGCAACAATGAGACAAAAATCTTGCACGCTGAAAGAGTAAACAGATGAATATAGAAATATTAGGCTAATCATTATTTTGAGATTAAAGCGGAGCGAAACTTACACGTAGAGCGTAAGCAGATCGACCGGCTGAGGCTTGGCGAAGCTCGAGAAAGAATTCACACAGATGTCGAACAGTAGAAGGGTGTATTGCAGGCAAACTGTCACGGGATATTGTTTGGAGCTCGGAATATTCATTTACTGGCGTGCGATCGCGAAAATGGAGTACGTACACGATATTTTTTGTTGTTACATTTGAAATATCGTTGCCATGACGACCGATAATTCTGGGTTAGTTCAACGGGCGACATCTGTTGGGGTGCAGAGTACAAGGTAAATAAAAACTTATAATATTTAATCAAAGCAGCGATCGTTAAATTTTAAAACATTATAATTACGATTTTCTAAGCGGTCGTCGATAACACGTCGTTTTCGGCACTAAATTTCGTCGCTCAAAATTGTATCTCCAATATTTATTAACAGAGCTGGCCAAAGTACTAAAAAATACTTCAAGCACAACGTATCACAAGTACTTGAAGTATTGTAGTATTTTTGTGCTTGAAGTATTTCTCAAGTACTTTTTGCAATTAGGTTCGTAGCGTTAAGCGTTAAAGTCTTTAAAAAAAAAGGTGCAACGTAATGTGCACACGGCATCCTCGTTGCAAAAAATCGCTAACTGACATTTTTGTAATTCGTCGTTTTAGAGCTGTTTATAATTATTCATTCTTCACTTTGTATTCATAAAAAAACCATCAAAAAATATCAAAAATTTGATTAAAAAAACGAGAAGGGACGAAAAGGACCCTTTTCGTTTTTCAAATCAAATTCAAACGAAAAGGGTCCTTTTCGTCTCTTCTCGTGTTTTTATGGATTTTTTTTAAAACATTTTTTGAAATAACTTCTCGTTCAAATTATACTTATTGAAAAGTTTAGACAGATTTTCATATATTAATAGAAACAAGATGTCATGCTACAAATCTGGTATCCGTATTGCGAGCATTTACTCCAAAAGTACTTGCACTTGGTACTTAAAATCGTAAAAGAGTACTTGGTGTACTAAAAATCATTTTTCTACTTCGAGTACGTACTTTTGAAGTACCAAACAAGTACCGGGTACTTCAAGTATTGCCTAGCTCTGGTTAACGACATTGAAAGGACACAGCGCATTGCGAACGTTCTCCAGTGATCGCTGAAACACTGAATCCTTGGTATTGTCGTCCAGGCTCCTTGATCGCATGTCTTTTTCGGCGAATAGTCTACGTTTGCTAAAAAGTATTTCGCGCAGCTCCGCGTCCGATACTATCCGCTACAATTCCACAGCTCTCAGAATTTCCTTTGCCAAGTTCTTCGCCATCCACGAACTTTCTTTAATCGTCTTTTCGGCGGGGGATTACAAAGCAGTCGTCTATGATACGTCGTTTTCGGCATTACGTTTCGTCGTTCAAAATTGCATCCGCAACTTTATCAACGACATCGAAATGACACAGCGCATTGAGAACAGTCTCCAGTGATCGCTGAAACGCTGAATCCTCGGTATCGTCGTCCAGGCTCCGTGAGTGCATTTCTTTTTCGACGAATCGTTCTCGCTTGCTGACAAGTATTTCGCGCAGCTCGACGACCGACAATATCCGCGGTAATTTCACAGCTCTCGGATATTCGTTTGCCAAGTCCTGTGCCGTCCACGGACTTTCCCTAATCTTCTTTTCGGCGGGTGATTCTGAAGGTGTATTCTTACTTTTATTGCATTCACGAACGCACGTGCTTATCTGAAAATTGGCATTCAATTAATCGCACGCATGCGGATCGCGTTTGTGTGATTTCCCTCGCTTACAAAACACCCACCAAGTCAATCGCTTCTCCGCGAGTATATTTTGTCTCCCCGGGTGCCGCGGGCAGTCCTTCGCCGATATTCGTAAAAAGCAATTTTACAATCGCCTCCTTGAGCCTCCCCTTGTAATCGGCGTCGACCGGCAGCCAAACGTTGATGCTCACACTGGTATCCAGCGATTCCACGTAGTGCCACCAGCCATTGGGAACCAACAGTACCTGTCCTGGCTCTAGTTCAACGACCCTTGCATCCTCCTTCATTCTCATAATCGCCCGTTCGTCTTCACTTGTGGGGCTGAAGAAATTAAACCTGCTGTAAACTGTGGACTCCTCGTAAGGGACTCTCGTGGGTTTTATCGTACTACTCGATTCCGGTGGAAAGAGGAGCCACTGCTTCCTGTAAAGAAAAGGATAACGTATATTTTAACTGTATTTTCAACAGACGTGCGGCTTCAATATAAAGAAATTTAAATGAATATAAATCAATATAAATCAATATAAATGAATATAAATGAATATAAATGAATATAAATGAATATAAATGAATATAAATGAATATAAATCAATATAAATGAATATAAATGAATATAAATCAATATAAATCAATATAAATCAATATAAATCAATATAAATCAATATAAATCAATATAAATCAATATAAATCAATATAAATCAATATAAATCAATATAAATCAATATAAATCAATATAAATCAATATAAATCAATATAAATCAATATAAATCAATGTAAATCAATATGAATCAACAACCAAACCTCCCATGTATTTGAGCTACCAAATTGCACCCGTATGAGTCTTGATGACAATTTGTATGAGCTCCTTTGCTCCCTATCCACAGAGTGGAGTCACTGCCACTCTTTTCGAATCCAAATCTCTTCCAGTCAACGGATTCCAAGACCTCCGGTCTGTCCGTGAACCACTGATGCATGTATTTGTAATCGAAGTAGTACCACTTGCGATCATCCTCGGATTCCGTTTTCTCCAAGAATCGAGATATCGACATGTACTCCGTCGGACAATTAACGTCCCACTGGGGCTCCTGCAAAAAAATAAGAATAGTAATTCATAAACACATTCCCGCATCTGTTCTATCAAGAAACAAGGAAGTAATAAAAAAACATGATATTCGCATTAAGTTTACAGGTGTTCTCGCGTTACAGCCGGTTCTGAATGGTAGGGATTCGTCGCCTAATATTTTCTTAAACTCATCGAGATCCCAGCGTAAAAACTCCGGATTGTTCGAGCCCTCGACGTTGTCACGAAAGCCGGTGAATATTATCGGTTCCGCGAGCTCTGCAACCGCTTTTCCGATAGTTTCGGCCGAAAGCATTGTTTTTGTTGTGTTGTAATCGCCGAGCGTGTATCGTTCGTTGTAATGAAAATCGATAAAGCGATGACTGGAAAAACGATAGGAAATGTTGTGCAACGAAATTGCTGATGCAGCCTCTACGAGAATGCACAGTATACTCGTTTCGAAGTTCCTGAGCCGGATGTTACCATGCTACGGTAATCACCGCGACCGCGCTTCGCTCTTCCCGTCGGGCAACATACATAGGTGCCCGAATGCACAAGATGTTTTCAATACCATCTCACTAAAAACGGAACGTAAGGCGGACAATATATAGGTAAGAACATGATGCAATTTAGGAGGCGAAACGACATAATACAATCCGCATTTCTCATGATTTTTCCCATGCTGATTTAGTCATTACCGATGTCTGGATAGACTGCTGTTAAAGCATTTAAAAGACGTTAAAATTTCGAGGGTAACAATATTTTCACCAAACCAGATTTTATACTTTCTGTCCGCGAGGCACGGGTTAGTTAACCAACCAATGAGAGATCGCAGCTTGAAAATGACAAGCCCGCATTGGATGGTTAATTTACCCGTGCATCGTGGTGAGAAAGTATAAAATCAGGTTTGATGAAAATAATGTTGCCCTCGAAATATTAACATCTGCGGTTGTTAATGTTTCACAATCAGTCTATCCCGTAGTCGGTGATGGGTAAATAGGCGTAGCGGAAATCATCAAAGGAAAAAATCATTTTCGCAAAAATAGTTTATTATTTTCCGTGCTCGTTTGCATCGACTGAAGTTTGTTTACGATTATTTACGGCAGGAATGCGAATTGTATTATATCGTTTCGCCTTAAATGCATCATGTTTTTTGCCTAATGTCCGCCTTATATTTCGTTTTTAGTAAGAATAGTACTGAAAACAGTGCATTCGGACACCTACCCTGATAGACAAGCGCCACGAAAAGTAGCAATATTGGCGCGATATTTGCGACATGTGCGGCACATGTCCCAATTATTGCGCCAACTGCTACTTTTTGTGCCGCTTGTCTATCAGGGTATAAGTTACCCTCCCCGTAAGCGGCTGAGAATTCGTTCGTGAAAACGCGGCCCGGACGCCACGGCGATTGAGGACTCGCCGTGTTGGTGACGTGTCAGCAGTACACCACGTGGATGCACAGTCGACAAGCGACACGTCGCAGGAGTGGGTGGCCCCGTATACGAGCTGCGAACGCGTCGGTAAACACGTATACCGTTGCGGAGCATAACTTGCCACAGTTGGCACCTTTCGTTCGCCAAGCGTCGACTCTCGTCCTCTCAGTTTGCCGAAAACCATTGACCGGACGACGAGTCTCTCCTATATCGCGATTATATCAATCGAGTGCT
Source organism: Exephanes ischioxanthus (assembly GCA_958510785.1). Classification (NCBI taxonomy): domain Eukaryota; kingdom Metazoa; phylum Arthropoda; class Insecta; order Hymenoptera; family Ichneumonidae; genus Exephanes; species Exephanes ischioxanthus. The sequence goes on from OY294016.1 coordinate 11,144,034, forward strand.
TCGTGATCAGTGAAGAGCGAGGAATTCCATAAAAATGGTAAGAACACAGTTTAACCTATCGTAATACAAAAAAATGTATCGACAAGCTGGCCCCCGAAAATCTGTCGCAAGTCAATCAACAATTTTTCTGATCAAATATGTTTTGTATGTTCGCATGAAATAATGAAAAACACCAGCCAGCCGCCCCGAGTTCAACGAATGTTGGAGCAGGTGGTCGTTCGCCGAGCAAAGCCGTCGCACCGAGAACTAGCGGTGCTGGCACGGTGAGACAGAGGAAAACTGCCCCGGCTACGTCCGCCAGAAATCGCAATACGGGCACCAGTTCCGGTGGTATGTGGAGATACTACACAGATGACTCACCGGGAATCAAAGTGTAAGCGAAATCTTTTTCTTTCGATTAAAAATTATTTTTTTTTTAGTAAGGTAAAGGTACCAATGGCCGGATACTTATGGGAGCAGTCCCAGTCCCTGGACGTGTACAAAAAGATCGTATTTCCAACACTCTTGTCCGGCCACTGGGACGTGTCCCAGTCATTGGGACGTTTACCTTTCCACATAGCACAGAAATATTTTCGAAAGGTTTCAATCATATTTTTTTAACATATAGAAAATATTTTATCAATATTAAATAATATTTGTGAAATGTTTTAAAAACATTTAAAAAATATTTTATTGTTCGCTCATAAATCTTACATCAAAATGTTTCACTTAAATGTTTTCTGAACATTTCGATGAAATGTTTAGAAAACATATGCATTATATGCATTATTGAATTGCATATACACACCCGTAAACACGGAATTGAGTAGAAATATTTTGGTGAAACATGAAATTAACAATATTTCAAAATAGTTTATCACCATGTTTCGGAAATATTTCAGATGTGTTAGCAGGTCAACTATGTTTCTGAAATATTTTGATAAAACATTTCAAAATATTATTTTCATGTATTTTGGAAATATTTCCTAAGATTTGAAAAGATTGAAAATATTTCTAAAATAATATCGAAATATTTCGTGTTATGTGGGTCGTATATTGTACAGCTTTGTGCGTGCATAAAATATTCACGGAGGATTCATTTTGTTTTTTTTGTCTTTTTTCCAGAGGTCCCGTGCCCGTGCTGGTTATGTCTCTTCTCTTCATAGCATCTGTGTTCATGCTTCACATCTGGGGAAAGTACACCCGATCTTAAGGGAACGATTTATCTACGAGGCTGCACACTCTTGAGACTGTAAAAGGTTTTAGCGGACGAGAGCCCTGCACCGAGTGCATAACAACGTAATTGTCCGAATTCCACTGGAGTATTTCGATGGATCGCGCGGCAAGCCAGAGGACCCGTCGACAAGAACATTGAACTCTGAACGATGCTTCCCCGAGCGTTTATCCGCCACCGTTTATTGATATTCCGTACATCCTATGATCATGTTTTAAGTTATTCGCTAAATCGGCCGAACGGCCGATCGACTATGATAAATAAATTTTGATATAGAGTTATTCCGTTTACACCCGAATAATTTCGTCGGGCCGGAGGGAAAGCAAAGAAATTACATCGAAACGGCATTTTTTGCGGTAAACGAGAGCGCGACGATGCGCAATTAACGTTTCCCGAATTGTGCACACGAGTTCATGAACCTGAAGACATCTGCACAATATCAAATTTAATCTTTGAAAAGTGTCTGTCAATGCACTCGTTTGGGAAGGAAAAAAATTGTTCTCATCCACCGTAAAAAAAATTCGTATGAAATTTAATTGTAGCGGACTGGAAGTTTTTATGCACAAACTGGTATATTGAATTTCATATACGATTGCGATAAAAAATAAATGTTCAATATATTAAAAACATTGGAAATTTTTAATTTTTAATAATTGACCTTTATTTTAATATAAAGGTACTTTAATTTTTATAATTTACTTTAATTTCAATGAAAAAGTATATTAGATTTTCGTCACAATTGTACATTAAATTTAATGTATAATTTTTTTCATAAACATTTCCAGTCCGATACATTAAATTTACTATTTCTTTTTACAGTGTAGAGAATTTTATTCTCTAATCTAACGGAAAACAGCCGTTTACAACTTGACGAAATGTGACCTCGTGCAGATATCTTCAGGGTCGCTTAATTCGCGAAAGCATTTATATCTTGTCATTGAGTGGAAGAGAATCGCGCATTTGACGATGTTTGTCGTAATACATAAGATAGACATATCTTTATTTATACTGATTACATCCATTGATTAAACAAAATCATCGGCACAATGAGAAAAATGAAGAAAACAAAAAAAATATATATATATCAGTTTACCTATCGAGAATATCTCAAAGCTGTTTTCATTTTACATCCGAAGTTACCGAGGAGAAATGAAAAATTAATGTTTCCCAAGTTCAGAATGTTAAAACTTGAGAGAAGAAACAAAAAAAAAAAAACCTCCGTTTTCGTCAGGACGATGCCGTCAAGATTAATTCGTGACTAACAAAAGTGACGCCTGTGAGGCGCACTTCTAATAATTAATATTATCAATATTACTTTAATTTTCTAAAGCTACGGTGTCTCATACAAAGTCGCACAGTGGTTACAGTAGTTTCTCAGCGTAACGAAGCCGACGCTCGTTCGATATACCATTACGTTTTAACGTAATCTCCGTCAATTCGAAGTCTCGACAATTCCCCGTTTATTACTTAGCGTCCGTCCTTGAAGTTGTTCGTACCGAACGGATTCTGCCTCTGCTGCTGAGAGTATCCCGAGAAGTTTTGCTGTGGGCGCCAGTTGTTCATGTTATTGCCATTGCCCTGCCAATTGTCCGAGCCGAGAGACTTCTTCGGGTCATTCAGCGTGTTCCAGCGTTGGTCGTTCGAGCTCTGATTTCCCATGTTCGGCCATTGAGGCTTGTTGCCTCCGCCCATGGACATTCCCTTGTTCTGCCAATTGCCGGTCATCTTGTTCGACCAGTTCTGGTCCATCTTGTCCTTGCCGTTGTCCCTTCCCCAGTTGGACGTCGAAGCTTTGTCGGTCTGTTGCCATCTCGGCTTCGACGCTTGGCCGCCGTCGTCGCCCCACGGGTCCCTCGCGTCCTCGGGCAGATCGCTCCAGTCCTCCTTGTCCTTGTTGCCGTCCCTCCACGCGTCCATCCGATTGTTCGACTGTCCGTAAGTCTCCTTCCCACGAACGTTCCAGAAGTCACCGCCCGTTCCTTGACCGCCTCCTCCGCCTCCACCTCCGCTCCCCCATTGCTTCTCGTTTTGCCCCTGCATCCAGAGATCCTTGCTTCCGGGCTTCATGGACGTCGTTTTGGAATTCCAGATATCTCCGCCACCGCCCATCCACGTTCCGTCCTTGCCGCCGTCCCACTTGTCCTGACTGGCGTTTTTCCTGAATCTATCGTTCGGCGTCGAATGATCCCAGTTCGGAGGGTTCGAGGCTCTGTGCGCGTTCCTATCGCCGGGACGCTGTTGCTGCTGTTGCTGCTGCTGTTGCTGTTGCATTTGGCGCTGATGCCAGTTGTCCTGCTCGAGCGCTCCCCTGTTAGGGATGTCCCACTCGTCGCCGAATCTTCTGACCGGCGAGACCGGACGCACCGACGGGACTTGCTCGCGTTGTCGGGGCGGCGAGATTCCGCGCCTCTGAAGATCCGGCGCGTGCTGCTGCTGCCTTCCCTGAAGCGCCGCCGGTCTTCTCTGGAATATTTCGTTGGATTCCTGCTCGCGAGGCGGGGACATCAGCCGACGGGGCGGTGAAATCGGTCGACGAGCCGGAGAGATCGGACGACGTGGCGGAGACTGCGGTCGTCGCATTTCCCCTCCGGCCGGCTGGGGAAAGGAGGGCATGAATCGCCTCGGCGGCGAGAGCAACGGACGCTTCGGCGACGATCCGCGGATGTTGGATTCCAGCTGGCTCGACAGGGGCGGTGGCTTGTTCATCGTCTGCTGACCAGGGCGATTTTTCTCGTACTGGTTCTGACGATTCCAGTTGTTGCCCTGATTCTGCTGCTTCCGGTAATTCTCGCGACCCTGCGAGCGCTCGGGTCTTCCGCGAGCGTTCGGCATGTCGAGAGGGCTTATTCCGGCCGGCATGACCTGGCTTGGCTGAAGTGGCGGTCTGTTGTTCGGAAAGAGCGGCATCGGGCCTTGATTGGGCTGCTGATCGAACTTACGGTTCGGCGTCGTTATCAGGATGTCCTGAGGTCCGACGTCCTGGACGAAACGGTCCCTGAACATCATCGGGTCTCTCTGCATGTTGTGCGGCGGCGGCGAGTAACCCGAATTTCCGGGCGGCGCGATGCGATCCCAGACCGATCGGGGCAACTGGCTCTGGAGCTTGTTGGTCTGCTCGAGAACTATGTTGAGGACTTTGTGCAATTGCTTCGCCGTGTCGACGTCTACCTGTCCGCCCTGACCGCCCAGTCTCTGCTGCGCTATGTTCAGGAGCATCTGTTGCTCCTGCACCTGGGCAATCAGAGCCGGATCCATTCGACCCTCAGACAGCCTCGCACGGAGATCGGGATGATGCGCGTTGTCGCGCATTCTCTTCTCCGGCAAGGGTTGACCGCGCATCATCGAGACCTCGTTCGCCCAGTTGCGCTTGCGCTTCTGTCCCGCATTGCCGCCTCCCTGCCCGCCTCGAGGTGGGACTCTCGCCATGGGATTCTTCTTCAGGGTCGAGGCGAGCTTCGGTCTGTTCGGCTTCGCGTTTCTGTTCGATTGCTGCGGAGTCGGGCTCGCCGGGCTCATCTTCGACGACTGAAAGGATTTCGCGCCGGGCTTGCTCTTTGCGGATTTCTTGGCGGACGAGGGCTGCGATCTGTCCGGCGAGTGAGGTCTCTTTCCCTTCGGTGGACCCTTGCTCGGGTTCTTTACGGGATTTTTCACAGGCGCTTTCGCTCCGGCTGCCAGTGGATTTTTTACCAAGGTTTTTGGTGCGTTTTTCACTACTCCCGTCACCAAACCTGGGCCGACTACTATGCGCGAGCCAACCACCACGCCCTGACCAGCGGCTTTCTGCTTCTTCATCTTGTTTCGCTTGTTCGCTCTGTTGTTCGCTCTCTTGTTCGCCAGTCTGTCGGCGTTGGGTTGCTTCGTCGGTGGCGTGCCCTTCACGCCGGCTTTCTTGGCCTGCACTTTGGGATTCTTCCCTCCGGCGGCCTTGTCGTTCTTCGCCGATCTCTGCTGCTGCAAGTGCGGCGCGAGACCCGCTCGGAATTCGACGTAACTCCAGAACCAGGGCTCGTGCATCTTCTGCATTATCAGACGCTCCATTCGAATTACGACCTCGAAGTGGGGACCGGTCGGAAGCGTGTCGACCAAAACCGCCCGTACGGGCATGAACGGATTTCCGAGATCACCGTCGGCCGGACGGGTCAGCTCCAATATCGCGCGAACGGACTGTTTCGTCAATGTCGTGATCATCACGACTCGGCGGAGCGTTGGGATTTTTCTGAGCGCCGTCATCACCTCGATGGCTGGAATAAATTCGAGAACGTCGGTCAATTTATCGTCTATGTGTTGGATCGGCGCGTTCAAGCGCTCGCTAACTCACCTCTTCCTATCTTAGTGTTGGCGTTGATTATCGCCGACGCCTTCGTGTTCTTGAGAAGCTTCGCAACCTTCGTCATCATCTCGTTCGGCGGACCCATAACGAATGTTGTGTTCTGAATTTTATTCAACTCGCTCGTCATTTCAGCCTCCTCGACCTCGGACGCTGCATCGAGACCGATTACTTGTCGGCATTTCTGTAGAAAAATAATAATAATCACGAATTTTTTTTGTTATTTCTTGAAGCAGATTAATTATTTCGCGACCGAAACACGCGGATATGCGTTTACTCACCGGGGCGATCATGAGACCGAGCAAGCCGAGACCGCAGCCAACCTCGACGACTGTGCTCTTCGGCATCGGACTGAGCAGATCACCGACCGCCGCTCCCAGTGTCTCGACTCCGGATGCGTTACACCAGAAATTCGTCTTCGGGGCGAGTTGGATCTTCAGACCTGCAACGGTCTCGTCGAGAGCCTCGGAGCCTGCCAGGAATGTTATGTTCGTCGTCGTTATGTTCCCCACTCTGAAATAATTTTACATTGTCAAGAATATACGTACTCAATTAGTGAATAATTTATTTTGCCACTTAGCGGAGAGCGGGGCAAAATGGAAGACTTTTTTCTATTAAATAAGACGAACATTTTGCACATGCTTTCTCTGTGAGAAAGTTCACTGATAGATTTTTGGTTTCCTCATGGAGGAAGCTATACGCAAAATTGATATATATGAAGAAGCCATGTGTAAGATCCTTTGCAGCTTTTTTTTCGTAACTTTAAAAGATTTTTACATTTAATCAAATTTAGACGGTCAAAAGTTACCGCAAAATGTATCGTCATAATCGTTGACTGAAATTGGCATAATTCATCGATTCGAGGCTATTTAAAACTAATTTTCACCGCTGATTACAAATCTGTAAGTCATTTTACTCTTAGCGCGATGTTTAATTCAGAAATACGTGTCTGGCGTAAAAGACAAATTTTTCAAAAAAAAATCCAAATGTTCAAATTTCCATGTTTTCTCCATGTTACCTCTCCATGTTTGATTTACTCGAATTAGACGTTTGTTATAAATTTTTCCAGAAATATTCAAATTCCATAAAATCTGACTGCTTCGATAGATTTCGGCCAAATTCAATACCAAAGGTCTTTGATTATGGTATTACATTTGCATGCAGTAGGTCGATAGCTCAAAATTTACGCAAGGTCGAGCAACCACAACCTTTTTCAAAAATGTCATCCGGACGCCAGCTGAAAAACGCATTTCTCGACGTTTCAGACTATTTTAAGTACTCTGACATTAAAATCTCTAATTCGTTCTTGTTTTTGCGAAAACATAGCTTCTTCCACGAGAAAGCAAAAATGCTTAATAAAATAGTCCAATTTGCCCCGCTCTTCTATAACGCCTGTCGAGTATAACGCTTACTTGGCGATCGACTTGCAGTACAGAGATTTGACGTTGCAATCTTTTCCCGGTCCACTCTCGAAGGTCTCCTTCAATTTCTCCATCGTCGCGTGACTGATTTTCTTGCCGGTGGCGAACACCATGAGCTCGTCTTTGCTGTTGCAACGCACGAGAAGCCAGAGCCAATTGTGATTGCCGTCCGAAGCTCCCTTGTCGTCAATGCCCGCGTCCTCCTTGGAGTCGTCCTTGTCCTTAGCTTCCGATTCCTCGTCAACGACAGGATTAACTTCCGAAGGTGCGCCAGCATTGGCCGTTGCTTCCGCAGCAGTTGAGTCACCCTCGGTTGCGGCTTCTGGAGCGGCGTCACTTTTTGCCTCCGCTTCGACCGCCGACGCGTCTTCGTCCTTGCCCGGTTCCTCGCATTCGCGATCGGCGGATTGATCGACACTTTGAATGAATTCTTCAAACACCTGTACAAAAATCAAGATTAAAATTCCCCGCGACGTAAACTATACTGAAACAACTGCCGTCGCGCTTAAAAAATTTTATTTGTTGAATCTAAGTCGTTATATATAAAATATTTGATAGACTTTTATATATAAAAATATTGAATCGATAGTATTTTTCTTTATCATCGGAGCCAATCATGCAGTAGAGTGACAACAGTCGTAATGAACGTTCTCATGAAAAACTTTTGAACGATGAACAGTAAATTGAAAACAACAATAATTTCGCGCACAGCGAATTTTGTGTGTTTCCATCAGGAAATCCGGGCTGTCATTGAGAGATCAATGACTCTGGACTTGTAGTGTACGCAATGCCATTCGGAGTACTGAATTTTCACGGGCGCCCGAGGGTACGTAGACGTTTTGCCAATTTATCAGTGGAGTTTCTTGGGGAAACCGCTTCTCGACGAAATGTCGATAGCGACTCAACTTATCCAGAGAACAATTGCATTTGTCCTGCAAATTGTCTCTGAAATTTTTTTTTTCTATATATTTATTTTTATAGCTTTTTTTAACGCTCCGTATAGTTTCACAGTGCCTCGCAGCAATTCTTGCTGGTTTCGTGTATTGCTTATTTCGTCTCTCGTGTCTCATTGTCCACAAGGGATCGAGTTGGTGGATTTTTGCAATGTACAATCCACAGTGGATTTTTGCAATTAATAAGAGACGGATGAAGCCGACAGAGATGTCTCGTCGTTCCATTGATTCGTCGCGATCTTCGATCGTAGATCATTCGAGCTCTCGGTCCGTTCGAGGAGCGTCTCTGCCACTGTCTTTATTTATGTAATTTTTTTTTTTCGCCCAACTCGGAACCCACACGGTACTAAATCCGCAATCATGCTTGCAGACCGTACCGGTCATCGTCCGGTTGGCGAGCCCCTCGGTGATAACGGAGGACTATTATTAATCTCGACAGTCCAGCCGCGAAGCATCGTAAGCTGAGGTGAAATACCTCGAGTATCCTCGACGACACGAGATCTGCGCGAGGGTCGGAGCCCCGCGGAGTCGTGTCGAATGAGGCGTGTGCCTCGGATATATTTCCTTTCAATCTTGCCGAGACGCAGAGATGAACATTTATTCGGATAACGAAGATGTCGTGCTTCGCAGAACAAACGACAGACGATTGTACAATAAGAAAAATGAATTGTTTATTCATCAACTAATTTTTTTAAGTATTCATTTTCTGTAACGCTAATAGAGCTATCGGAATAAAATTTGTGTCGATCTCTGGTTGAAAGGATTGAAGACACGATATCGCTTGCAGAGCCCCGCGGAGTCGTATCGAATGAAGCGTGTGCCTCGGATATATTTCCTTTCAATCCTCTCGAGACGCAGAGATGAACATTTATTCGGATAACGAAAAATGTGCTCTGCGGAATTAACGACAGACGTCTGGACAATAAAAAAAAAATGTTCTTTCATTAATGCCGATCAAACTATGAAAAGTATTAATTTTCGATAATGTTATTCGAGCTATCGGAATAAAGTTTGTGTCGATCTCTGGTCGAAAGGATTGAAGACACGATATCGCTTGCGACAGGCGTTTGAAGAAAGGCCTGCATGTTGCATTGCTTTTCGAGCGTTTCAACTCGATTATCAAATCGTCATTTTAAATCAAGACTCTCACAAACAAAACGTCCACCCATCCCTCGCCAATGGCGATGTTACGCGCGTATGTGTATTATTTTTTTTTCATTTCATTAAAACTCGAATGCAGTGCTGAATTGCATTTACGTAGCAAAAATAAGTGTACCTTGACAACACGCATTACAAAAGGTGGATATTGGGAGGCATTATCTGTATTAACACCCGACCCATCGGTTGGACCCAGCCGCCAGACTGTTTCTACTTTCTTGTTAACAGTCCCTTCAGCGCTGTCCTCCTCCTTGTTTGTTGACTCCTGTACAGGCTTTCTGCTGCCTAAACATGCCACATTATATTTATCATCGGTTTGCTCACGGTATTATTATCATCGCCGTTATCTAGCGCGATTATTATTATTATTCTTTTTTTTTTCTCATAACAACCACAGCGAGCCCTCTCAAGTTACAACAGCTCGAGTTCGAGCCGTCTCTGAAGCGTAAACTGAGTTACAGTTTTGTCGACTCATGAGACGATGTTTATAACGTTGCAACGTGAGAGGCCCCAGTGGAACGATCCCGTGTGGAATCTTATTATAATACGTGTAGCAATAATGAATTATTCATTAAAATGTTGTTTCCACCTAAAACATATTGAAAATTACGTTAAGTACATCCTTTCCAGTCCCAGAAGATTCGACGTCTTTTCATCGACAATAAATTATTACTAACGTTCCACGGTTCGCGCGACTTTCGCTTGAATGTGTAAATCAATGGTGTTTGTATAATGTTCCGGTGTTCTTGCGAAGGGGGTGGGGGGGAGGGCGGGGGAGTCTCTGTATGGTATAAAATTTATCCCGAACGGGATGAACGAAGGTCGATCGCATCGCGGATTTTCAACGATGAAGATCTCCCTCGACGCAGCTATTCCTTGTTCAAAGGGCATAGGCGTATTGCATCTATTCGTTTTCTTTTCACGCACTCCGGGAATCGGACTTGTGAAAGGTTTTTTTTTTTTTTTTATGGTATCGACGAAGGGTGTGTATAAATGCTTAGATCTTGACACACTACTGCTTGTAGCATACCAGGTCCATTTTCTTTTTTTTTGTTGCGATTCATGGTGAATATATATGTGTATTTATAGGTGTGTGTGTGTGTGTGTGTGTGCTGACAAAAAAGATGCGAACTTTGTTGCATCCACCTTTTTCCGCCAGGAATGATTACCGTGTTGTTTTCCGTTCAAATCCATTCGTTGCTCATAAAAAAAATCCTTAGATTCTTAAATGCTGAATGGTTGATTTTTTAGAGGGGTCAACGCGGGGTTTATCGTTTGCACGACAAACAAGTTTAATTTACGGCGAAAACGGCGTGAGTCGAAAAACCCGAATTACATTCTACCCATCGGCGTATCGTAAGTCCTTCAGATCGGAGATGAAGATTCAAAAACTCACAGATAAACTTCCATCGATTGGTGTGCGGCCGATCGAGGGGACATCGGCGAGGGGTCTCCAGATGGCAAACGGGATCCTTGCTGTGCTCCAGCCATGGCTTGTAAGTGGGATATGATAGTTCCAGCACGCGAGCCAGCTTGGACAGCCTCTCCCTGACCGTACCCAATTTAGCGTTTATCTGTAATAGAACGCATTATTTATTTACAATTGGGTATAATTTACAATCATAGAATAAAATATACAAGTATAGAATATATATGAGGGTGTTAAAAAAAGCCTTGATTGTTAAATTTTCCTCCCACCTTTTTAAAATACAGATTTCGATCTCAAATTCAACCTCGCGAAAGGCAAAAATCCTAAGAGGCGCGACGAATGCGGCACTTCTTAGAAATTTTTGGTAGGGACCGTCTTTCATGTGGTTCAATTTCAGATTGAAACCTGTACTTCAAAAGGGTGGGAGGAAAATTAATTTTTAAAATGTCCTTTTTGTGAAACACCCCAATATATATACGTAATATATATTGTACGATCGAGCTCTTTCTATTTCTCGATAAAGCTCGGTATATTTTCTTGTTAGGAAAGTTAACATTGTATGAGATGCCAATTTATAAATAGTTGTCATTACATAATTAACTGTGTATACAATGTATAAGAGAGGTCGAATACTAAAGTGATCTTTTACATCGAAGAATAAATAAATAAGCAATGTTAACATTATACTGTATAAAAATCGTTATAAATTACCATCTCGCAAAATAATTAAAAATTATATTTAATTATTAAAAATTCTATTAAATCAATAAAAATCATATTTAATCATTAAAAATTATAGTTATTTCTAAATCTTTAATTGATTAATTAATTAATAGACAATACTTGCCTTCTCCTCGTACCAGGCGTGCTCGGGCAGGACCACGGGCACAACCTCTTTCTCCGCCTCTGAATTTTCAGTATTTTTCTTCTCTCCCTCAGCTTCTTCACCCTCCGGCTTATCTTCGCAATCCAGATTTATCAAATCTCCAACGTCTAGTTGTATCACCTCGTCGTCCATGGTGTCGTCCTTCGGATTCTCCGCGTCCATCGATATATCCGCCGTAAAGTCGATTCCACTGTTCGCACTTCCGTCCGACGGTTTCTGTTTCGTCTCTCCGGTAGCGGAGGCTTCTTTCTCTTCGCTCTCAACTTTCTTTTCGGGATTGGGAGTCTCGCTCGGCTTATCTTCCGCTCCAGTCGTCGGCTCCTCCTCGCCCGTGCACTCGTCCACCACTTCGAAATCTCCGTCCTCGAACATGACTGCCTCGGAATCGTCCACGTTGAAGACCGGTGTTTCCACGCTACCTGCAAATTTATAAAAACTTTTTTAACCAGGGAAATCCAGTTGACTGAAGGTCGGCTGAGGGGGCGGGGCTGGAACGAAATGTATCGCAAAAAAAAAAAAAAATAAGCTTTTCAAAATTCTCAAGCGAATAAAATTCACGAGTAAAATTCGGAGCGGACCCAACGGAGCGTAGCCGACGAGTTTCGATGGCGGAGAGGCGTCGAGCACGATTAGCGAATGATTCGTTGACTCGCGATACTCGCCGCCGCCGAGCCAGTGGTCGCGCACTTACGTCAGCCTCGAGCTGGCAGTTACAAAGAAAAATTCATCGAACTCGGGTACGCGGAATCGTAGGTAAAAAAAAAACAAGTCTCACCCATTATCACGATTAGCGCCGAGCGTTGTGTTAAGTATCGCTCGGCGAGCTTGGTAACGGGTTTGAGAGAGCGACGGCGGAAGCGAGACGACCGCGAGAAGCGAGAAAGACAAATGACGCTCGGGAAGCCAAGCCCGCTGGGACACACGATCGCGAACTGAATTTGCTTGCGGTGCGATACGTACCTCGGATGAATTTGCCTTTCGATCGATTAACTTGTCGCTCGATTGATCACTGACTCGCGCGCATCGTCTCGCGAAGATATTTGGGACGAAATTGTTTAATTGTTTAAGATTGGAGTAGAAGAACAATGACCGGTGAACAGATGAGAGCTTCGGAGCTAACGACGCCGACTGCCGACTGTGCTCGGATGACGCGCGACTCACTCTCACTGACGGGCGTCGGGCGTACTAGACGCTACGAAATTAGAGATGTACTGTACGGTCAGAAACGGCCTCTATACAGTTACACACTGGCGGTCACAAATTGTCACGCGCATCTAAGTTGCACAGTGACGGTCAGAAACGGTCTCTATATAGTTGCACACTGACGGTCACAAATGGTCACGCGAATCTATATAGTTGAACAGTGACGGTCAGAAACGGGCACTCTGTACTTGCACACTGACGGTCACAAATGGCCACGCGCATCTATATAGTTGCACAGTGACGGTCAGAAACAGCCTCTGTTAGTTGCACATTGAGGGTCAGAAACGGTCACTGCACATCTATAGTCGAGATATTTTGCTGAGCGCGGAGGAAGCTCCGTTGGAAATTGCCGGAGAGAGGATCGGGATCCAATGGTTTCGCGGCGTCGCTTCGATGAACGGCAGGCTTTACGGTGCAGACTGTGGAGGGTGGAGTGGGGATGGGCGAGGGGGAGAGGTGAAGCCGGAGAACGACAGTCGGAGAACGGTAGGTCGACGGACGCGTCCCATTGTCTAGTTGCCGAGCGGAGTGGGGGTAGGCGAGGGGGAGAGCGGCGGGGGAGGACGCCGGTTAGAAAACAACGGTCGGCAGCCGCGCCATTGTGCTCGCGAGTCGATTTTTCTTTGCGGATTAACGCAAAACAATTAAACGTACCTGAACAATCGATGCTTTGTAGTCATGTGATGTCGATGATCCCATTGAATCCTTGTAGTTTTATGTGCCTGCAGCACAGTTCGGTTCGCAAAACTACAGTTTTCTTACAGTGAAATTTGTGATTCGAAGTTTGGAGACCGCCGGCGAGTTGATGCAGGTTTGGTAAGCTGGATTGTTTATTCATCCTTAACAATCTATGTATCTTCATTTATAATCGGTATTTATTTACTACTTTTCGTAAGATACAATCAGTTGAGGTTTAATCCCAAACCTTTCACATCTTCATTCTTTCGACTTTGTATTTTCGCAATTTCGTAAGCGGCATATGCGGCAACCCGGCTTATATGTCGTCGGAATAGACCGAACGGCAGTTGATAGATTGATCAGTTTATTGTGTCCTGGTATAAATAGCCTAAGGACCAAGCATTACAGATAGGCGGTACATAAAGTAAAGCGAAGTGTGTACAGATAAAGCATAGGATAGAATAGATCAGAATCGTTTACTATTTAATTAGATACACATACGGGTAGTAATAATAATAACAAAGCAGAAAGAAAAGAAAGAGCACTGAAAAATTAAGAACGCTTAATAATTAATTAAAGTAAGTCGCAGTTGACAGACTCGTCATATGATGACGATAAACCCCATTGAATCCTTGTAGTTTTACGTGCCTGTAGCACAGTTTGTTTCGCAAAACTGGAGTTTTCTTACAGTGAAATTTGTGAATCGTGGTGCGGAGACCGCCGCCGAGTTGATGCAGGTTTCAGCAGGTCTGGACTCAACAATTTTACACGATTCGGTACGCTGGATTATTCATCGATAACAATCTTCGCGTCTTTATTTGTTATCGTCATTTATTTATTATTTTTCATCTTTAAATGCATTCTTCTTTTTTCCGTACGGATTTAGGCCAGCAGTAGTTCTGAGACTTCAGGCAAAGTCTCAGAATTCTTTCTTCATCCTTTCGAGTTTGTAAAGTTTCTGAATCGAGGTGTGGAGACCGCTGGCGAGTTGATGCACGTTTCAGCGGTTCGAAGCGCGTACGAGCTTAAGAGCATGTGAAACACGTTCTCAGCGTGTCTCACTCGCTCCGCCGAGAGCGCCACCGATGCCATCTCTCGCGCACTCGATAGTGTTTCACATGCTCTCAATATTTTACACCATTCGGTAAGCCGGATTGTTCATTCATCGATAATAATCTTCAAATCTTCATTTATAATTGTTATGTGTTTTTAATTTTTCGTCGTAAGACACAATCCGTTGAGGCTCAATACCAAAACTTTCGATTCTTTCTTCACGCTTTTGAACTTGCTGAGCGGTATACGCGGCGGCCCGACTTACATTGGCGTCAGATTAATGCAAAACAATTGAACATACCTGACCAATCGACGGTGCTTTGTGTTCATATGGTGAACGATTACCCTTATTGAATCCTTGCGGTTTTACGTGCCTTTAGCACAGTTTGTTTCGAAAAATTCCGGTTTTCTTACAGGGAAATTTGTGAATCAAAGTGTGGAGACCGCCAGCGAGTTGATGCATGCTTCAGCAAATCGAATCGACTCTGGACCCAATATTTTGCATTCGGTAAGCCGGTTTGTTTATTCATCGCTAATAGTCTTTGATCTTTACTTATCACCGTTATTTATTTATTACATTTCATCGTAAGATAAAATCAGTTGACTCGCAATCCCAAAGCTTTCAAATCTCTCTTCATGCTTTCGACTTTGTCCTCGCGCAATTTGGCGAGTGGCATGCGCGGCGGTCCGACTTGTATCGGCGTCAGAATTGGCATAGCTGCTTTCATCGTCTCGACCCAGTGTCCTAAAAGTGCCACGAATAATAAACGCGTCATTAATAATAAAAAAAAAAACCGGGTAAGAGAAATGCCTGATATTTAATTGAAAACCTTACCGTATTTCGATATAGCGACAACCGCCTTCGAGAGCTCCTCCTGTTTTTCTCTCGCCTCGGCGCCTTCCCCTGTCGCGCTAGCTTCCAGAATTTGGAAAGCCAACTCGGGAAACATGTTGACGCTAGTCGGTATGAACGAATCCATTCCCACAGCGCATCCGGCAGATATAATCTGCAACGAAGTTTAAAGTTTATTCCCAATGACCCTGAAGATGTCTGCATGACACCAAATTTCATTTTTGACAAGACTCTGTCGATGCACTGCTTTAGGAAGAAAAGAAAAATTGTTCACTTGTAGAACTTTATTCCCTGAGTGAACTTTCCCGAGCGAAGTTTGTGCGATGCCAAAAGACGGCCTTTGCAACTTAATGAAATTTAGTCTCCTGCCGATATCTTCGGGGTGATTATTCCCATGGTGAGCGAGCTTTTGTCACGCTTGACCCGGATACGTTTATTGACCATTGTTCCCTCGCGTACCTGATCGCTTCCGAGAAAAACAACGAAACGGCCGGAGTCAGCGCGCACAGCCTGCGATCCCTCCTCGAGATTCGTGCTCGTGAATTTAATTCCAACAAACGACGGCACCTCGTCCCCGATGGATTCCAAAAATCGTCCCATGTGAACTTGTTGATAGGCAGCAAAATTTTTATTAAAAAAAAAAAAAACAAAAAATAACGCGTCATCGTTGAGGAGTTGGTGGACCTGCCTTTTTTACCGATGAAACGAGGCGACTTGGTGGAATCGACTTTACATCATTAATATGCTACGCATTATGCTTTAAATTTTACAGGACTGTGATATTAGCCATAAACACTTCGGCGTGCACTTGAATGTTGATTGAAAACGTCCAAGAAATTAAGAAAATCGAATATCACAGATTTTCGCGAAAACCAATATGGCCGCTCAAAATTTCAACAGCATCTACTGTGTAGGATACAAAATATTCTGCGACTCGCATACGTAAAACGAATACGAACTGCATCTGTCCCGCCAATTGGTAACTATAGTGGCAAGGCGCTCACGGAAAGGGCTCATTACTCTACAGTTTATTATTGAATCTACTTTTAAAAAAATCATTTTTACACTTCAAATACATAAGAAAATATACCCAAAAGTTCGCTGGGCTAAGTTATTTTTTTGCCTTCCAAAAAAATTCTCTCAAAAAAGGCTATTTTTCGATCTTCTAAAGCAGGATCCCCCCTTAATGAACATCCGACTGTACGCCGAAGCGTTTATGTCAATGCATGATTATGTCCCGCACGATTTGAAGCATATGCGTAGCACATTAATAATTATAAATATAAAGTTATGGAACCTTGGAAAATCAATATTGGATGTTTTCTATTATTTTACTATAGTACATCGAAGTATTCATTTTATAGAAAGAATCTCTAACATATGTTCCTTATTGCGATTGAAATACTATTTATATATATATATATATAAAAGGGCAATGCTCGTGTTAATCAAGTAAATAAATAAATAAAAACTAAGAAATCGCCTAGTAACGTCGGTAAAAAAAGGTAAGTACACTGATAAAAAAAATGCAGTTGAATCAACTAAAGATTCGGGCAGGGACGTTCAAATAAATATTTTGTTAGTCGAATAAAATATGTCAATGTCTCAAAAATATTTCGGTTAAATCATTCAAAAATTTGTTGAACTATCCAATCTTCTAGCTGTGCCAACAAAATACTTATTTGAACGTTCCAGCCCGAATCTCTAGTTGATTCAAGCGTATTTTTTATCAGTGTAAGGAGCCAAAAATGGGCCCAGCATCCCCTCAATCGTAAACTGTAGCTACATTACTCACGATTAACGTTGGTGAACATCGGAATGTGGTAATACAAAAGCGGCGTACTGGGAGCACACTCGCCGACACGTTTCAGATAATTCACGAGCCCTCGGTTATCGGTCGGCTTGAAATACAATTCGGGCAAACAGAGCATGGAGTCTGCCCCGATTTCCGCGGCGTGGCGTGCCTGAGAGCGTTAAATGGTTTACATAATGCTGGACCGAAGAGAATTTAGTCTAGCGAATTGCCCGCGTCACATCCACGCGGTTTCTTCGAGCCGTGTACTCCGGCCCGAAGCATTAATCACGTGAGGCAATAAATCTTACGTACAAGCTCGAGAACATCGGGTAGCGGAGCCCCGCCGACTTGAACCATCAAATGCAGCTTCGTTGTTTTCACCGCTTCGGCCCACGCCAGCGCTACCGACTTCCGTTCGATTACCGACATCGACGTTCCCTCGCCGCTCGTTCCATTCACTTTTCGCATAGTCAATTAGACTTTAATAAATAAATTCATCGTTTATCGTTAATCATTGTTCGCGATCTACGCGAAGGATTTTCTCACCCAGTACTCCTTTGACTCCACGATCTGCGAGATATCTGGCGTACTTCGGTATCACTGATAATTCTAAATCCAATGTTCTGCAATATGGATAATTCAATTTTTATAGAAAAAAAAATACAAAACAAATTTAGAAAATTACTTCAATTTTTTTTATAACAGGAAAACAATTTAACCCTTTGAAGCACGGTGTATCACAGGTGATACACTTCTTTGAAACTTCATACTGAGGGGTATTTTGAATCGTTGAATTCGAATCTGAACTCAAAATGCAGAAATTCAAATGTCGTTGATCCAATATCATGGATACTCAATTTCAAGTGAATGTATAAGGAAAAATGTGTGCTTCAAACGGTTACAGAAAAAAAAATTTTGTTTTTTTTACCAAATTTTAACCAAAAAATAAAAAAGAATGTAAAGAAGAAAAAAATGTATTCAATGTTTTTTACAAAAAAAAAAAAAGGAAACAAATTCAAAGAAAAAAAATTTGAGTTAATAATTTTAACAAAAAAAATGTCCCTCGACAATTAACTCACTTTTCGTTGAACGGTGTCAATACCGGAATCACAAAGCCTCGGAACGAATACGGTAAACGCTGGAAAAATAATCGCGAGACCTCGAATAACAAAATGAGATAAAAAAAAATAATCATAAGATGTACTCATACATCGCAAAAATACATCATAAGATGTATTCATCTCGTTTGGCACAAGTATTCGGTTAATATTGTAGATGTTGATATGTGAATATTGCGTATATCGATTAGCCCATCGTTAAATGTAAGTAACGAGTACAACTCTATAATTACCGGCATATTTGATCGTTCTCAATTTGTTGGTTTCTCGTGACGCTCGCCGTCTCGCCGATAGTCAGCTGTTCACTGCGAGTCTGACGCCGGACGGTCGGAATATTCCCGACTTTTACGAGTGGCGATAAGAGAGCTCGCTCGAAAAATATTTATCGAAGCATCAAAGTGCAGCAAAGTGGGGAACGCTCGTGAGGCTCGGGGACAATTAAATGAATCCTCGTTATCTATAAAAATGCTCTTTATGTTTATTTACATGTAGATCCTTCAACAATGTCAATATTAATATTATATTAATATTAATAATAATAGTAATAATTCAATACAGTATGTGTATAGTCTAAATGGCCGCATGCTGTGGGTAACCTGTTCCTCGTAACGAACAGATACTACGGTTTATAAATAATCACGCCAAAAAGTTTCTAATTTTATTAATCGTTTATAATGCCTTAAAATCGGATCCTTTCGCCACGCGGTTTCACCTGTTTCGTCTCTTAAATTTTTTTTTTAATTCATTTTTTTTTATTAACCTGTTTGTCGCGGGTCTAAGAGAGATGTTTTACGAATGCTCGTCGCGTATTTAGATTTTCATTTATTTTTATTTTATTTATTTTTTTCATTATATTTATATCTTTCGTCGCTAAATTGTACGATATAACTTAACGTGCCTAGTGTAACGTGCCGTACCGCGAATAGCCGGACGCGCTTGTTTGCTCCTCAATTTCTCGTCGCTCGCGGGGGTTTACCTCTTTATTATTATTATTATTATTATTATTATTATTATTAGTATTATTATTATTATTCTCTTTTAACTCCGGACCGTATTCGTACCCTGTTTTAGCTCGATTTCGACTCGGGAGTCGCTCTGACCAAATGCGTTAGTTATAGGGGCAAAGAGACTCCAAGGTTGGGGACGGGGCGTGAATACGGACCTTTTATCTTTGTGTTATACTCGATTAGAAGGAAATAACTGATATCTCTGAGAAATCTGGCGGTGCAGGTTGAGATTTGGTACTATGAAGAATCGAGCTGAGAGGAGGCGAAAACTTCTCTCGGCATCCGATACTGAACTATATCGGATGGCGATAGAAGTTTTTGCCTCTCTCGAGCGTCTCAGTGTATTGGTTCAAGGTCACCGCTCGGCCGCGAAGAGTCCCGAAAATGTTGATGGGAACGCAAGTGGAAAGGTCGTTCGAGAGGCAGAAATAGAAGATCGAGGATTCACTTGTTTACACACGAGTGGTCGAGTAGAACGACGAAATGCCAAGGTTGGGGAAGGGGCGTGAATACGGACCGTTTATCTTCGGGTTATACTCGATAAGAAGGGAATAATCGATGTCTCTGAGAAATCTGGTGCGCCAGGTAGAGATTCGGTATTCATATGAATAATCGAGATGCAAGAAGGCGAAAACTTCTATCGGATGGCAATAGAAGTTTTTACTTCCCTCAGGCGTCTCAGTGTATCGGCTCAAGGTCACCGCTCGGCCGCGCGCGAAGAGTCCCGAAAACGTTGATGCGAACGCAAGTGGAAAGGTCGTTCGAGTGGCAGAAATAGAAAATCGAGGATTCACTTGTTTATACACGAGTGGTCGAGTAGAACGACGAAATGCCATGGTTGGGGAAGGGGTGTGAATACGGACCGTTTATCTTCGGATTATACTCGACGAGAAGGGAATAACGGATGTCTCTGAAAAATCTGGCGGGCCATGTTGAGATTTGGTATTCTTATGAATAATCGAGATGCAAGAAGACGACAACTTCTATCGAATAGCAATAGAAGTTTTCACCTCCTTCAGGCGTCTCGGTTCAAGGGCACCGCTCGCTCGCGCGCGAAGAGTTCCGAAAACGTTGATGCGAATGCAAGTGGAAGAGGTCGTTCGAGGGGCAGAAATAGCAAATCGACCGTTTAGTTGTTTACATAACAGTGGCGGAGTGGAACGGCGAAACTCCAAGTTAGGGGAAGGGGCGTGAATACGGACCGTTTACCTTTGTATTATACTCGATAAGAAAGGAATAGCCGATGGCTCTGAGAAATCTGGCGGGGCAGGTTGAGACTTGGTAATACAGTAGAACGCCGTTTATCCGAGGTAATGTGGGGAGAGCGTACATCGGATAAGCGAAAACTCAGTTAACACGGATAAAATACTCAATTCAAACTTGTACTACTATTATACATTTAAAAAATAGCACACTTCGTATAAACATTAACTTTATTAGTTAATTTACGACTTGTGTCCTTTTTTGAGACATCACGATGTTCTACCATTGACTCTAGAATCGGAACTGATGTATTTACAGCTCGCAATATAAAGACGCAGCAAACTTGTACGAGTTTAACCGCGTATGCAACAATGTAGCAGTTACAGACTGCCCCACGCGCGGGCATGCTGCTATATCCGTTTTATGCGGGTTTTTCGTATTATCCGAGCTTATACCTCGGTTAACGCGGAGAGCTCGGATGAGTTGGGTGCGTCGGATAACGCGAAGGCTCGGATAATCGAAGGTCGGATAAGCGCCGTTCTAATGTATTATGAATAATTAAGCCTGCGAAGAGGCGAAAACTTCTGTCGGCATCCGATAGAGAACTATATCGGATAGCGATAGAAGTTTTCGCCTCCCTCGGGCGTCTCAGTGTATCGGTTCAAGGTCACCGCTCGGCCGCGCGCTTAGAGTCGCGAAAACGTTGATGGGAACGCAATTACAAGCAGGAAGGTCATTCCAGGGGCAGAAATAGAGAGTCGACGGTTAACTTGTTTACACACGAGTCGCCGAGTAGGACAACGCTAGATACTGTACAAACTCGCTTTCTGTTCGAAGAGGTTGCCAGGCCTTAGGATGCAATAATAAGCAAATTATAAGAGCCGAGCGTCTTGCACCAAACGCCGAAGCAATAAACACAGCCGTCGCGTGTGTTTAATTTTCGACGACGAAAATAAACTTTGCAGCTAAATATCGTTGTACTTAAGACGTGGACTGTACGATCCCGGATTCTTTTTTTTTTAAGTAACGTTTCGCCACTCCCGTTGCCGGGCCACTCGTCTCGCTTCGGTGCCCCAAATGAAACGAGTGGCCCGGCAACAGGAGAGTGCACAGCTGAGTACGGTTCGTCGAATAACGGAGTTTGCGCACTAACTATGATAGTTACTAGTTCGGTACATATGGAATAGACTCGTTGGCTCATTTCTGTTCGGTAACCCACGCTCCAACGACCTTCGAACTTCGCTCTTCTACCTTACCGACCTACGGTCGAGCGACGTCGATTTCATTGTACGAGCAAATTTATTTATTTATTTTTTTCTTTCTTTTCTCTTACGAACTTCGCCTCGGGTGACCAAACACAACGGGTGCACGGGTAATGAGCAACCATCGATTTTAATCTCAAACCCCCCCCCCCCCCCCCAAATCCCTCCACTTCCAATAAACCGATGATATTTTTGAAACTCTCGAGTAGTGCTCAGCGAATTGAAGTACACGCTTTTCGTACCGGGTGTTTTTCTCACAGTTTCGCGCACGGTTCGACGAGCTTGTGCGGTCTGTTTTCAACAGCAGCGCAGCGAATCTCAACGAGCGAGCGAGAGACCCGCTGCGCTGCCTGCTCTTGCTGATTAATGCGCGACCATCAGCAACCACTCGCCGAGCCCGTTGACCCAGATTTTTCGAGTACCAATCGCGCGTATGATAATCGCTCGAGCATTCGCGAGATAGTTCGTTCATTCCAAATCATTCTTGTTTCTTTTTAATAAAAATTTTTATTT
Source organism: Exephanes ischioxanthus (assembly GCA_958510785.1). Classification (NCBI taxonomy): domain Eukaryota; kingdom Metazoa; phylum Arthropoda; class Insecta; order Hymenoptera; family Ichneumonidae; genus Exephanes; species Exephanes ischioxanthus. The sequence continues at coordinate 11,166,109 of OY294016.1, forward strand.
TTTTTATTTAAAAAAAACTTGTTTTTGGTACTTTATTATCATAATATTACTTGACCCCGACGTCCGCCAAGGTCGTTTCGGAGAGGGTCGCGGGGTTTTTTTTCGGAAGTAAGAACATCGGAGAGAACAAGAATTAAGATAAGATGGAAAATGCCTGCGCAGCCCGGCCAGCCCGGCTAGCGGCAGAAACTTTTTGGCTTCGCATTATTACCTCGGGTGTCTCCGTTACGTGTAATTTATATATATATAATATGTATATATGCAAGAGTGGGAGAGAAAGAGAGAGATCGCGTTTGTGTATGTTTCTGTGTATTTTTTCTGTTATTTCTTTTAATTTTTTTTTTTTCATGTCGTGTAAAAAAGTATATATGCAATTTTCGTAGTTTACACGATGAGTATATTACCATTGCGTATGGTGAGATGCATTTTTTATTATTATTATTATTTATCGGTATTATAATATTATATAGTACTATAAACGCAACGAGATCCTCCGGATATGTACACGAGGGATAAATATTTTTATTGTAATGTTTATAATGTTACATTAATAATATGCGCCCGCGCGGCTCAAATGCATCTCGCGTCTAGATCGGGCGAGTTAATGATAAAATTTTTTATTTTAATTTTCATTTTCATTATTTTTTTTTTTCACTATTGCCGCTTCCGGCACATCGAATAAAAACTTAATACTGCTCGTGGTTCCTCAAGAAGTCGGTTAATCTCATGAGAATGGTCCCAAATGTTAAAAAGTAGTTTCGTGTTTGAGTTTCACACGATCTTTTTTTTTTTCTCTTTTTTTTTCTTCGTAATTATAATAACGCGGTAGGGGGGCTGACGGGGGTGGGCTGAGGGACGGGGAGAACGCGGGGGATGGTGTTTACTTTTTTTTTTTTATATCAAGCTTCTTTTCTACCGTACGACTTCTTACAGACTGGCGCTGTTTTTCTTGCATTTGCATTCTGTTTTCTAATTTTTCTATTATACTATATTTTTCAGTATAATAACGAATCCTACAAACTAATGTTACTATAGTCTATATCGATGCTTGCCACTCGAGCCGTGATTTTTTTTAACCCTTCGAGTGCACACGCGGTCACCCCAAAGTCGTAAAGTAAAGCGCAGTTTCGACATCGACCGTGATGCTCGATACTTAAAACTTTTGTTTTTATTAATTAATTTTGCTACGAAAAATGTCTCAAGACAAAAAAGGTTCATTATCGTTGCAGAAGTGTGCACTGGAAGGGTTAATATCGAGACACGTTGGAGTAACTCGTTTCACTCTCTCGAGTCTCCGTCGCGGCAACGAGACTCTCGATGGATCGCTTTGGGTTCAATAAAGCAAATCCGCCTTGCGCTCTACACGAGACTAGAATTTTTCTTACATACATACATCTCTTCGTTTAATCGAAGTATACGACGCCCTCTACGGAAAATGTATAATGGTAAAGGTCGGCGGGGGAGGGGGGGGGGGGGAGAGGGAGAGGACTGGAGGGCGGTGAAGTCGAGAGAAGAAAACGGAACGAGATATATCGATCTACTGTTATACTCTAGTGCGACAAGATATAGGTTTTTTTTTTCGTTACAATTTTTTTTTTTCTTCATTTTCGTTTCGTTAATGCACAACGAACGCGAGCAAGCTGTACCGTAAACGTGTGTCGCTTCGTGTGTCTCCTTGTCCTCGTGTGTGGAATAAATTAATTAATTATTCACGACGTTGGGCTGATGGTCACAACGATTATTGTGACGTCGCGCGTTCAACGGATACACGGAAATCTCTGGAGGAAGGAGAAGACGACAATTTTGTTGTTATCTTCCTCGACGGGTGTAACGAATCGATATTTGCTCTCTCTGCGAGGCACTCTAAAAATCAACAACGATAAGAACAATGTATGATAATCATTTTTTTGTTGCTGTTCTTGTGATGAAAGAATTGCTGCTCCCAACTTATATTCGTTGTAGAAAAATAAGAAAACCCTATGCGCTTGCTGTGAGCAGAGCTGGGCAAATTCACCAAGTGCGTGATTTACGTATTGAAATACCAAGTACTTGAAGTACCGAGCACTGGATAGTACTTGGGTACTGACATATTGAATACCCGCAGAACTTATCTGCTGATGTTCTGAGTATTGAATACTGAATCAGTACTTGATACTTTAATACGTACTGCAAGTACTTAGGGTCGAATTTTAAGACGTTAGTTTCAAGTTATGTTCGCACTTGAGATCGAACTTAAGATCCAAGTTTGGTTGAACTTCATCGCGTGCTTAAAATCTATCTTCAGTTCGAACTTAAGTCTAAACTGAGGTTCGATTGTAGTTCGAGTTCGAATTTAAGTCTGAAATTTTATTCGATTGTAGTTCGAACTTAAGTTTGAACTTTAGATCGAACTTAAGTTTGAACTTTAGATCGAACTTAAGTTTGAACTTAAGATCGAACTTAAGTTTGAACTTAAGATCGAACTCAAGATCGCACTTAAGATCGAATTTTAGCGTGACATCAGGTTCGAACGTAAGATAGATCTTAAGCACTCAACGAAGTCCAGGCCAAACTTTAATCTTAAGTTTGATCTCAAAAGTGATCTTAAGTTGAAACTAACGTCTTAAAATTCGACCTATAGTCTATTTGCCCAGCTTCTGACCCGATGGGGGAGCGGATGCCTCGCTCGAAAAAACGCGATGGCCGCGGTCGGTGACTTTGGGCGACCTTGGGCAAGAAGAGAGGACCAGAGACCAGTAAATACAGTAACGGTATGCAGATGTGTGCGATGTTCGGATGTCGAGATACCGTTACACTGTCGTCGTTCACATATCAGATCTGTCGTTTTATATCAGTGTTTCCGAGGAACGCTCGAGGGATGCACCGAACTCCGGATGGACCATAGCAAAGTGATTTGTTCTGTCTGTTTGTTCGTTTGTTTACTTTTTTTTGTTTTCTTTCTTTTTTTTTGTTTAACGACAATGTACATCTCGACCTTCTCTCTCTTTCTTCATTCCCACTGTATAATTGTGTTGCGAGCTTGAGACTCTCTAAGTAAAATCTATTTAATTAATATTACAGCTATATAATCCGTAAAAGTATTGTTGTTTTTTTTTTATCGTGACTCTTCGAATCGTGACATCAAAATTTTTTACATCATTCGTCATCGGTAATGAGTGCGTTGATGATTTCATCGACGACAAAAGGCTATTATATATATATATATATATATGTATATCTCATATATAATACTAAAGCTTGCGGCGCTAGAGTCCTTCGCGAATAATATTGTTGCAATAAAAATGATAATAATAAAAACAATAACAGCAAAAATAAAAATTATAAAGTGTATACAGCTTGAGTGGCCTCATCTTCTAAAGCGTAAAAAAAATAATCAAGTACGAGTCACAGTGTTCTATTGGCTTTCAGGCACACACGAGTTTCATTACTATTTGTTTATTTTTTTCTTCTTCATTTTTTCTGATTATTTCTTTCGCTCTCTCTTTCTCTCTCGCTCTCTATCTCTCGTTCTCTAAACACGAGCAGTTTTAGTGTATTTAGGCGGTTTTTTTTTCAGTGCGTGCTTTTTACGCGATTCGTTTCTGAACACTGAGAAATATTATGTTTACATGTCATATATATATATATATATATATATATATATATATATATATATATATATATATATATTCATTTTAAATGGTATGCATATATATTTTTATATCTTTTGTACCTTGGCCAGCTTTTTGTCGCGCGCGCGAATCTTCGTCACGTGTGTCTCGATGTATTGTATAATAATAGGTATAGAGTTTGTTTTTATTTTTATTTCATTTTTTCTCATGGTGTGGGTGTGTTGTCTGCGTGTGTTTGTTGCATAGGGTGATATTTCGTGGAGTGACAATAATAGAGAGTGACCGATAGATCGATCGGTAAACACACGAGTGCACACGTTGTTGCCGTAGCGTAAAAAAAAAACTTGCTCGGCAAGATAGTGCTATAGTTACAGTTCGGTCCATCCCTTTTGTCCGTTCACATGTGTACCTGTATGTATATCTATATACATATATAGTATATATATATATATATATATGTATGGTTGTGTATATTTTCCGTTTGTACATAACATGTAATCTCTAAAAAATCACTGCCGCGGAAGAATCTCGACGTTGAACGCTTTTTCACCGCGCTCTTTGTCGCATGTTCGTCCCATCGTTTGTTTGTGTTTTTTTTTTTTCTTTTGTTACACCTTTATTATTATTTTTATCTCACCTCGATACCAAAGGGAGAGAGATAAAGAGATGAGAAACGCTTCGCCGAACGTGGTATCTGCATAGCTATCGTCCGTGTGCGATCGTTTATGCGCACCACACTCAACGCTTCCTTTCTCATCCGTCCGGTCGTACGGTAGTAGTACAGAGCTAGTGCTATAGCTCGAGCGACCTGGCGGGGCCCTCTTTGTTGGTTTTTATTTAAAACTTGTTTTTTATGAAAAAAAAAAAAAAAAAAAAAAAAAAAAATGTATATATATATATATAAATAAAAAGAATCTCTCACGGCTGGGGAGAGCGACGTCGCGCGCCATCGTCACAGGGAGGTCGTGCAAGAAACTCGTTCGGTAGGTGTCGTTAAATAAACTCACGTTATATACATACAATACGCAAGATAACGTATTCGTTCGGTTTTTTCTTTTTTAAATTTATTATTCGTTCGTCGGGCTTCTTTGCGTATATACCGTGGGCGTCGAGCACCTCACCAATTGTTCCTCCGTGTGGCGAATAGCGATGAAAGGGACGTCGCCCTCGACTGCCACTATGACTTCCATACCCTGAGCTTTCTCAGCGATACCTTTTTGAGATGAAGAGCAGCGTTGAGGATGTCCGATTCCCGGGAATCTTCACCGTCCGAGTGTACCTCGCGTCTGCGTCCCGGCATGAGCAGCCGATGACGAAGACCCCTCGAGGTCGGATCGGAGAGAGCCTCGGCAACCGGTACCTTCTCCTTGCTCGAACCCGGCAATGACACCGAACGTCCCACTGAGAAACCCTTGCTAAGCCTATCGAGAGTAGCGGGAAGCAAGTGCTTCCTGGGAAGCGCCTGTTCCCGTTCCCTCAGTATGAATCTACCGAGTGTCTTCCAAAACGCTTGAGTACTGTACACGTTCTCCTCGTCACGGAGAATCCTGAGCTGACGATTCCCGCTGCCAACAGCCCCGGCGCCGCCCCACTCGAGTTCCTCGACGAGTGCGAACTTCATCGGATCTTCCATTCTCCGTGCCTTGACGAGAGCCTGAGCGAGAACGTCCTGAGCCGAACTGCTGACCGGTACCCTCAGTATGGCGTATGGAATTTCCGGTGAAACGTTGTATATGCACACGAGAAAGGTGTCCGCCTCGTCCCATATGTGCATCGAGGCGTCGTGCTCGGGATCTTCAGCCTGGAGCTTGGAATGACCGGCTGTGCTGCGAATCGACGCCAGCCAAGCTCTACTGCTGGGATCGTCACCGACGCGCTTCAGCAGGAACCTTCCCTGGCCCTTCCACAGTGCCTGAGCCTGGAGCGGATGCTCGTTTGGGTCGAGAACTCGCTGGGTTGGCAATTCCTCACGATCCTTCTTCTCCCAACCCCGCGAAACCTCCTCGACGAGGATGTACTCGTCGACGTGCTCGGCCGATATGCCCGCTTTCTGGAGAGCCTGAAGCATCACCTCCTGGGTGGTGCTCTCCTGGGTAACCTTCAGTATCGTGTAAGGCTCGTCCGGTATGACGTCGTAGACCATGAGAAAGAACATTCGCCTCTTGAGGGTGACGCCTCCGAGGCCTGGATCGACGCTGCTCAATTTCTCCGGAGCTTTGCTCGAGGAAGGACGCTTCGACGACTCCTTATGATCGCGGCAACAGGTGTTGTAATCGAGCGACTCCTCCTCCATCCGCGAGTAGACGAACAGTGTCGACAGAGCTAGAGGCTTGTTCTTGCAAGACCTGAGTCTCACGTGACGATAACCCGGTCTGAGACACTTCAGCGGCAAGACACGCTGGGCTATCAGATGGTGCGAGCTTGCCTCGACGATCCCGAATCGCAGAAAGGCGAGGTCCTTGAACATCACTTGGAAACAGAACTTCTCGTTCCATATTGGATTGAGAGAGTTGTTGTGAACGACTTTGGTCTTGTGCTTGGCGCAGTCTATTGGAATGCCGACCAGTTCGATCTCGACGTAGGTACTCGTCAGGAGATTCGTCGGCGATATGTACTGACCGGAAACCACCGAGAGGGTCAGATGCACCGAGTGCAGACCGTCGAACTCCTTGTCCCATGGATTGAATCTTCTGTACATCATGTGACCCTTGTCCCACATCACCGATGGTTTTCTCACGTAGCCGCACTGCCCGTTCTGCTCGTACATCGCGGCGTTCAGGTGCAAAGCCGCGTCGTCGGTCTGGTAATTCAGCGCAACCATCTGAATACCGAACGCCCAGAATATTACGGGATTGAAGTTCGACGAGTCTATCCTCATGCCGGCAGGATAAGTCCTTATGAGCTGAGTCTCCGCGTGAGCGACCACACCGAGCGGCTGTTTCCTGCAGATTTTCTTCGCCGCGCTCTCGTTCAGCGATGAACACTGAAAACAAGCTGGCATACCGCGACTCGAACGAAAGAGGTTTTCGATGTTGCTACCGCCGCTCGCCACCGATGCCGACGTCGACAACGACTGTGGCGAACCCGTCGACGGCGCTATACCGCCCGTTCCTATGCCGGCTATGCTGTGCCTCTGAACGGTTCCCGTGTGACTCTGGTGACGGGGCTTCACCGGCGGTCCCGTACCCGGTGTCATGTTCAGACCACGAAATTTTATCGCCTGCAGATATATCACCAGATCGGAAAGCTCCTTGGCGATCTGGCTGCTCTGCTTCTGCAACTTGTCGTCGACCGCCGGATCGGACTTTAGACGCTGATGGGTCGCCACTTGACCACCCCCCAGATACCTCTCGTAACTCGATACCGAGTTGTCTGAAATGAAATCGATGTCTGCGAGTTATCGGTCGAAGTATCCGAATAGGGGAGGTAATTGCACCCAATCAAAAGAATGCTTGGAAAGGAAGAATCGAGTATGACGTTGTAGGTACTAGTAAAGGGCACCGGGGCAAAGTGGGGGGGCATAACGAATAACTCGTCCGTTTGAGTCCGGAGCTATGAATCTTCCTTCATTATTTGTACCAATTCCTAGCGGGACTTGAAAGAAGTCCCGCGACGAAAGTAGGTCACCGGTTCGCTTTGCCCCGCTTGTCCGTATGCTTATTTCCAGCATTCTTTTCTTTGGGTGACGGCCATTGGTAGGAAAAAATATCAACGAGGTCCCATTTGCTCACCATCGACATTGTCGTCTTCGTCGTCGTCCTCTTCGTCGTCGTCGTCCTCGCTGAAGTATTCAACGACCGACGTGCTGCTAACGTCGGTTCTCATCTGCTTCATCGACGACGCACGATCGGACATGAGCATCTTGCCGCGATGGCTTACGGACGGATGCACCAGAGGACCCGTCGGATCGACGACGAGCTTCTTGTTCTTTATGAGAATTCTGTGACGCAGTTGGGACGGCGAAGGCAGCTGTGGATCCTCGCTAAAGTCCGTTTCGTAGAGAAACTTTGTCACGAGTTTCTCACCGAATACGGACTGGATTTTAAAAAAATTGTTAAACCATGACACGTTAGCGATAATAGTATTTTGCGATGCGAATGCGGTAAAGCCAACATTATACGCAGATTGTGAAGTGGATTGCGAGTGCGGTCCACTTTACAGTCTTGATACAAAATTTTGCTATACAGCACTATTATCACATAACATTGTTTGTAACGAATGCAGGAGAAGTCCTATTCCGTGCCTGCTGATTGTGGCGCTGTACAGCAAGACGTACTGTGCTTGCGTCGTACTTTTCGCACGCTTAAGCGTGCGAAAAGTAATAACTCTAGTGCAAAAAGTAAAATTGGACGGATGTGTGCATGCGTCGGGTATTTACTTTCGCCCCTCTCGGCAGGCATGAAAAGTAGCACTTTTCATGCAAGAGTTACACAATAGTACATTATGATACTCGTGCGATACAACTTTCTTTGAAGTGTGTGCGTTTGCAGCACGAGCCGGCAGCGAGTGTTGCAATCACAAGAATGAAGAAAAAGTTTTTTACACGAGTATCGTACAAAATTTTGTTTCACAAGGTGTGAAAACGGGTCTATTACACACGCGAAGCGTGCGTAAAAGTGTCGTTCTCGCACCGAGTGAAATAAAGCAAATTTGCGTGCGAACAGTAAAATCGGGCCGATGTACGCACGCGCCTTCTCATTACAGCACGCCTTTGTTATATAGCGACACTTACGGCATCCTCGGCAGCCACGAGAAGTAGGACTTCTGATGCATGCGTTCCAAAAAGACAGTTTCGCATCCGACGACGATTACTCACCTGAAATATCTGGGCCATCCGTGCCTGCTGACTCTGCGAGCAATGATTCTCGATCGACAGAATAACCGGATACGGCGAACTGACGAAAGCGCTCCTGTCGATCGCCTCGACGACCGAACGGAACGGTATCTTCGTAGTAAAAGTGTGACCGTGATATATCAATGGCGAACCGTCGTCACCGTCCCAACAGTCGAGCTCGACGCAACGGCAACCCGTCAGGAGAACCTTGTTAAAAAAAAAAAAAAAACGAAAAATTCATAAAATCATCAATCTCACCGTCAGAATTTTCTCCACTGACCGTTCTCGATCTTCCACCAACCGGTAACCATTATCCTTACCTGAGAATACAACTGAACCGATGATTCTCCCTTAAGCTGGTGACCAGTCAGGTACGTGTTGTGCGAACTGGCGATGTAGTACTGCGACAGTGGCTGCTGCATCTCCGTGTCCGACGGTGTTGCGTATTCGTTCGGAAAAGCGTAATTGTCCTTGTCCATCATGTAACGAGCGAAGCCCTCGAAGGACAAGCACCACTGCGTCCTGAGCGCGGGGTCGGGTTCGTGCCTCTGTACAATTTTAGGATCCTTTAACTCTTAGGCTCCGGGCCCTTCACAAATAATTAGTTCCAGACGCCCCCCCCCCCCCCCCCCCCCCCCCACTTGTACCGTAACCATCCTCGGGGCAACGAGAACTCACCTTCACAAGAGCCTTTATCTGATCCTCCGTGAACTTCTCCTGCTGGCGGGATTCCAAAAATTTTGTGAACGTCGCTAGGGTTATGACCTGCGACTTTGAAGTGTCGACGCCCGAGCAATTGTTGACTATGCTCGCTGCGGCCACCGCGTCGAATATCTGCTTCTTGTGAAGATTCCCGCTGGTCTCGTACTCGTGACAGTCGATGGAGTTGTTTCTCGTCAGAAGACCTTGGTGATGAAAAATCAACAAAAAAATCAATGCACAAAAAGAAAATTCCTTCGACCCGGTCGGGTCAATCTGTTTAGCTTGAATTTTTGGATTCTCGCGAAAGACCCACCGATTCGTTGCGGGGTCGCGTCGCTCGTCTGTCTCAGAACCGACGTCCTCAGGCTGAAGTCCCTGAGCGATCCGTCGCTCTGACTGCGACAAGTTATCGCCAATTGTCCGAAGAGATCGCGCAGATCTTTTCTCGCCCGGAGACTGAACGATCGGAAGAGGGCAACGAACTCGACGAAGTTCATCTGGGTCTCGCACATTATGGAGGTCGCGCGCGCCTTGACCTGCCACGGCGCCTCCAAAGTGCCCGAACCATTTCTGTCCTTCTCCCTCGCCACGCACAGAAGGCTGTGTCACAAATTTTACGCCCAATGTACATTATGCATTTAGTGTTTTTTTTTAAACGATACACAACGACATAAGGTAAAGGACCCAGTTTCTGATACAGACCCAGCTTGGGATAGAGGTACCTCTAGCATAGACGGCTCCCCCCACCATTTGATATGCAGCCAATGGGTAGCGCATGTTCGGGCGGTCACAAACTGCGACTCTTGGTCCTCCTTGTTTATCTCCATGATTTACACGCTTGGAGAGAGCTGCGTAGAAGTGTCAGAGACTGGGTCCTTTACCTTAATTCTATCTGCCTAAACACAAGATCCATTATCAGGAAGAAAAGAAAACAAAAAAAAGCGCGATAATATCGAAAGGTTGAGTTTTCGTCTAATTCGTGTGGCCATTCGCTGTTGCACGAGGGTGAAGCTGGGCGCTATTTCTAGCATGTACACTCATATACTATATATAACATCTTGTAATAATGAGTAATATCTAATAAAACTGTGTACGATCGAGGTGGTGAATATGATCCGGTTCATATGTCACCAATTTACGTCCTAGATTGTCCGCTCTTACGCTATGTATATGTATCAGAGCTGGGCAAATACGCTAAGTACTTGAATTACGTATTGAAGCATCGAGAACTGAGTCAATGTCCAGTACTCAGAACTTTAGCTATTAAGTTCCGTCGGTACTCAATAACTCGGTGAGAGCGGGGCAAAATGGCACAGGGCAACACGGGATAATGCAAGTTTCCAACAACTTTGATGGCGGTGGTAATCCGTGGGGCAAAACGCGCTTGAAAATCCGGAATGTATCGTCGGGACAAAATGGGTCATCCGAAAATTATTGGAAAACTGAGTTTTGCCCTCACTGTCCCATTTTGCCCCGCTCTCCCCTACCCAGTACTCGGTACTTGAAGTTCTTGCTACTTCACTACGTAATTCAAGTACTTAGGCCATTTGTCCAGCCCTGATGTATATGCGATCTATTATATAACACGTATTTCCGGTGTCGACCGTGCCGCGCGAACCACGCTGATACCGCTCATTAAAAAAAAAAACAAACAAACAAACAAAAGCAGATGTAAGAAAAACCAGTGAAAAAGTTTTGGCGTCGGAAAATTGCGAGGTATTCATCGTGAAAAACTTTTTCCATTGGAGTGTAGAAAAAGCGACGATTGGCTACGCTTTTGGCTCGGGCACGCGAGTCCCATATGCGAGTCCCGTGGCGGTTTTGCTTTAACGAGTACAAACTCCGGGCGAACGAGCGACGGGGCGGTACAGAGAGAGAGAGAGCCGGTGGAGTCGCGAGCGGGTGTGGCGGAGGAACGATTTTGTGCAGAAAACATCGCGTCTCACCCTCACCGCCGCGACGCGCTAGTAACCGCAACAAAAGTTTGTTTCACTGTTCACGGTGGGAACTTCGCGCACCGATAATCGCGGGGCCGCAATCTCCCGGGCAATAAGCTACGTTTCGCGTACTCGCAATCGAGAACAAACTTTCCCCGAGGACTTCCCTCCCGTTGATCTCCCTCCGTCGCTTTTTCATCCACAAACATGTTTCGCTCGGTTCCGTCTCCGTGCCGCGCCAGAGTACATCTCCGAGGGTCGCACGAATGATCTTGCCCCGACTCGGCGTTAACCACGAGCGAGCGGCTTTGAAACGCGACCCGATTTCTTGCTGGATTCGCATCTATGTGCGATGTACATGCGCAATGTAAACTATGCGTTCACGAACTGGTTTCGGTAATGAAACACGTCGTACGGTGCATAGCGCCGGCTGCTCCTCAGCACCTCGAATACGTCGAATGTGATATTCCACTTCTAGTTCTGTTTCGCCACATCCAACTTCCCACCCATCCCGCCCAACGCCCCCCCTTTGGGAAACTGGCTTTACGGGAGATTACGGGAGATGCAGATTTACACATAGAAATTTCTACACACCTTTGCAAGCTCGAGTAAGGCAAGTTCGAGCTGACAATCCTATCGGCAGAGCCTGGCGGGCTTCGAGGCGGCATTCGATCTCTGCTAGCTCTCGGCGAAGCCGGTACGATTCTCGTCAATGATTCACGACTTCCGGTTATGTGGCGCAGGGGTGCGGCCGACAGACCACCGTCTGACGAGGAGGAGTCGTACTGCTTGAAGCTCAGCTCCTGTTCGTTGACGCATCGTCAGTTTGATAGAGTTATTGTTAAGGAGATTGGATCGGATTGAGTTGGATGTGATCGGTTTCAACAATGCTAAAACATCTTTAGACGGAACCGCCAAAACTGCGTTTTGTCGATGCAAAACACCCAGGATTTATTGATTCGTAAGTTGATAATCTGATCATTTGGGTAAAATGGTAACCACAGTAGAACCTCACTTATCCGAGCTTTGATTAACCAAGCCTCCGCGTTATCCGAGACACCCAACTCATCCGAGGCGTCTGCGTTAACCGAGGTGTAGGGTCGGATAATACGGAAAACTCGGATAAAACATATAGCAATGCCCGCGCGCGGAGTATGTATGTTATCCGTGTTATCCGAAATTTCACTTATCCGACATACGCTGCCCACACATAACCTCGGATAAACGAGGTTCTACTGTACTGATTTAGGGTGAAAGTGGCGAATATGGCCCGTTCCGTAAATCATTGATTTGCCAGTTAATCACCCTGGTCCATGTTCACCATTTTTACTCTAACTACAATTGCGTACGTGTAGCATTTAAACTACAGTAGACAACCGCGTGACTTTCATCCAGATTAGTTTGACCGACCGTATAAGTTGCACAAAGCACAACCGAGTAAGTTGGATAGGCCTTTTCTGGGAATCCGTCTGTCTGCATAGCGGGAAGACGAAATACCCCTTCGATTTTGTTAATTGCCTAACAAATCGTTCCTGCTCCAAGTTTTTGTACGGGAAGGGAGAGTTTGTAGGTACTGAAGCAGGTAGTGGGAAATCCAACTTATCCGGTTGTCCCCGACTGGCTCGGTTCCCGAGCATGCAACTTAGGCGGTCGTCTACTGCACCACCAAATGCCAAAAAACTCCCATTGGCTAGAAACCTACCAAAGATGTTTTTATATAGAATCCTGGAGCCACATCATTTTGCCGAAACTACAATCTGCCGAATCGTCGTATGGCCGAAAATCATGGGTCCGAACGCATTTCATCCGAATAGACAAACTTCCGAAACTTTATTTTTCAGAATCGTAAACTGACGAGTCTTTATTTTTCCGAATCATCGAATTATCGAAACTTGATTATTCCGAATCTTCACTTCAGCGAACGTTACTCTTCGGAAATAGTATTTAGCCGAACGTTATGCCTTCGAATCGTCATTTGACCGAACGTCATTTTTCGGTATACTAACTTCACCGAACTTCATTTCCATGAATCGTCAAATTTCCAAACGTCAAGTCGCCGAATCGTCATTCGTTATGCCTTCGAATCGTCATTTGACCGAACGTCATTTTTCGGTATACTAACTTCACCGAACTTCATTTCCATGAATCGTCAAATTTCCAAACGTCAAGTCGCCGAATCGTCATTCGTCCGAATAGTATTTATCCGAAAGGTCATTTATCTGAATCGATTCCTACTGAATCTCTGGGATTCATACTCACTAGACTAGTTATATTATTTAGTTTCGTGATCCGGTTGATTGGCGATTCGGACGAATGACGGTTCGGACGAATAACGATTCGGCACCTTGATGTTTGGAAGCTTAACGATCTTAACGATATTTAATAGGAGAAATGACCTTTGGTTAAATGACCTTCGGTTAAACGACGATTCGGAGAAATAACGTTCGGCCAATCACTATTTCCGAAGAGTAACGTTCGCCGAAGTGAAGATTCGGAATAATCAAGTTTCACAAATTTGACGATTCGGAAAAAGAACGATTTGGCAGTTTGTCTATTCGGATGAAGTGCGTTCGGACCCATGACTTTCGGCCGTACGAAGATTCGCCCAATTGTAGTTTTGGCAAAATGATGTGGCTCCAGAATCCTTTGGCAAGTGCAGTCAGCCGACGCTACTCGGCTAAAAGAAAATGGTAAATTACCTTGGACAATGCGTGAATGTTGCCAATAGACTTGGTCTTTTTTCCCTTGACGTTGCGCCGACGAAGAGTCCCGCTGTTGGTCGGCGAGAGGGTTCCAACGCTGTCGGTCATCGACCAGTCGCGACCACCGAAGATTCTGATCGCGTCCGCGGTCATCGGCTCGAGGCAACCCTCCTCGAAGAAGAGCTGAAGATATTTCTCCTTCAGCCATCTTGATCTTCGGTCGGTGAGCTGCTGCTGGCGTTTGAGTCCTCGCAGGATCCAGCAAAGGCCCATGTACCATATTCTGTCGTAGAGACGAACAACGACGACAAATCAATTTTCACAAACGAACTTACGAAAGTCATAAAGAGGAAAAATATAATAATAAAAAAAAATTGTCCGACAACCCGTCGAGCGAACGGTTTCGCGCATTAATTCGCTCAACGGAACGGAAGTTCGCGAGCGACCGCGCTCGCTGAATGTTCACCGAGTGGGTGAACTCGCATGGACTTCTGCTTAATTCACTTTTCCTGCGATATGATTGCCGCCGACCCGTCGAACCATGCAGAGCGCCCTCATTACCGTCTTTTCATCCGATGAAAAGTTTCGAGGCCGCGAGACTACGGCAGATCGCGTGAAAAGTTCGATACCGACTCGAAAGTTAGGATCGTTTGGGAAAACACGACAACATGACGAGTATGGAAAGTTGATTTTAACGAAGAAGAAAAAAAACTTGCCAACGACGCGTTCGAAACGGGTAACTAAATCGATGACCTAATTCCATTGAGGGCATATCGGCTGTATGTAAGCACAACTTGTCCGCCCTTTTGGCATTAGATCGATGTAGTCACAGTTGTTGGTGGCGCGAAGTTTTGATATTATTAAGGATGTAGACCAGAGATGGGTAGTACTTGAAGTATCGAGTACTTGTTTGGTACTTCAACTAAGTACTTTAAGTAAGACTTTTTTTTTAGTACTTCAAGTACTTTTCTACGACTTCAAGTACCAAGTACAAGTACTTTTTGAGTACACGTTCGCATTACGGATACTCGATGAGCATGACATTTTGTTTCTATTAATATATGAATATCTATCTACACTTTTCAGTAAGTATAATTTTAACGAGATTTTTTATTTTATTTTTATTAAAAAAGGAGAAGTATCCCCCTTTTCGTTTTTCTTTTATTTAAAAAAACTTTTAAAGATATTTTCGCTTTATTTAATGACATTTTGGATGGAATTTTTTTTTAATGAAAAAAGTGAAGTATATAGATTAAATGCAGCCTTAAAACGACAAATTACGAAAAGTTAGCGATGTATACAATGAGGAAGCCACGGGCAAATTATTTTGCACCTTTTTTTGTAAGCCTAGATGACGCTTAACGCTACGAATCTCGTTGCGAAAAGTACTTGGAGAAAGTGCTGACAAATACTTCAAGTACAAAAAGTACTCGATTCTTCGAGTACTCGTCATACTTTTTACTTTATACTTGAAGTATTTTTCGTTACTTTGCCAAGATCTGATCCCGAGTAGAAATTTCCGAGCGTTACATCGGGTCCTGACAGGGTCCTGACAGGGTCTGACAAGACCCTTATCAGGGCCCGATGTAACGCTCGAAAATGTCTACTCGGGATGTACACAGAACTTTTTCGAAATTCATAGAATAACCGTATTGTTCGTTCCCAAGAATTGTTGAATTTAAGAAAAATCAATAATGACCGTACTAATGAATTTTTTTCTCTGCATTACAGTAAATACTCCTCTAATAGAAATCTTAGGACTTTCAACCTGGTCGTGACGAGGCCCCGAATAAGCTTGCCCTTATTAGGTCCGGATCTAGAGTTCTAAAATTTCAGTCTGAGTGTCTCTCCCCGCATCCTCCGCGATTGATCAGAAAGTCAAAAACAAAAAAATTATGATGTGTCGTGTCGGATGCGCGAGGACTTGATACATCGAAAGAAGAGCTCCGGATTCTCGGTGAGATGCTCGTCGGGATTATCGGCGATATTCATACCCGAGATTCTCACCCCTGATCGTATTTCTCTGCACATGTCTACGATATGTTTTACATCAACGCTACATACACACACACTCACACACACACACACACACACACACACACACACACACACACACACACACACACACACACACACACACACACACACACACACACACACACACACACACACACACACACACACACACACACACACACACACACACACACACACACACACACACACACACACACACACACACACACACACACACACACACACACACACACACACACACACACACACACACACACACACACACACACACACACACACACACACACACACACACACACACACACACACACACACACACACACACACACACACACACACACACACACACACACACACACACACACACACACACACACACACACACACACACACACACACACACACACACACACACACACACACACACACACACACACACACACACACACACACACACACACACACACACACACACACACACACACACACACACACACACACACACACACATATATATATATATATATATATATATATATATATATATATATTCCGTGCGTAAAAAAAGACAAACTCACTTGCTGAGTGCCGGCGGTCCGAGAAGAAGTATGAGCCGATTATCGGATAGATTCGAGCCGTACATCAGGCCGATACAGGAGTCGGAGCCGGGAAGGCCGTATCTCTTGCATATACCGCGCAGATCCGCCTCTCTGTCTCTGTCGCAGCATCCGATAGTGACCTCTTTCACAGACCCGAGATCGAGACATCCCTCCTCGAGGCTGACCGATGCACAGTCCGGCTGTTGACCCGTGTATCTCGCGACCAAACTAGCCGGAACGCTCTCCTCCGGATTAGTCGCCAGCGAGAATTCGCCGGGATTCATTCCGAAACTCGCGCTGGCGGTCTTGAGGGGACTCCACGCTGGTTTCTCCCACACGAAGGTGCCGCAGGCGCGATCTATTCGGGCGTAAACCAGCGCGGTCCGGGAACTTCCGCCCTCGCAGTCCCAATGGACCAGCGTCGTTCCGTGGTGAAGTACCTTTTTGGACACACGACACGATGCTCGATAAAACGATGCTTCGAAGACGCAACGAGGAAGTACAGTGACAAAACGAAATAGGATTGAATCGACTCAAGACTCGGGCAGGGACGATCAATTGAATATTTAGTTTGGGGATGAAAATATTTTTATGCCTCAAAAATTATTTTGGGGAAATCGTTTTTTTTTTTTTATTGTCGAAACAATCTTTTAGGTGTAACCAACGAAACATTTGTTTCAACGTCCCCGTCCGAGTATTTAGTTGGTTCAACCGTATTTTTGTTATCATTGTAGTTTTTTTTTGTGGGACGACATCTTCAACGGTGTTGAAGATAAGAACGATGCTTCGAAGACGCAACGAGGAAGTGCAGTGACATAATGAAATAGGATTGAATCGACTAAAGACTCGGGCAGGGACGATCAATTAAATATTAAGTTAGTGGCGGAAAATATTTTAATGTCTCAAAAATATTTTGGGGCATTCATTTTTTTTTTTTAAATTGTTTAACCAATCTTTTTGGTGTAACCAACGAAACATTTGTTTGAACGTTCCCGTCCAAGTATTTAGTTGATTCAACCGTTTTTTTGTTTATTACTGTAGTTTTTTTTTTTTTTTTTTTGTAAGAAAACATCTAAGTTAAAGAGTCCTAAAGTAAAAGTGTCCTGAAAAAAAAGTTCTACATTATTCCAAGTCGTTCCCTTAGGGAGGGAATAATTGGGACCTCTCAGTGGATTCTCAAAACCCATTTTACCGTGTCCGTCTGTTCCTATCAAAAAAAAAAAAAAAAATTTTAAATTTAAAAAACTCGTCCAATCCTAAAAGTACTGAAGATGTGTTCCAATGCGATTTTAGGGAGCACGCGCAGCTGTACTCAGAGCTCATTTTTATTTTATTAGATTCTCTCTAAAGGCTATTAATTGTAGGATTTATATCCGGAAATGGTGCTCACGTTTATTTTTCGGGGATTACCTAAATCCACGCTACGTAAGAGGATTTTCTTTGAACTAGTAGTCGAGGCTCCGCCGTGACGCAGTTTTCGCATCAGCATTCTCCGACGCAGCGGGGGAATGTAGTTGTGTGTTTGCGTGTGTGTTTATGTTCCGGGATGTTGACTCTGCCTTTTATATCTAAAATCTCGAGGGGCACCTCGTCGGTGCTCGGTGAGATATTATTCATGCTCGGGGAACGACGCATCGGGCGGACTCTTTTTTAAAGGAAGGAAGCAAGCTCGGACGCGGGTTCCGCGTAATCCTTGGAGTTTCCGCACGGAAGTCCGCGCCGATCCCTTTCGATCCCGGATTTTTACGAAATTACATTAACATGTTTGTGTGTGTGTGTGTGTGTGTGTGTGTGTGTGTGTGTGTTTTTTATTTCCTACGAAAACAAAAAATCAGATTGAAAAAAAAAAAAAATGCAAAATGGCGAATGATCTTTCGTTTTATCAGTGCCGTTTTTTTTTTTTGGTTGTTGAACGATGCGGAAGTTGGGTCAAAACGAACTATTTTCACCCATTTTGTCGCGGAAAATTAAAAACATCTCATCTCGAATTGGAGATCCGTTTCGCTGATTATCGTCGAACTGTACTGGTTCAATAATCATCGTCCTTCGATACACTATATACATGTAGATGAGGACATTGATGAGTTATCGATTAGTCGTCGAAAATGCACTTCGTTTTATCAGTGTCCCGAGATTGGCTGTTGAACGAGACGGAACTTGGGGCAAAATGGACTACTTTTACAAATTTTGTCGCGGGACATTGAAAAGGTCTCATCTCGTATGAGGGATTCGTTTGGCTGATTATCATTGAATCATATCGGTTAAATAATTCGACACACTATATTATCGATGGGCACATTGATGAGTTATCGATTACTTGTCGAAAATACCCGCGCATTAATTAATGACGACCATGGGATTTATTGGCGACAAATAAGAGATATATGTATAATATAGGGGACAGCGGGGGCAAAATGGTACAGCTGGGGCAAAACTCAATTTTCCAATAATTTTTGATGCTCCATTTTGTCCCAACGACACATTCGGATTTTCAACACCGTTTTGTCCCACCTACGATCACCACCACTATCCAAAATTTATTGCAACCAGAAAAGTAATTTATTTGACGGGCGTTCGCAAATAAATATTTATTTGGCTTAAATTCATATTTTTATTGATTTAATTGAATACCTATTGAAAATAAATAAATATTTATTTAAACCAAATAAATATTTATTTAAACCACATAAATATTTATTTGCGAGCAGCACGTCAAATAAGTTATTTTTCTGGGTGCGGAAAATTGCGTTTCGTCTCATTATCCCGTTTTGTCCCACTGTTCCATTTTGCCCCATTCTTCACCTATATATATGTATATATATATAGGTACAGAGAAAGCGGAGACTCGTTGACACGACGTGAGGGAACAAGTGCGGTCAACAGAACTGGCAGTCGTGACGACTTATCGACGGGTCGAGTGAGCAAGCGAGTTGGAGAACACACACGTACGCTCGAGAGGATAACCGGTGCGGGATCCTCGGGATTCAACAATCGAACGAGCCCCGACAAAGCATCCCTCGTTATTCCGCGTGCCAAGTTGCCCGGTGACGCTATAAACACGCGTACGTGCGGTCGTTGGAACGCCCGAGCCACCGCAGCATTCTCTCTTTATGCCTCGAGCGCTCTAATAGCGCTCCGCGATTGTTTAAACCGGCGACGCACGACAAAGCATTCCCTCTCGCCTCTTCCGAAACGACGCGTTAGCGATTAACGAGGAAGTGGCATCGACAGATTGCGACGTGAGTGACATGAATAAATAACAATATTCAATGGTTTATGTTTCCTATACGGGAATGTCAGCTGGGGAAAATGGGGCAAAATGGGCCATTCTTCTCGATTTCTCGCAGGAAACCAACATGGCGTCCAATCGACCTTGAAATCCTCGGAGTCCTTGAAAAGTCCTTGAATTTTATTTCGAACGTTTTTCTTACGAACAGTAGAGGGGAGAGCGGGGCAAAACGGACCATTCTTGCCGATTTCTCGTGGAAAACCAACATGGCGTCCAGCGGACCTTGAAATCCTGAGAGTCCTTGGATTTTATTTCGAACGTTTTTTCCTACGGGCACAGTATAGGGGACGGCGGGGCAAAACGGGTCTGTTCTTGCCGATTTCTCGCGGGAAACCAACATGGCGTCCAGCGGACCTTGAAATCCTCGGCGTCCTTGAAAAGCCCTTAAATTTTGTTTCGAACTGTTTTCTTACGAACAGTACAGCGGTAGAGTGGGGCAAAACGGGTCTGTTCTTGCCGATTTCTCGCGGGAAACGAACATGGCGTCCAGCGGACCTTGAAATCCTCGGCGTCCTTGAAAAGCCCTTAAATTTTATTTCGAACTGTTTTCTTACGAACAGTACAGGGGGAGAGTGGGGCAAAACGGACCATTCTTGCCGATTTCTCGCGGGAAACCAACATGGCGTCCAGCGAATCTGGAAATCCTTGGAGTCCTTGAAAAGCCCTTGAATTTTATTTGAAACTTTTTTCCTACGGGCACGGTACAGGGGAGGGCGGGGCAAAACGGACAATTCTTGCCGATTTCTCGCGGGAAACCAACGTGGCATCCAGCGGACCTTGAAATCCTCGAAGTCCTTGAAAAGTCCTTGAATTTCATATCGAAGTTTTTCCTACGGGCACACAACAGGATAGGGCGTGAAAAAACGGGTCGTTCTTGTCGATTTCTCGCCAGAAACCAAAATGGCATCCAGCGGATCTTGAAATCCTCGGAGTCCTTGAAAAAGTCCTTGAATTTAATTTCGAACTTTTCACCTACGGGCACACTACAGGGGAGGGCGGGGCAAAACGGACCATTCTTGCCGATTTCTCGCGGGAAACCAACATACCATCCAGCGGTCGAAATCCTCGAACAGTCCTTGCAAAGTCCTTTAATTTCATTTCGAACCTACACCAAACACCGTTATCAACGAACCATATTCACGTCTCGAATGGAAATGCACGGGTTCATTTTGTCCCACCTCCGGTTATTCAGGGGCGAAACAAACAATACCAAGGATTAACAAACCTGAAGAAGGTGAAGGTCCATTCCATTGTGAGGCGCGGCGACAGGAAATAGTGCGACGCCGTGGTCGACGGCGAGGGGTTGAACCGGCTTGTACGAATCAAGGTCGAGGTGATAGTCGTTCTCGTCGCACTCCTCGGCCATGTAGGTCTGCTCGAGGGCGGTCGTGTGAACGCTCAGTGTACGATGCAGCGAGCCCGTCGTCGCGTCCCGACCACGGGCGTGACGATGCTGATGAAAGAGGGCGACCTTGTCGAGCACCGCTCGAGTGTCGCTGATACCTTCGGGCATGCCGAAGATACTGCCCCGGGAACTCCATCCGGACGGCGCCTCCGCGTTGCTCTCGACACCGTCCCTCGAACCTAGATGCGAGGGTGAAGGCACGTTTTCGAGGGGCGCACCCTCTTTACTGTTAGTCCGCGAAGTCTCTCTCTCCTGGCCGAACTCCGGTGGTTGCTGGAAAAACGCACCGAAGAGTCAACGTCGGTCGCTCTTGTCGTCGATGCGCAAAATCTTAATTTACTCGACGCATAAATCCTTGTCCATAAGACGGCACATTTTTTTTTTTTTTTTTTGCATTTGTAAGAGGGCTCGTATTTCCGTAAAATAATAAACAAACTGAAGATCCAACTTGGATATTGAACGTCGATTAAATTTTCGACGAGTTGGATTCGACTGCAGACGCAGCTGCAGCGACGATATCGGCGATCGATGCTCGATGATTCAGGACAACGGACCGAAGAGTCAACGTCGATCGCTCTTTTCGTCGAAGCGCAAAATCTTAATTTACTCGACGCGAAAATCTTTATCGATAACACAGCGAATTTTGTCATTACGTTTCTTTTTTTTTTGCATGTGTGAGAGGGCTCTTATTTCCGTGAAATAATAAACAAACGAAAGATCCAACTTAGATATTAAACCACGATTAAATTTCCGACGTCGATCGCGCTCGTCGTCGAAGCGCAAAATCTTAATCTACTCGACGCAAGAATCCTTATCGATGACTAATGCTAAATTTGCTGCAATGACTAAATTTGCTGTAATTCAGTCAGTACATTTTTTTTTTGCATCTGTAAGAGGGCTCTTATTTCCGTAAAATAATAAACAAACTGAAGATCGAACTCAGATATTAAACGTCGATTAAATTTTCGACGTCGATCGCGCTCGTCGTCGAAGCGCAAAATCTTAATTTACTCGACGCAAGAATCCTCATCGATGACTAATGCTAAATTTGCTGCAATGACTAAATTTGCTGTTATTCAGTCAGTACATTTTTTTTTTGCATCTGTAAGAGGGCTCTTATTTCCGTAAAATAATAAACAAACTGAAGATCGAACTCAGATATTAAACGTCGATTAAATTTTCGACGTCGATCGCGCTCGTCGTCGAAGCGCAAAATCTTAATTTACTCGACGCAAGAATCCTCCTCGATGACTAATGCTAAATTTGCTGCAATGACTAAATTTGCTGTAATTCAGTGGGTACATTTTTTTTTTGCATCTGTAAGAGGGCTCTTATTTCCGTAAAATAATAAACAAACTGAAGATCGAACTCAGATATTAAACGTCGATTAAATTTTCGACGTCGATCGCGCTCGTCGTCGAAGCGCAAAATCTTAATCTACTCGACGCAAGAATCCTCATCGATGACTAATGCTAAATTTGCTGCAATGACTAAATTTGCTGTAATTCAGTGGGTACATTTTTTTTTTGCATCTGTAAGAGGGCTCTTATTTCCGTAAAATAATAAACAAACTGAAGATCGAACTCAGATATTAAACGTCGATTAAATTTTCGACGTCGATCGCGCTCGTCGTCGAAGCGCAAAATCTTAATCTACTCGACGCAAGAATCCTCATCGATGACTAATGCTAAATTTGCTGCAATGACTAAATTTGCTGTAATTCAGTCGGTACATTTTTTTTTTGCATCTGTAAGAGGGCTCTTATTTCCGTAAAATAATAAACAAACTAAAGATCGAACTCAGATATTAAACGTCGATTAAATTTTCGACGTCGATCGCTCTCGTCGTCGAAGCGCAAAATCTTAATTTACTCGACGCAAGAATCCTCATCGATGACTAATGCTAAATTTGCCGCAATGACTAAATTTGCTGTAATTCAGTCAGTACATTTTTTTTTGCATCTGCAAGTGGGCTCTTATTTCCGTAAAATAATAAACAAACTAAAGATCCAACTTAGATATTAAACCACGATTAAATTTTCGACGAGTCGGATTCGATTCCAGACGCAGTTGCAGCGACGATCCCAGCCTCGACGATATCGGCGATCGATGCTCGATGATTCCGAACAACGGACCGAAGAGTCAACGTCGATCGCTCTCGTCGTCGAAGCGCAAAATCTTAATTTACTCAACGCAAGAATCCTCATCGATGACTAATGCTAAATTTGCCGCAATGACTAAATTTGCTGTAATTCAGTCAGTACATTTTTTTTTGCATCTGCAAGAGGGCTCTTATTTCCGTAAAATAATAAACAAACTAAAGATCCAACTTAGATATTAAACAACGATTAAATTTTCGTCGAGTCGGATTCGATTCCAGACGCAGTTGCAGCGACGATCCCAGCCTCGACGATATCGGCGATCGATGCTCGATGATTCCGAGCAACGAGAGCAAGTAGTTTCCGCCGGCCTACAACTGTCTGTGCTGCTGGAGGCCGATAGAAACCCCTGTCCTCGTAGTCGTTTCACAATATTTCCTTCGGCGATTGGTTTTGTTTTTTTTTCTTTTCTTCATTCGTTTCCTCGAGAGTTTTGTTTTCCGTAACAAACTTGCGAATTTTCTTCGGCGAGCCGCGAGAGGACTCGAGATTGGCGAACAAATGCACTTTCCTTCCGTCATCCGTGCACTCGATGGAAGTCTCCGATACGACGTACCTTAAAGCGAGCCTTTGCTCGAACGGACACGCAATCCAAGCTGGTACAAATCGGACCGAGACGGAGAGCCAAAAGTCTGAATGACAGCTCTTGCCTCCGGTTTTCTCGATCGCTAGTTTTTTTTTTTTTTTTTTTTTCTTTCTGTTTTTATTCTTTACTCGCCCGGCCCCGTCACGTCCGAGCCTATGCCGTGCTTCTCGGCTTCGCGACGACGGGAACGCGAACGAATTTTATCGACGAGAAGTTCCTTGGTCGACTGCCAAAGAGCCCCATGTATCGTTACTCCAAAATCGCGAACACACGGGCGAGATACAAGCTAGATTATTCTTCTTCTTCTCACGCCCCCCCCCCCCCCCGGCCTTTTTGCTCGTAATTTCGTCGTCCTTCATGAACTGGCAATTGTTTCGCGACTTTTCGATTCGACGGAACTAATTGGCGCCGGTCGATATTCTCCTAATTATAAACTCCCGTTCTACCGTGCACGGCGCTAACGCAGTAGCGCATTGCGATACACATTATGAGGTTGCATTCGTGTGCTTCGATAAAAAAAATTTTAAATAATTAAATGGAAACCTGAGAGCGAAATTATCGAATGACAAAAGGAGGACAAAATTGGAGCGCAATTGCACGTTACGGTGGATCGAATTGGGGCGCAATTGCACGTTACGGTGGATGAAATTGGAGCACAATCGCGCTCTACACTGAGAAACAAATTACATAGTAAAAGCAACGACACTGATTTTTTACCATAAAAAATAGTTTCCAGGAGGAACGTATACATTTTGTAGTTACGACAATTGCGAAAAATCATGGTTGCAACCATAATTATAGTTTTAAAATCAATACATACACTGAGAAAAAAAAAAAAAAAATGGTTGGATTAACCAAAAGTCGCGGTGACATACGTTCAAAGCTGTTATTTGTTTGGTAAAAAAATAGCATTGTTTTGTTAAACGATTATTTGCTTGAATTTATTCAAAAATTTTCGATTGAAACAGACATTTTTGTTGAACCAATCAAATACACCTTTGAACGTATGTCACCGCGCATTTGTTTAATCCAACCATTTCTCTTTCTCAGTGTACGATCGGAACCTATCTATATAGACGTTCCCCCTGGGAACCATTCGTTATAGTATGAAATACTATCCTTCTTCTCAGTGTACGGCGCACCTGTGCGAAGAACTTCAGAAATGTGATTTAGCGACGATTAATCGAGAAGAAAATATTTTTTAATTTTCTTTTTTTAGCTGAAGCTTTCTAATTTGCACCGCTGCTTTGGGTAAATGTGGTAAATTACTGCGCATGCGTGAAAGTGGCTATGTCTCATGTAAGACTCATGTGTCACATGCGACGATCACAGTCGTTCATGCCACACGCTCCCTTTCTCTCGAAGAGCCTCGAGAGTTTACCTTCGCGACGGAAGCGATGACCTCGCGCAGCTCGCGAAGAAAAGCACCGAAGAACGGCACGACCGGGCACTCCGGCATTGCGAGGGCTCGTGCGAGGGCCCGCTCATATTTGGACGACAGTAGCGCCGATGAGAGATATTCCAGCACCGGAAGTGGATCGTTGACACTCTGCCAGAATGGCTTCAGCTTGTTTGACCTGAAACAGAGACATTGTTTTTTTCTATGTAGTCAACCGGCCCAGATCATCTTCCACTTCAGACTATTTATGCATTTTTATTTTTTTTCTCTAAAATGTTTCTGTTAATTTTTCACTCTAAAATCTTAATTTTGTTTGTTTGGTCATTAAACGGATTTCTCCTTTACAATATTTTTTCTTTTAAGTATAACTTAGGCCAAGATCTGACACTAGAAAAATATGCTATTTAGGCAGTACAAAAACATTTCTAATTCTTATCCTCATTTTTCCGCCTTAATTCTATGTCACTTATATCTTACAACTAAATATCAACGACGCGCATGTTTCCAATCAGACCAAAGAACCTTCTGCCTCGCACTATTCTGGAACCTGCTGAGCGGCAGACCAGTGGATTGAAGCTGTGGGTTCGCATTACCCAAGCTAGCTAATCGTGCTACCGTAGAGTTAGCAGAAAATACGGAGACATGATTTTTCTCATTGAAGAGAATAGGATTCGCGTTTCTCAGTCCACGAACAGGGACACGCAATGATATTAACGCCGGTATGGATGCACCATTGACTAGGCCGTTCAAGATTTTGAACAGGTAGCATATATCATAAAATTCCCTTAGGGACTCTTAGGAACTTTAATATAAAAATGTACTTTTTTGTTATGAAGAAAAACAAGAATTACAAAAATTTTCCACTCATTTCGACTGGTGTTGGAGTTCTCGAAACTCTTCGCAGAGCTTCTCCGTTACACGCCATAGTGTCGAAGCGGTATGTCTCTCGGTGTGCAGAAAATGAAAGAGTCATAAAAAAAAGATTGATAGCGTAACGGGGATCGATGTGATACCATCAATCATCGTATTTCTGCACCACGCGTACGAGCGCTTCTGATCCATGCACCTTTTACCCACGGAGTACAATGGGGCGGTAGCGGTGTGCAGTTACGTCCTGAAGCGCGTCTCTCTGCAGAAGCCCCGTAGTTGATGGTGTCGCATAAAATTATACATTCTATATACAGAGAGTGCACTATACCGATTGTCGGGAGGGAATAAAGGGTTTCCTTGCTCCCGCGGGATGCGCGGCGCGAGATGCCTCCCGAAAAGGCGACTTCCTCCCGCGAGCTTTTCCGGCGTCTGGTTGTTCCGTTATACGATACGTACACCTCTTCCACCGTTGCTATGATGCTGCGAGAGGCTTTACTGTCAACCGTAAAAAACTGGTCTCTCCGCATCGCTATCTCGTTATCTACGCCTCGTGCTCACTTCCTGTACTCGTTCGCTTCTGCGTTGCGACTGGTATCGCCGGATGGAGAGCGAGTCACGCAAGATACCGTGCCTGTTCTCAATGAATTTGGGACATTTTTGTTTTGTCTCCTCATAGAGGAAGCTGTTTTGGTGAAAAAAAAAATTTGAGATTTTAATGGCACAGTACTTAAAATAGTCTAAGGGTCGAATTTTAAGACGTTAGATTGAACTTAAGATCGCCCTTGAGATCAAACTTAAGATCGAAGGTTGGCCGGTGTCTGAGATCTATCTGATGTTCGGACTTAAGGTCGAACCTCAGTTCCAACTAGATTTCGTCCTTAAGTCTGATCTTGAAGTCAAACTTGTGTTCGAACTCAATACCGAACTCGAACTGTAATCCAATTGGAGTTCAGACTTAAGTTCGAACTTAAGATGAACCTTAGGCACGAAATGAAGTTCGAACTGATGATAGATCTTGAGCACGGAATTAAGTTTGGGCCGAACTTCGATCTTAAATGCGATTTTTAGCTGGTGTCCGGATGTGCGTGTACACACTCACACATCCGAAGATATATGTGTATATATCTCCGTATATATGTATACGTATATGTGTATGCGGTGTATATGTATGTGTCTGTGTGTGAGACAAACTTGCATCGTTTAAAACGGCTATAACTCGGAAACGGCTAGAGACAGCTCGAAGACAGCGATTTGAAATTCGGTACACTAGTATATTGGTAACGTCGCTTCGTTCAGTGCAATTTTCATGAGGAAGCCTGGGTCGAGATTTTACGCCATTTTTTTTTACGCGATTGAAAAAGCCATTTGCATTTTTTTAAACTTTTTCATTCCATACGAAGGATGCAAGGAGTGACAGCATTGTAATCGAAGGAAAAAATATTCGACTGTCGGATTATGGTCCAGAAACATGTTTTACATGTCCCAAAATGTTAAAAAGCATTTTCCCATTTCTGTCCGTCCATCCGTCCGTGAGTCTGTATCGTCCGAAAGCGCAAAAACTTTTCGAAGGGACTTTCGGATCAGAGAAAAATTCGTTGCGCGCCTTTCACATGCCAAAAACGTAGTTTTTGGTATCGAATTTCGAATCGATTAATTCATCCTTTCCAGTTTTGCCTGCAGTTCGTCAGCTCTAGCGATTGACAGAGTTGCACCATACTGCCTGCGAGCGTGGTGTGGAAAGGCTATCGATCCTCAGTCTCTTTCCGGCGACGGGGCAAAACGGCAAAAAAAAAAAAGACAAATCGTTTCAAGCGGACCTTCAGTAGACTCGCATAATAGATTCACTAATTTTTTTTTACACGCTTGGTTTTCTCGGTTCTCGGCGGGGCAATTCGTCTGTACCGTCGATCTCATTTTCACCGGCAAAAGATCCGTCGGCCCTTCCAGGAACACAATTAATCGTCTGCGCGCGCACCGCCTTACGAACAAGTGTTTTTACCGATAACACCCGTCTCTGTGTGTATCGCTTTAACGTCGAGGAAACAGCGTGATTACTTCTCAGCCCGGAGTTTCTTTCCATTTACCCGATAGCGTCTTGGCTCCAATTTCTTCGTCTCATTTCCAAGATCCGACGGAATCTTCGCGAAGAGCGGGAGTGGAAACAGTGACTCCGGCGAGGCACTCGCGGGAAACTCGACTCGTACCTTCGAGCGTTCTCGGCATTGTCTCCTTCCTCGTCTCGTTCTTTAAATTTCGTCTCTCACTCGCGGGCTTTCCCCGGCGCACTCGAGTACACCTTTCCGAGCTGCATTATTAAGCCTCGAAGTGGAGGATGCGTCTCGTCCTTTTCTCGCCGATTACAGCTGGCACGCAGGTCCTTCCAGTGCCCGGCACTCGCGAGCCAACAGTTGAAACTGGAAAGCGTGCCTCGCGGCTCGCAAACCCTTCTTTCCAGAGAGCCAGAGGATTTCCTGACGACCCTGCTGCCTAACGCTGCTACAGTTCCGCGGATTCTGCGTCCATTATAGACCATCCGAGAGCTCAGCGTGACGCTCGTGAACCTTTACGAGCCACCGCGATTCACCTTCCGCGCTAAGTATACTACCAGGGGTGCAATGATACTCCGCCGGTTAACGAAGCTAACGAACTGCCCGTAACAAATAAAACATTGATATACATATATTCCAGCATCGCCGAGAAAAAATTCTATTGTTAACATTGTAAACATCTCTTCGGCGGCTCTCTATTTGGTTTTAAATCAAGTCTGAGCGCAATGTTTCCTTCGGGTTAGCCTTTGCGCCTCAATTTTGTATGTCATGTCCGATCACTCCCACTATACCACATCGTTGGATGGAATTTTCCGATCTACTGTCTTTCCGATCTCTATTGAGGCTCAAAGGCTAACCCTAAGGAAACATTGCGCTCAGACTTGATTTAAAACTAAATTAGTTTTAAATCAAGTCTGAGCGCAATGTTTCCTTAGGGTTAGCCTTTGAGCCTCAATTTTGTATGTCACGTCCGATCACTCCCACTATACCACATCGTTGGATGGAATTTTCCGATCTACTGTCTTTCCGATCTCTATTTAGTTTTAAATCAAGTCTGAGCGCAATGTTTCCTTAGGGTTAGCCTTTGAGCCTCAATTTTGTATGTCACGTCCGATCACTCCCACTATACCACGTCGTTGGACGGAATTTTCCGATCTACTGTCTTTCCGATCTCTATTTAGTTTTAAATCAAGTCTGGGCGCAATGTTTCCTTAGGGTTAGCCTTTGAGCCTCAATTTTGTATGTCACGTTCGATCACTCCCACTATACCACGTCGTTGGACGGAATTTTCCGATCTACTGTCTTTCCGATCTCTATTTAGTTTTAAATCAAGTCTGAGCGCAATGTTTCCTTAGGGTTAGCCTTTGAGCCTCAATTTTGTATGTCACGTCCGATCACTCCCACTATACCACATCGTTGGATGGAATTTTCCGATCTACTGTCTTTCCGATCTCTATTTAGTTTTAAATCAAGTCTGAGCGCAATGTTTCCTTAGGGTTAGCCTTTGAGCCTCAATTTTGTATGTCACGTCCGATCACTCCCACTATACCACGTCGTTGGACGGAATTTTCCGATCTACTGTCTTTCCGATCTCTATTTAGTTTTAAATCAAGTCTGAGCGCCATGTTTCCTTAGGGTTAGCCTTTGAGCCTCAATTTTGTATGTCACGTCCGATCACTCCCACTATACCACATCGTTGGATGGAATTTTCTGATCTACTGTCTTTCCGATCTCTATTTAGTTTTGAATCAAGTCTGAGCGCAATGTTTCCTTAGGGTTAGCCTTTGCGCCTCAATTTTGTATGTCACGTCCGATCACTCCCACTATACCACGTCGTTGGATGGAATTTTCCGATCTACTGTCTTTCCGATCTCTATTTAGTTTTAAATCAAGTCTGAGCGCAATGTTTCCTTAGGGTTAGCCTTTGAGCCTCAATTTTGTATGTCACGTTCGATCACTCCCACTATACCACGTCGTTGGACGGAATTTTCCGATCTACTGTCTTTCCGATCTCTATTTAGTTTTAAATCAAGTCTGAGCGCAATGTTTCCTTAGGGTTAGCCTTTGAGCCTCAATTTTGTATGTCACGTCCGATCACTCCCACTATACCACATCGTCGGATGGAATTTTCTGATCTACTGTCTTTCCGATCTCTATTTAGTTTTAAATCAAGTCTGAGCGCAATGTTTCCTTCGGGTTAGCCTTTGCGCCTCAATTTTGTATGTCACGTCCGATCACTCCCACTATACCACATCGTTGGATGGAATTTTCCGATCTACTGTCTTTCCGATCTCTATTTAGTTTTAAATCAAGTCTGAGCGCAATGTTTCCTTAGGGTTAGCCTTTGAGCCTCAATTTTGTATGTCACGTCCGATCACTCCCACTATACCACATCGTTGGATGGAATTTTCCGATCTACTGTCTTTCCGATCTCTATTTAGTTTTAAATCAAGTCTGGGCGCAATGTTTCCTTAGGGTTAGCCTTTGAGCCTCAATTTTGTATGTCACGTCCGATC
The DNA here is from genome assembly GCA_958510785.1 of Exephanes ischioxanthus. NCBI lineage: Eukaryota > Metazoa > Arthropoda > Insecta > Hymenoptera > Ichneumonidae > Exephanes > Exephanes ischioxanthus. The sequence continues at coordinate 11,196,802 of OY294016.1, forward strand.
ACTCCCACTATACCACATCGTTGGATGGAATTTTCCGATCTACTGTCTTTCCGATCTCTATTTAGTTTTAAATCAAGTCTGAGCGCAATGTTTCCTTAGGGTTAGCCTTTGAGCCTCAATTTTGTATGTCACGTCCGATCACTCCCACTATACCACGTCGTCGGATGGAATTTTCCGATCTACTGTCATTGGGCTTGACCCGTTTCTATTCAAATAGACAAACGAACAAAAAGTGTCGGATACGTCATTCAACGGATACAGTGTTCTGTTTCGCCGATCACAGTTTTTACAATTGTTGTTTTGTCGATTTCAGGCCAATGTTCTGCCGAATGTCGGATCGTCAACCGTTGGTCTGTTGATGCGTGAACTCACGAACCATTTGTCTGGCGATTTTAGGTCAATATTCGGCCGTATATCTAATTCGCCAACTGTTGGTCTGTTGATGCATGAACTCACGAATCATTGGTCTACCGATTTTAGGTCAATGCTCGGCCGAATATCGATTCCGATGTGACGCCCACACTGGGCCATTCATCATCGGTTTTCGCTGCTAGATGGCGAAGTTGTTTCTCGCAAGCGAAAGTGTACCCGAGCGTCAATATTGGAGCGAAATGGGCCATTGTTTTACTCTCGCGAAAGATGCGTGTTATTTTTGGATTCCGTACTCGGTAGTCAATAAGTGCTTGGGCGATACATTGATTGAGTGGGATCGCTTTCAGAGTTCTCGCAAGGGAAAATATATGAAATATAACCTCTTGCAGAGGTGCGAAGCATAAAAAAGAGATATTTCAACTTTTACAATATTAAAAAAAGTATAAGTACAAACCCCTCTCGCCCTGTATAAGTAATCTATTGAGGGATTGCATTGAGAATTAATTATCGGTCGATCCTCTTGATCGACCTTGGGGCCAATGTTGGTTGCCAATAGTGGCAAGAACTTATCATCCAAGGTTCCCTCGATAATTGCCCCAAGCATGCAAATGTTGGTAACATCGGTGCCGAGCTTCGCCCAACCAATGGCTACATCCGATCACCTTACATGGGACTCTGGCCACGAAACCAGTGATCGCTAATGGATACAGTGTTTTCTAACTTACCACTGGCTCATGGATAATAACGAGTGGGTGACCGGGGCAAAATGGACTGCTTTAACTAAATCTTTCGCGAGACGTGAAAAAAAAGTCTCATCTGGAACGAAGCTCTACGCTTTGGCCCAATTTCCTTCTCCAATGATTATCATTATCATTATGATCGTTATTATGATCCTCGGCAAACGACTTGCCTAAAGCTTCATCGGCTTTATCCCGCTCTTCACATCTCGCTTCCGCAATTGATTTTCTCGTTAAATGTTACAGCCCCGAGGGCAGACGGTGGATCCAGAGGTAAAACAGTAGGGAGCCATAAGTTCCACGAGCCAGACGGCTCGACGTAGAACCCAGTGAATTTCGCCATTCGATTATTCTGGGCGACACTGTCTCCGCCTCTCGTCCTCGCCTTCCTTCTCGTCATCGCGATAATCGCGCCGTTTATATATGTATATATAAGCGTTTCCGGGAGCTTCCGCCACTAATTTCCATTTAATTCCCGTCAAGAGACGCGCAACCTTCCGCATGGATGGTTTATTATCCAACCCCGAAGAATACCCACCGCGCGGTTTCTGCCGGAAGTCGGAGACGGCGGGGAGGGGGGAGACACGACGATAAGTATGAAAATTGTGTGAGAAACTTTGCGATGACGGAGACGCCGAAACCCTCCGGGCCAGCTGCGCTTAAATTTTCGCTCCTCCTCGTCGTATAACCGACTGCCGGGTCCACCTGAAAACTACACCCCTTTTACTTTCCGCTCACGGCGCACGACGCTCACCCGGAATCGAATTACTTTTTACGAGCGCTACGCCCCCCCCCGTACCCTATCCGCCGTTCCCCCGATATCTGTACCATTATCTCGAGTCTCTCGCTTTTCTACCGGCCGTTCATCGCCGGACGGTTTAATTCCGTTACTGCTTGCCACCCCGGCCGGCCATCCTCTTCCCGTCGCCGTTATCCGTCCCATTGCACCCTCTCGCTATACAGCGGAGCTTCTTTCCTCCCCCCCCCCCCCCCCCCCCTCCACACCCCTCGGCTCTAAGAGCTTTAACGACCGTTTCGCGGACTTTGTTCGCCGTCCCGCGGTCCCGAAGAGAGAAACTCCGGAGCCTTGGGATTTCAGGGCGCTACGGAGGAGGCTGAGCGGAGAGATCGTCCACCTTTGAACCCCCCATTTATCGACTCGACTCCTGACTTAGCATCCCGAAGGAGATCCACGCGGAGCTATGGATGATATGCAATGTCTTTGAAAAAATTAAAACTAAAATAGGAAAATGGAGAGATGGAAAGGGGATGGAGGAAGAAATATTTAGGGGGTGGATGGTGGAGAGCGAGTAACAGAGATGAAACGGAAGGTCGATCCTACTCGACTTTGTAATATCGTGGAACGCAGCGCAGCGGAGAACGGGGCAAGACGGGAACGCTCGGGAATGGAGTTCCTTTGAGTCCTCGAAGCTACGGATTTAATGTTCGCTGGCAAGAAATATTGAATTCATAATGATTGTTTCGTCCGGTAGAAATCCGTGCTCGGGGCAAAATGGAGCACCTCGCAATCCCACTATCGCTACGAGAGCCGACATTCTTTTTATTCTTCTAAGGTAGCCCATTTTGCCCCGCGTGTGTGGGGTCTTCGGGAGTTCCCATTTAACCCCCGAATGTTTACGTTCACACGACTAGCGAAGCATGCGGGGAGGCGAATTATCGTTTCGCAAAGTTTGCAGTGTGCCATTTTGCCCCGTGCGCCAATTTTGCCTAAGCACCACTCTCTTCGGCTCTCAATTCACTCGGCCGTCGCCTCCGCGCCGTCCGAGGAGCCCCCACGTAATAATATGATGAGCCGATTATACCAACCGCGAATTTCTCGATAACCGATCTCCCTCGGCAGGAGAGTTTCGACGCAGCGTACGAAATCTGGTCGGGGATGCCGGGCGGTCCGCGAGGATGCTCCCGGAAGTTGGAAACAACCGGTGGCGGGATTGAGCGACAAGTTACCGTCGCCGGTAACAGCGGCGGTGTAGCGAAACGAAGCGAGAACCAAAATGGCTCAACACCAACCTCAAGGCGCTTGAACTCCGCCCTCTTGATTCTCAACTGATTCTCAACTATAGCTGCTACCCAAGCCTCGGTGCTTTCCTCGCTGTCGGAGAATGTGCTATGCGTCTCCGGACCATATATACATATATGTATATATACAACGAAGTGAGCAAACGCCTCCCTGAAGGCGATGTCGGGTAAACCCTGAAGAGGTTCACCAACACTGAAGCGATTGGTAACGGCTCGTGTGTACGCGTGACATCGACGAAGATGGTTTGGAAAGTTGCTCGAGGGACAAAGTGGGGTGGGGAATAGATAAATAGATAGCAAGAGGGACAGACAGGGGCGGGGGGGGGGGGGGGGGGGGGGGGGTGAGAAGACGCTGAGGCTGGAGAGCTTACAGAACAATAGCAAAAGTTTCACGGAACCGGTAAAGCTGCATCCACCTTGTGCCCCATGGCGACTTCTCTTTGCCCTTCCCCCCCCCCCCCCCCAGCCTCCTCTCCGTTCCTCGTTTCACCCGCATTAGTCGCGGAAAACTTTATCCGTTTATTTCACCCTACAACCGACTGTACCACTCTCCGTCCGCGAGTTTAATGGGGTAACCGGGTAACCCGGGAACTCCTACCCGATCGTGACGCGAGACGCGAAGCGCAAGAATCGGCCGCGAGGTTCTCGACGATATACACGAAGACACGTATCATGGAACTTACTTGAGACCGGCGATTATCTCCATTGCTGAGTTAAAGTTTCCGGTGTTCCAGCAGGTCTGGGCCACTCGCAACAGACACGAGAGGAGGGCCTGGCGTTCCTCGATCGTCGAGCCGCTCGTTATCGTGTGGGTTACCCATGAGCTCACCTATGAAAAAGAAAAACGGAACGGAAGGTCGCCCATTAATCGTCGCATACATTCATTACTGGGCTTTTTTTTTTTTTTTTTGGAAAAATATATTGGTAAGAAATTTTTTGAAAAACGAAGGATTTTTTCTGTGCCTTGTTTATTGGACTGTGATTTTTGTATTTTTTTTTTTTTAGACATTGTTAAGAATTTTTTTTTATCGAAGGGTCTTTTCGGTGGCTTTTTCGGGCTGATAAAAAAATACAGTTGAATCAACTAAGATTCGGGCAGGGACGTTCAAATAAATATTTAGTTGGTCGAACAAAATATTTTTATGACTCAAAAATATTTTTGGGACATCACCCAACAAATTGTTGAACTAATCAATTTTTTAGCTGTAACCAACAAAATATTTAGTTGAACGTCCCTGCCCGAATCTTGGTTGATTCAACCGTATTTTTTTATCAGTGCGTTATCAGATTATGATTTTTTTAATACATTACTAAGATTTTTTTTTTTACGTCGGACGTTCTTTTTGGAACCTTTTTCGTAACTTGTTGGACCCGATGTTCCTGGGCCATACTCATAAGATGATATGAGGTCTCGCAGCTCCCAAAAACAATTGACTTGTCTCGGATCTCGAGATCCAAAGTTAGGTAGGTCAACGTTAAAGGTATACAGAGTTCCGGTGAAACACGCAACTGTGCTTTTTTTAAAAACATTATTAAGATTTTTTTTTAATCGAAGGATTTTTTCGGTACCTTGTTCATTATTGAACTATGATTTTTTTTTTTAATCGAACGTTTTTTTTTCTACTTTTTTTGAAACTCGTTGCACCCGTTGCTTCTGGACCAAATGAGTAAGATGATTCGGAGGACTCGCAGCTCCCAAAAACAATTGACTTCTCTCGGATTTCGAGACCCAGCGTTAGGTAGGTTAAGGTTTAAGGTATGCAGAGCTCCGGTGAAACGCGCAATTGTGATTTTCTAAGTACATTATTAAGAATTTTTTCTTACCGAAGGATCTTTTCGGCTCCTTGTTCATTATTGAACAATGATTTTTTTAAATACTTTGTTACGACATTTTTTTGAAAAATCCAACATTCTTTTTGGAACTTTTTTCGTAGCTCGTTGCACTCGTTGCTTCCGGACCATAGTCATAAAATGATTCGGAGGTCTCACAGCTCCCAAAAACAATTTACTTGTCCCGGATCTCGAGACCCACCCTTAGGTAGGTTAAGGTTTAAGGTATGCAGAGCTCCGGTGAAACGCGCAATTGTGATTTTCTAAGTACATTATTAAGAATTTTTTCTTACCGAAGGATCTTTTCGGCTCCTTGTTCATTATTGAACAATGATTTATTTTTTTATTTTTTAAATACTTTGTTAAGACATATTTTGAAAAATCCAACGTTCTTTTTGGAACTTTTTTCGTAGCTCGTTGCATCCGTTGCTTCCGGACCACGCTCATAAAATGATCGGGAGGTCTCGCATCTCCCAAAAGCAATATAATTGTCCCGGATCTCGAGACCCAACCTTAGGTAGGTTAAGGTTTAAGGTATGCAGAGCTCCGGTGAAACGCGCAATTGTGATTTTCTAAGTACATTATTAAGAATTTTTTCTTACCGAAGGATCTTTTCGGCTCCTTGTTCATTATTGAACAATGATTTATTTTTTTATTTTTTAAATACTTTGTTAAGACATTTTTTGAAAAATCCAACGTTCTTTTTGGAACTTCTTTCGTAGCTCGTTGCATCCGTTGCTTCCGGACCACGCTCATAAAATGATTGGGAGGTCTCGCATCTCCCAAAAGCAATACAATTGTCCCGGATCTCGAGACCCAACCTTAGGTAGGTTAAGGTTTAAGGTATGCAGAGCTCCGGTGAAACGCGCAATTGTGATTTTCTAAGTACATTATTAAGAATTTTTTCTTACCGAAGGATCTTTTCGGCTCCTTGTTCATTATTGAACAATGATTTATTTTTTAATTTTTTAAATACTTTGTTAAGACATATTTTGAAAAATCCAACGTTCTTTTTGGAACTTTTTTCGTAGCTCGTTGCATCCGTTGCTTCCGGACCACGCTCATAAAATGATTGGGAGGTCTCGCATCTCCCAAAAGCAATACAATTGTCCCGGATCTCGAGACCCAACCTTAGGTAGGTTAAGGTTTAAGGTATGCAGAGCTCCGGTGAAACGCGCAATTGTGATTTTCTAAGTACATTATTAAGAATTTTTTCTTACCGAAGGATCTTTTCGGCTCCTTGTTCATTATTGAAAATGATTTATTTTTTAATTTTTTAAATACTTTGTTAAGACATATTTTGAAAAATCCAACGTTCTTTTTGGAACTTTTTTCGTAGCTCGTTGCATCCGTTGCTTCCGGACCACGCTCATAAAATGATTGGGAGGTCTCGCATCTCCCAAAAGCAATACAATTGTCCCGGATCTCGAGACCCAGCGGTTAGGTAGGTTAAGGTTTAAGGTATGCAGAGGCTCCGTCTCGACGCGCAATTGTCGTACCGCGAGTTTGCCAAATCGAATTTCGTCCTGTTGTACAAATTACAGAGAACATCCCCGGCGACCCGCCGTGAAACTTTCGCCGGAAGCGCGCCGGCCACAAATCTCGGATTTTCTCCACGCGCCGCACAGTGGATGCACCGGGGCGGGGCGCAACCACGTCCGCGTTCCTGAATTCATTTACCTCACTCTTTATTTTTCTGTCCCGTGCCGGATGGGAGTCCGCGTGTTTGTCTGCGCCGCTCGCAAGCGAAACCTCCCTTCCGCCCCGGCTCTCGGGAAGCTTCCACGAAACGTCGGAACCGGCGAAAGAAGCGCCGGGGCTCGGCCGAGAGAAATTGAAAGAAAGAAATGAGGAGAGAAACGGCGACGCAAGGAATGAAGAGAAAACGAGTTGAAAGGGGCGTAAAAGAAGAAAAAAAAAAAAGCGTCCGGACCTCGAGAGAGAAAGGGTGATGAAGAAAGTCCCGGGGGCGTAACCTTGTCGTGTGTGTCGTCGTCTCGGGCTTTCGACGACCAGTCGAGTGCGCGGCTCTCCGTATAGATCGCGCACCGGTGGAAGAGAGAACTCGGGAGAGAAGAGCCGGGAGATCCGGAGGACCGCAAGATTGCAATACGCTCGGCGTACACCGGCTTGCGCTCCTCTTCTCCGCTATGTGAGATTCGAGGTCGTTCGGGGTCGGTGCGGTTGGTCGCGAATACGGCACCGCCGTACATGCAGCTTCCTCGCCCCCTCGTGCCAGGGTACACACTAAACCCGGAGCGCCGCTGTCCTGTGCGCCGCTCACGTCCGTGTCCGCACCGCGAATTTAACACACACGACGAGGGAGTGCTTTTCCCATCCTCGCTTTAAGTCTACGTGACGAAGTACGCGAGAGGCGCGAGTGCGCGCTGAGAGCCCTGAGCGCACGGATCTTGGTCGCTGCTCCATTACTTTCCTTCCGCGCTATGTTTCTTTTTTATTCCTTTTCTTTTCTACTTAAGTTCTCGCTCGAGCTTCCCGGCTGGCTTGGACCGACAGAAAGGGGTGTTTTACTCACGGAGAAAGAATTTGTTGGTACAAGATGTTTGTTACGGTGACAAATTTTGTTTGTTAGTACAGTACACGGAGAAGAAATGACGGTAAAAGCAACCATACTGACGTTTTACCATTAAAAATGGTTCCCAGGGGGAACGTCTGCATTTTATAGTTACGACAATGACGAAAAATCATGCCCGAGTGGAAATTTTCGAGCGTTAAATCGGGCCCTGATAGGGTCCTGATAAGGGCCTGATAAGGCTTAATCAGGACCCTATCAGGGCCCGATGTAACGCTCGAAAATTTTTACTCGGGTGGTTGCACCCATAATTATAGTTTGACCAATTGAATAGGGGAGAGCAGGGCAAAATGGCACGACGGGGCAAAACGGGATGATGGGACAAAACGCAATTCTCCAATAACTTTGAGATGATGGCGATGGTGGTACGTGGGGCAAAACGGGTTTGAAAATCCGGATGTATCGTTGGGACAAAATGGGGCATCCAAAAATGATTGGAAAATTGACTCTTGCCCTCACAGTCCCGCTTTGCCCCGCTGTGCCATTTTGCCCCGGTCTCCCCTATAGACTATCAGAAACTATCTGTACAGACGTTCCCCCTCGAAACTATTCGTTATTGTAGGAAATACTATTCTTTTTCTCAGTGTAGAACCCCGATTATCCGAACACCCATTATCCGAACCGCCGCTGCTTCTGATAAAGTTTCCATTATCCGAACTATTGCGCGAAATTCTCGTATCATTAGACTGTTGCAACACAAGCAACAAGCCAATTCAAGAACGCTCGAGCTCACGTAAGACTTACACGGCACTGTCGTGCGTGCATGTCAGTCGTATGCGCAGTACTTGTTAGTTTCTCAGCTGAGCAAATACTCGAAAATAAACAATAGAGTGGAATTGCGAACTCTTGAAATTTGCTGTTGTATGTGGATGTAAAAACTGCGAACGGTAATACCTTTCGGAGTTTAACACATCCGTACACAGCAAATTTCAAGATTTTGCAATTGCAAATGCGGACATTATTTTCAATAGAATAAAATGATAAAACACAAACGCAGTGCGTTAATCTTCAAATAAATGTATGTACGTATCTACAACCATCCTATTACGTCATTAATCAGCCGTCGTTTGTTCTCGTAGCAAACTAAATCGTCGCAGTAACGAGAAAGTTTTGTCGTGATAGCAAAATTGCTTCTACGTCCTAATTTTTTTTTTTTTGCTGCTTTTACTAATCGTTTTGCTGCGGGAACGAGGTCATTGTCAGCAAAACTCATTTTGTTAGCTAAACCATTTTTCTCCGCGCTGAATATCGCTCGGACACATTCGGGTTGGTGTTCGGACGCGAATCATAATTGCGGCGATGGTAAATCTGATATGGAGGTTACCGAAAAAAAGTTAAATTAATTTTAACAATCGATTTTTTTGCCCGCTGCACTACCTTCGCGATGCGGCGTAGCCGGAGACGATTCGTCGATCTTGGTCGCCACTCCATTACTTTCCTTCCGCGCTATGTTTCTTTTCCTTTTTTTTTCTACTGAAGTTCTAGCTCGAGCTTTCTGGCTAGCTTGGACCGAAAGAAAGGGGTGTTTTACTGAATATCGCTCGGACACACCCGTGTTGGTACTCGGAGACGAAACATAATCGCGGCGATGGTAAGTCTGATATGGCGGTTACCGAAAAAAAAACTTTAATTAAGTTTAACGATCTACTTTTTTGCCCGCTGCACTATCTTTTCCATCGGTGCAGCCGCAGACGATGCGTTGCTGTTTCGGCCCGCAGCTTGAGAGGAAAACGGATGCGGGTGGTGCAGGACCGTTTCTCTATGGTACAGGGGACAGCGGGACAAAATGGGACAGTGGGGCAAAACGGCACACCAGAAGCAAAACTCAGTTTTCCAATAATTGTTTGATGCCCCATTTTCTCCCAATGATACATCTGGATTTTCAGCACCGTTTTGCCCCACTCACCAGCACCGCCACCTTCGAAAAGTTATTGGAAAATTTCGTTCTGTCCCATTATCCCCTTTTGCCCCACTGTCCCATTTTGCCCCCTTCTCCCCTACGTGAAAACGGATGCGGGTGGTGTAAGACCGTTTCTCTACGGTATAGGGGAGAGCGGGTCAAAATGGGATAGTGGGGCAAAACGGCACACCAGAAGCAAAACTCAGTTTTCCAATAATTGTTTAATGCCCAATTTTCTCCCAGCGATACATCCGGATTTTCAACACCGTTTTGCCCCTCTTACCAGCACCGCCACCTTCGAAAAGTTATTGTAAAGTTGCGATCTGTCCCATTATCCCCTTTTGCCCCACTGTCCCATTTTGCCCCCCTCTCCCCTACATGAAAACGGATGTGGGTAGTGCAGGACCGTTTCTCTATGGTACAGGGGACAGCGGGACAAAATGGGACAGTGGGGCAAAACGGCACACCAGAAGCAAAACTCAGTTTTCCAATAATTGTTTGATGCCCCATTTTCTCCCAATGATACATCTGGATTTTCAGCACCGTTTTGCCACACTCACCAGCACCGCCACCTTCGAAAAGTTATTGGAAAATTTCGTTCTGTCCCATTATCCCGTTCCGCCCCACTGTCCCATTTTGCCCCGCTCTCCTCTACGTGAAAACGGATGCGGGTGGTGCAAGACCGTTTCTCTATGGTACAGAGGACAGCGGGACAAAATGGGACAGTGGGGCAAAACGGCACACCAGAAGCAAAACTCAGTTTTCCAATAATTGTTTGATGCCCCATTTTCTCTCAGCGATACATCCGGATTTTCAACACCGTTTTGCCCCTCTTACCAGCACCGCCACCTTCGAAAAGTTATTGTAAAGTTGCGATCTGTCCCATTATCCCCTTTTGCCCCACTGTCCCATTTTGCCCCCCTCACCCCTACATGTATGCACTCGGCGAAAGGTTTTGTAAAAGTGGGGTACCTCATTAAACCGGTTGATGAGGGTCTGGACCGAGTAGGCAGAGGCCGTGCCACCGAGCCACAGTTCCTCCTCCTCGGTCTGTGTCGAGCTGTTGACGGTGCTCGGCGGCGTATCGGTACCTCGGTCCCTGCTCCACTGACGCCGATTACCCGACGCCGAAGACGATGGCGAATCCGGTGTTTGCTGCTGATGCTGCTGCTGTTGCCGCTGCTGCTGCTGTCTCGACGCCGCCGCTCTCTGTGACGCTGCCTGTGTCAGATCCTGCGCGACGTGTCGCAGATACTCGCACGGCTGTACCTGATAGAACAGCTGATACTCGCACTCGGCCAATCTGAGAGCAACCTCCTCGGGGAAGTGCAGCAGCTTGTGCAAATCCTCCAGCTCCTCAGAGCTCCGAGGCAGCTGCGGCTGCGGCCGCTTCTCCAGCTCTGAAATTAATTTCATATTAATTGGCAACGTCGAAAGCTTGCGCATCGCTATTGTGGTCGTTGCGTGTTACCGATGCGTGTCGCACGGAACCGTTTTGAGATGCCGGGCGCTATCGGGGGCGGGGGGGAGTGTGGCAAAAATGCAATTTTGCAATAATTTTTGGATGGCCCATTTTGCCCCATAGATACATCTGGATTTTGTGCCCCGTTTTGACCCGCTTTACCATCGAAAAATTATCGGAAAATTGCGTTTTGCCCCCCCGCTGTCCCATTTTGCCCCGCTCTTCCCGAGGCGATAATTTTTGAAAGTGCAACTTCCGATACATAGTGAGTGGAAACTGAGGGCAAAAAGAAAAGTTTTTTTTTAATTGACTATTTATTTTTATAAGGTATGTAAATAGTCGGGGTTTCTGTAGAGCGAAACTTGTTTTTCTTACTTGATCTTTTATGGATGCATTTTTTCGCTTCTCGGGAATAAATTAATTAATTTCTCTTTACTCCGGGGAATAAAGATACCATAGAGTTATGCGGATATTCCGTACGGGGACGGGACTAATTGTTACCATGTCCAATGCTCGCGCCAGGGACAATTCAGCATTGCGAAATGGTATCATATTCACGATAGCTAGCTGAATACGAGACAGTAGTATTGTCGTCGTTTGTCTTCATACGACGTACGAAAAACAACAGTCGTTGTTTTTTCTTCATATATTCGCATAGGTAAAATCTTAATATTCCAGTCGCAAAAAAAAAAAGAAAAATCCGTTAGGTCTTGCAAACAAATCGATTTTCTTCTTCATTTCTATTTCATTGACGAGGATTTAATTATCGTAAAAAGACAGTCCCCTTGCTGCAAAAGGATCTTCTTGCGTCGAACGGATTAAAAAAAGTGGATCTATTTATTTATTTTTTAAATTATTTCATTAAAGTCCCTCATAATTCGAGCAACGAGAAAGTGCGGGTGGCTTTGATTGTGTGAGTAACGAAAAATGATAAAATCCAAGTTGCGTGTAAAAAAAAAAGATAAAATTCAAAATGATAAAATTTAGAAAAGTTATAAAATAAAAAGAAAATCCGTTTGGTTGCAAGACCAAACCGATCTTCTTCCTCATTTCTATTTAATTGGCGAGGAGTTAATTGTCGCAAGGCGACAGTCTCCTTGCTGCAAAGGACCTTCTTGCGTCGAACGGATAAAGAAAAAGTGGATCTATTAATTTGTTTCAATTCAATTAAAGTCCCTTCTAATTTGAGCAATAAGAAAGAGTGCGCGTCGCTGTGTGTGTGTGTGTGTGTGTGTGTGTGTGTGTGAAGAAAAATAATAAAATTCAGGAAAAGGAATGGCAGAGGGATTCTTTTCGCCGAGCGAGAAATCACGCGACCCCGTTTCCTCCCGGAGGGTATAGCGTGTCTCGCACGATTCTCCCACACACTGTGAGGCGCCACGATTGTATAGGACAGGGAGGAGCCACAGCCCATAATAGTGCATCGGGGGGTTGGGAAGAGCGAGGGGGTCGCGAGGAATTCCGGATATGTCGGGTGACCGTGGATGCATGTGGAGGCGACGATATTAGCATGTGGCGCGGATGGAGGAGGATGAGAAGGGTTGGAAGGACGAGAGAAGCCCCGGCACGGAAACAGCCGAGAGCAAGATTTGAGCTCGAAACTATGAAATAGCGGAGGAGTCAGCGAGGGCGCCTGTTATCCAGGCCGCATTCGATCACGTGTAGGAGAGAGCAAGGGAAATTGGGCCCGGGGCAAAACGGACCACTGTAAAAAAAAAATGCAATAATTGCTCGAGGGACGTGTTAGTGGGAATGTCGCGCAGGATCGACGTTGGGCGGACACTGGCCGATGCGGTGCCAATACTGGCCCTGTGTGACGCTCCCACTCGGGCCTTAACGCTTTATGTCTTCCATTTTGGACCGAACGAGTCCTTTTTTAAGGAGACAAGGGTCCTTTTTAAGGGACTACGTCACACAGCGACTTTTCTACTTTTGGAACTAAAAATCACAAGTGTTATAAAGCAATGAATGAGGCTTTTTTGAAAAGAATTTCTAATAATTTTTTCACCACATGGATTCTCAGATACATGAGCTTAAAATTGTGTCAATTAGCATGAGCTGCATATGGTGTCGCGTAAACAAGCAACATTCTTTTTTTTAATATATATTTCCAAGTTACTTTATTAGGTTTTTAAAAAAATTAACATTACTACATTATCAGGAACGCATTAAAAAAACAAAATCGAGCTGTGCCCATAGATTTTCGAAGATATTACGAGTTGAAGGAGCTTCGAACCTTTATATGGATAGATTTCTAGGCCTCAACTACTGCCAGCAAATTCCCCCCACCACCCCCCACCATTAAGAAACGCTGACCCTGTGACGTCTTCCCCTAAGGAGAGAAGGGTCCTTTTTTAAGGTTGAAACGGTCCTTTTTTAAGGTGAAAAGGGTCCTTCTTTAAGGTGGAAAGGGTACTTTTTTAAGGGGGAAACGGTCCTTTTTTAAGATGAAAAGGGTCCTTTTTAAGGTGAAAAGGGTCCTTTTTTAAGGTGGAAAGGGTCCTTTTTTAAGGTGGACAGGGTCGTTTTTTTTTAATACAATGTCGTTCGACTATTTTCTTATAGTGGTCCGTTTTGCCCCGCTCTTGTCTAGGGTGCAGGCCTCTGAGAACCTAGCTGGTGGCGATGGAGGTGAAAACGTCCCAACTTATAAACGATGCCGCGGTGCGAAAAGCGTCGAGAGGCTTTCGACGTTTCTGTTCCGGATCTGGTCGAGGCGGCGGAAACTGAGATAGCTGGAGGACGAGAGAACATAAGAGGACACTGGAGCGAGCGAGTCGGAGTGAAATAGGGGGTACGATCTCGATAATGGCCTGTCCGCGTTTATTTACGGTACAACTTATCTGGACACTCCACCGTCCATCCCCGCCCGACGCTCTCAATTCGCCGTGCAAGCTCAGCGGAGTTGGAACACGGAGCGTGCAACGGTTCCACTGTCGGGTAATGCGATTGCGGGCTCGGTAACAGAAAGTTTCGCATCCGCGACTCCGGCGCATTTCGCACCGGGAAATTTCTCCACCGAGTATTCCCGGCGGTCTCGTACACGCGCATCCGGAAACGAGAGAATTGAATTGTCGTTCGTCGAACAACCGGAAGTGCGAGCGATGATTCAATAAGAATCTCGCGGTGGCTGGCGATTTACCCGGCCGGCGGTCGCGCAACGCGTTCGCGAGAAGTTCGAGCGAATCGCGACGACAGCCAACGACCGCCCTGGTCGTTCCCTCGCCTACCCGTTATCTTCGTCCTCTTGCAGTGAGAAAAGCTACGAGAAAAGAGTTTATTTAATACGCCGAAATAAATATGCATTTATCGGCGACCAATTTCAGTCGAGCCAAAATTAAGATTTAATTGACCCACAAAAAAAAAAACAATTTTAAACCAATGCATCAAAAATGAGATTTAATTGAAAAAAAAAAACAGTCAAACCATTGAGCCAAAAATAAGATTGGCCTAAAAAAAAATGTCAACTCATTCAGTCAATAACAAAAAAATTGTTTGGCTCAATAAAAATTTATCGGCAGCAAATTGTAGTCGAGCCAAAAATAAGATTTAGTTGACCCAAGAAAAAAAAATTAAAACCATTGAGCCAAAAATAACATTGAGTCAAAAGAAAAAAAAAATGTTAAACCCGTCGGTCATTGAAAGAAAAATTATTTGGCTCAACGAAAGTTTGTCAGTAACAAACGGGTGTTCGTTTCGCCGTGTCCAACATGAGATTTTGTCGACATTGAGTGATCTCTTTTCTCAGTGCACGAAGATCCCGATCTCGTTGCGCTCGACCGTGACTGCTCCGTCATCCGTTAGGATGACGCACCTTAAGGCGCACCTCGTCTTGAGGTACATCGTACAGCGAGACAAGACAAACAACGAGCTATGAACTCCCGTCGGAGAGACGATTATCCGCGTTCTTACTGCAATCCTCCTCGTCTTCGTCGACGTTCCCGTTCTCCTTCGTTCCATTTATTCGGTCTCCCGCGTGGAAATTTCCTCGTCGGAACTCGCCGCCTCGATGTCTGCGTGGTCGTTGACAGCGCAACTAACGGAACTGGCACTATCGTTAAGAAGAGAAGCCACCGGCAACGGCGCTACGTACACAGAAGCCCGGGGAGCTTCGTGTAGTTACATACCGCTGTACTGTGCCAACAGTAATTAAGGAACGAGCAACTTCCCATCCGGGAGTGAGCAGTCCCGCGGTCCATCAGCCCCTCGTCGAGGCTTCGCGGAATAACCGAGCCGCAGATCTCTTCTCCATTATACATAAATTAACAACTCTCCGCTTCCGCCTCCGTCGCTCCGTCCTCGCAGACGGCAAACCGAGTCGGTCCAGTCACCGAAAAATCGCACCACAGTGGAACCCCGTTTATCCGCGCTAGGGGAGACCGGGGAAAAATGGCACAGCGGGGCAAAACGGGACAACGAGGGCAAATCTCAATTTTCTAATAATTTTTGGATGCTCCATTTTGTCCCAACGATACATCCGGATTTTCAAAAACCGTTTTGCCCCACGTACCACCATCGCCACCATCCAAAAGTTATTGGAAAATTGCTTTTTGTCTCATTATCCCGTTTTGCCCCGGTGTGCCATTTTGCCCCGCTCTCCCCTAAACGGCCCAGTTTCCGCCGCTGTCCACTGATTAAGAAAATGCAGTTGAATCAACTGAAGATTCGGGCAGGGACGTTCAAATAAATGTTTTGTCAGTCGAATAAAATATGTTAATGTCTCAAAAATATTTTGGTTAAATCATTCAAAAATTTGTTTAACTAACCAATCTTTCAGCTGTGCCAACAAAATACTTATTTGAACGTCCCTGCCCGAAT
The DNA here is from genome assembly GCA_958510785.1 of Exephanes ischioxanthus. Classification (NCBI taxonomy): domain Eukaryota; kingdom Metazoa; phylum Arthropoda; class Insecta; order Hymenoptera; family Ichneumonidae; genus Exephanes; species Exephanes ischioxanthus. Next base: position 11,212,554 of record OY294016.1, read on the forward strand.
CTTTGGTTGATTCAACCGTATTTTTTATCAGTGTCCTAGTTACCGTCATTAATCGCGATTTATACTCATAATAAATACAGTATACGTTTAATACAAACGAAATTGACGGCACGTTGAAGAGCGGTTTACTCTTGATCAATGCCGCGATACGTATATTTTTTTATAAAACGTTCCCTTTAACAATTGAAGATGGCGGAAACTGGGCCGCTCACCTTAATGTCGGGAGAGCAAGCACAAAAAAAAAAAAAAAAAAAAAAAATTGCATGCGGATTGCCAATGAAAAAAATTCTTATTTCAATTGTACTTTTAATTCTCACAATTCTATCTGATATTGAAACAACGCCGGCAAGACTGCCAAGGTGACATGTTATCGTCTCAATTCCGTATGCAATTGTAAGAACTGAAAGTCGAATTGAAATAATCATTTTTTTCTTTGGCAGAATTTTACTTGAGTCATTGATTTTTTTTTTTTTTTTTTTCAGCGTGAGTCGGGTAAGTGGAATCTCGTATAAGACGCATAACATACTCAATACAAACTTGTTCCAGTGTTGTGTATTTGAAGAAATAACACACCACTTTATATAGAGATTTACTTTTTCAGTTAATTTAGTTATTTTTTAAATATAATTATAATTTAGTTAATTGGCGTTAACCTCGTGTAAACATGGAACTTTGCCAATAGAATCGGAACTGTTGTATTTGCAGCTCGCAATATGAAAACACAGCAAACTTGTACAAGTTCAAGCGCGCATGCAACAAAGCAGCCGTTACTGACTCCTCCGCGCGTGGTAATTGCTGCTTCATACGTTTTATCCGAGTTTTCCGACGACTCGGCTCGGATGAGTTGGGTGCCTCGGATAACGCGGAGGCTCGCTTGATCGAAGGTCGGATAAGCGAGGTTCTACTGTGTACAAGATAGACGCACATTAAGATATCTTGGCCCACACGTTCGCAATTTTGTGCTCGTTAATTTCACATTTTTTTAAGTTATGTAAATTAACGTCTTTTGGGAATATACAAAAAATAGTAACAATCAGCAAGGAAAACATTTAACACATTTTTGTTTTCTACAGAAATTAGGTCTTTTGAGACAATTTCTTTTTTATAATTAGCAAGGAAAGAATGTAATTTAACATTTTTTTTTTGCTAGAAATAAGGTCATTTCAGACAATTTATTTGTTATAATTAGCAAGGAAAGAACGTCATATAATTTTTTTTTGCTACAAATAAGGTCATTTCAGACAATTTCTTTTTTATAATTAGCAAGGAAAGAATGTAATTTAACATTTTTTTTTTGCTACAAATAAGGTCATTTTAGACAATTTATTTTTTATAATTAGCAAGGAAAGAACGTCATTTAACTTTTTTTTTTGCTACAAATAAGGTCATTTCAGACAATTTATTTTTTATAATTAACAAGGGATGAATGTAACTTGACATTTTTTTAATGTCAAAAACAAAAAAAATTAGGACGTTTGGGATATTTTTTTTTTTTCACGATGAACAAGGAAAAAAAGTGCTGGAACTTTTGTGACCGAGACAGGTTCGTTAGATTGAGCGTGGCCTTTTTTATCAGTGTGTACACGGCGAACTGGAGAGGCAGAGAGAATTCGGTTACGAGAGATGGGGCACAGGTGTGCCGTTACGGAATTTCGATATTTCCATCGCACGGGACATCGCTGTCGAATGGAATGAAACAGCTGTCTGGCTCCGAGGAGGCACGCTTCAATTTTACAACTCATGATTTTCGTGAAATTTCTCCGGGGCGACCGAGGAGCACGGTGGCTCGGCGAACGATAAATAGCCAAGGGAGCGATAACATTTCAATGGGTCCCTCGGGACACGGGAACGCGGGGCTTCTCTCTCGCTCCCCGATATAAAACTTTCGCGGAATTCTCGTTATCGCCGGTGAAAACGTCGGTGTTATCGGAACTCAGGAATTCCCGTCGATCTCTCCGGGCACGGTTTATTATTCAATGGTCGGAGCTTTCCGGTGAACCTCCTCGCTTCGTGATTGCCCCCCCCCGGAATAATGAAATCTCGTAATTTTTTTTACTTCATTTAATAAAAAATTTTACAAAAATTTCCACTTATAATACATTTGAAAAAAAAATCTTACGCAACCGGAAGCTACTCGAGTATGCAACGAAGTTAAAAAACAGAAAAAATCCGGCAACACTGAGTGCATTCGGTATAACCATTGGGGCAGTCGGTGAAAGAAGAAGAGACCGAAGTAGCGGAAGGAGGTCCGGGGGGGGGGGGGGGGGGGGGGTCGTCGGTCGGCGATATTGAGGAACGAAGTACGAAAGAGATCAGAGCGTTCGTTGATGAATAATTTTTGACGTAGTTCTCGAGTTTCCCCCCGAGGGCCCGCTCGCTCTGACGCAACCTCCGCCGTGAGGGTTGCAGTGGGGGACGAGACGTTGCGGCGCAAGACGGGCAGGGTGCAAAAGGGGGGGGGGGGGGGGGCAAAACGGAACACCGGTGGCAAAGGGGACCGTTCCAACAAATGTTTCTCTCCACAAGGAACAGGCTGCTCTCATGGTGGAGGACTGGTCCGTTTTGCCCCCGGGGTCCGTTTTGCCCCCCTCTCGCGCCGTACAGCCCGTAGTGTATATAGCCCTTTGATTCGAGCTCTACCGGCGGGGCTCCTCCTCCTTTCCTTTGTCGTTCCTCTTACTCATCGTCGTAGTAACCCGCCTGGCCATTTCCATTTATCTACTTCGCTGCGGGATACTGGCCGTTAGCGAAGCTCTCGGTACACTTACTCTATGTATCTCCCCGGTACTCCGCGCTCTCGTCGGTCGGCTCCGAAACCCGTGATACCTTAACAGATTCCGGGACTATATTTAACGTGGCTGCTGCAACGACTGAGGAGTACCTTGTCGGTACATAACGTCACTGAGCAAACGGCAATTAACCGACGGCCGAGTACTCGAATATATACATCTATACGAATCCGAGTCTCGGCGTCTCGGTGCGTTGTCCCCTGCTGAATTATAACGGATCGAAGGGATGCGCGCTTTATGCCCGGCTCCCGTCGTTTCGTGAGGTCTATCAAGGATATCCTCACTGAAAGTCTCACCAAATTTCTGTTCGATCTTAATCAAACAGTCCTTAATCAAAGAATCCCCCCCCCCCCCCCCAAAAAAAAAAAAAAAAACGGATACGCCGGAAATAAAGTGGACAGTATCGGAATATTTAGTGGAAGGATGGTTCTTCGGCCCCGCAAAGTAATTGTAAAATGGAAGTCTAAATACGCGCGTTCCGGCGGCGTTGACGCAGATTGCCTCACGATCTTCGCGAATGAGCCGCGGCTTTGCCCCGGGACGGATGGGCGATTCCGATCAAACAGTAATCAAACGGCGGGCGAACACTGGGATCAACTCGGGGGGGTGGGGGGAGGTGCGGGGGGGGGGGGGGGGGGGTTAACGCAATCGGAATTAAGCGTTGGCGGACGAGCGAATCGAACGGTCGTCGTGCGCCTCGAATTTCAATGCATTAATTTCCTCCGAGGATATCGCCGAGCTGTGTAAGGGAAAGTGGGGCAAAACGAAACCCCGTTAACAAACGGACTACCTTCGCCAATTCTCCGCGGGCCTCCCGAAACGGGGTCTCACCGCTGGATCCGTGGTCCGTTTCGCCCCCACCCCTACAACCCCGACCCTGAATTCGACAGATAAGAAAAATAAGCCGAGACAGCGGGAAGCAATGAAAAGCACTAAGGCAACTTTCGCGAGACGACTTTTTTTTTTTTTTTTTTATTACCGTCTCTTCGATTCCGATAGGAGTGCTTTTTTTCTATATAGATATTGTCTGATCCGCGAACGAAGGGCTCTTCCATTACCATTTTTATTCCGTCCCGATCGGGTCTCGATCGAACGCAATGCAAGTGGCGTGACGGGAAACCGCTAAGGTGTATTATGCAGTAGATTGTTGTTATTCTTTTATTTTTATTTTTTTTCGCCGAATCGCGTGCGAGTCTCGATGATAGAGAAACTGTTTCGCGGAGTCGCGGTACGACTTCGGCCCGGAGTCACGGATAAATGGAAGGCTGCCGTGCAGCCCCCCCCCCCCCCCCCCCCCCCGCCAGGACGACATCCCTTTCGATCTTCGTCAACGTCCACGGTCTCCGATACATGGCTTGTTTGGTATATAGCCGGTATACGAGTAACCGTATCGCAGGTGTAGGGTAACATGCCCGGCGCCCGGAATCGCTGTTTATTCGACTAGTCGACCGATACTCCACGGGGCAGCGCAAATATTTGATCGCCCCAGTGGGATACACAACGGCGACGAGGGAGGGAGAGGAAGAGTCTGCGAATGTTGGGGCGAGTACGTGCGCGTAAGAAAATCCGATCGGATAATTCTCGTCGCGGATTCTCTGCGGAGGGCGTTCGTCGGATTTCGCTGACGGCGGAAATATGGAAATGGCGGATGGGTTCGAGGAAAGAGATAAGGCGCGTGAGGCGAGGATCAAAGCACCTCGTACGTAGACATCATTGTCGAACAATTTATGACTGCCTCGATGACGCCTTTTCTTATCTTCCGGCCATCGAGAAAGTCATCCGGATCGGCTGGAGCTGAGGTGAGCGGGGCAATATGAAACGCCATTATTATCGAGTGCTGTGAGACCGAAGGGCGTGTACCTTATTGTTTAATATTAGGAATAACGACACAAGGGGGCTGAGGGGAAAGAAAGGGTTATTTGAGTTGTTTGTATTTTATCTTGTGTTGAATCTTATATTCCTCATTGTTGTTACTATTGTTAATGTACTGTTATTATTTTTATTCTTATCTTATTGTTTAATATTAGGAATAACGACACAAGGGGGCTGAGGGGAGAGAAAGGGTTATTTGAGTTGTTTGTATTTTATCTTGTGTTGAATCTTATATTCCTCATTGTTGTTACTATTGTCAATGTTCTGTTATTATTTTTATTCTTATCTTAAGTCGTATACTTCGCGCTCTGATTCTAATCACTTGTAATTGGGCTTTGCCCGTTTTCCATGGATTATTTTAACATGTAAAACGATGTGGGTTACGTCCTTCTGTTTCCCAGCAATGTATCTATGAGACGTTTTTTATCTCCCCCAAAAATTGGTGCATTGGTTTTGCCCCACTTTCCCATTTTTGGATTCACGATAAGGAAGATATTCTTTAAAATAGATGTTTCACCAATACGGCGTGCATTACATTGAACCATTTTGTGACGTGAAACGCTGCTGTTTCCTAGTCGTACCAAAGTCTGCGTGTACCGAACATTTTTTTTTTAATCTAATTTTTGCTTTGACACACATTTCGGTTTCCCTCGGATGGTCGAGATTAGACCCATTAATTAAATGGCCCATGGTGCTCCGATAAAAGAATTGGCCACATCACCCCGTAAATGACCCGGTGTTATATTCGAAATAATATAAGGTAACCAAAGTTTGTGTCCACCGAAAATGTTTTATCTAAATTTCGCTTTGACACTGGAACATTAAGATTTTCCCTCGGATGGTCGAGATTAAACCCATTAATTAAATCGCCCATGGTGCTCCGATAAAAAAATTGGCCATATCACCCCGTAAATGACCCGGTGTTATATTCGAAATAATATAAGGTAACCAAAGTTTGTGTCTACTTAACATTTTTTATCTAAATTTCGCTTTGGCACTGAAATATTAAGATTTTTCCCTCGGATGGTCGAGATTAGACCCATTAATTAAATGGTCCATGGTGCTCCGATAAAAAAATTTGCCACATCACCCCGTAAATGACCCGGTGTTATATTCGAAATAATATAAGGTAACCAAAGTTTGTGTCCACCGAACATTTTTTATCTAAATTTCGCTTTGGCACTGAAATATTAAGATTTTCCCTCGGATGGTCAAGATTAGACCCATTAATTAAATGGCCCATGGTGCTCCGATAAAAAAATTTGCCACATCACCCCGTAAATGACCCGGTGTTATATTCGAAATAATATAAGGTAACCAAAGTTTGTGTCTACCGAACATTTGTTATCTAAATTTCGCTTTGGCACTGAAATATTAAGATTTTTCCCTCGGATGGTCGAGATTAGACCCATTAATTAAATGGCCTATGGTGCTCCGATAAAAAAATGGCCACATCACCCCGTAAATGACCCGGTGTTATATTCGAAATAATATAAAGTAACCAAAGTTTGTGTCCACCGAACATTTGTTATCTAAATTTCGCTTTGGCACTGAAATATTAAGATTTTTCCCTCAGATGGTCGAGATTAGACCCATTAATTAAATGGCCCCTGGTGCTCCGATAAAAAAATTGGCCACATCACCCCGTAAATGACCCGGTGTTATATTCGAAATAATATAAGGTAACCAAAGTTTGTGTCCACCGAACATTTTTTATCTAAATTTCGCTCTGGCACTGAAATATTAAGATTTTTCCCTCAGATGGTCGAGATTAGACCCATTAATTAAATGGCCCATGGTGCTCCGATAAGAAAATTGGCCACATCACCCGGTAAATGACCCGATGTTATGTTAGAGATAATATAAGCACACGTACCTTATCAGGTGATGGAGCGGCCACGTGGGGTGGAGGGTGCGGAGGTGGCCTAAGGTCCTGGCGAGGTCCGAACGGGCGGCACGTGATCGTCTTTCTGCTCTTCTTTTTTTTATTATGCGGATGGCGGTGCCGTCGCTGGCGGTGGTCCTTGAGGGCCTCGAGACCGATCCTGCCGGTACTTGCAGTACCACCGGGACTCGTAGGGTTCAGCCTGACGAGTCGAGTGGCGAAAAACGCCTCGCATCTATCACGCCTAATATTACAGCCGGCTCTTCTGATCCGATTTTTTTTCCTCTTCTTTGTGTTGCAATCGTACAGCCCGAGGATCGCCGGCTACATCAAGATGGCTCCATCGATAAATCCACCGGGAAGAAGGGCGGCCGTTTCTCCGCCCTGGGAATCGCTCGACGCACCGCGCTTCCCTCAGACTCGCTCCTCTCTACGCATAGGCGGTCGCTCCTCTGACACCCGCTGAAAAATAAAAGAGGGAAAAATCCGTGGTTTATTATTGAGACGTAGAACGGATTTATCGGCAGTGCGGCGGTTAACCGCGCGAAGCCATCTTGTTCGGTGCGGGATTGGGACGAGACACTCTCTTCGCTTCCTCCATTTAACTCGGCGAAGGATTTTCTCCCGAGCGGGAGAACTCTTCGGCCCTTTTTTTTTTTGTCTTCACCATATTTCCTGTCTTACTGGATTTTTCTCGACTATCATCGGCACGTCCGGCAAGCTCGGAGCCATACGCTTGGGCTCCCGGCGCGGACGGAGCCGCAGCTAACTTTGTTTCGACACGTCAAGGGAATACCACGAGACACTACGCTAACGCTCATCTTTTCTCGCTCGGCATGTCCTCCGTGTCACATCTGGTAATTGTCTCTATATCTTTCCCATGGATTTTCCTTTCATTGGTTTTAAGGAAGATAGGAAAAGAGATGGATCGACTCGACAGCAAAAAAAATAAAGAAATGCTTTTACGTTTGAACAACAATTCATTGTTCACAAATGTCCGTAATCTCTTTTTTGTTGTTAATTTTATTTTTTAAACTAACTTATCGAACTCGCCGCCGCGATTTTACAATCGTTTTTTTTTTATGTGTACAAAATGGGTACGTTGTATCTTTTCGCTCGGCATGTCCTCCGTGTCACATCTGGTAATTGTCTCTATATCTTTCCCATGGATTTTCCTTTCATTGGTTTTAAGGAAGATAGGAAAAGAGATGGATCGACTCGACAGCAAAAAAAAAAAAATGCTTTTACATTTGAACAATTAATTGTTCAAAAATGTCCATAATCTCTTTTTTGTTGTTAGTTTTATTTTTTAAATTAACTTATCGAACTCAGCGGCCGGATTTTACAGTAATTTTTTAAGTGTACAAAATGGGTCAGACGTATCTTTTCGCTCAGCATGTCCTCTGCATCACATCTGGTAATTGTCTCAATATTTTTCCCATGGATTGTCCTTTTATTGGTTTTAAGGAAGATAGGAAAAGAGAAAGATCGTCTCGAAAGCAAAAAAAAAAAATGCTTTTACATTTGAACAATTAATTGTTCAAAAATGTCCATAATCTCTTTTTTGTTGTTAGTTTTATTTTTTAAATTAACTTATCGAACTCAGCGGCCGGATGTTACAGTAATTTTTTAAGTGTACAAAATGGGTCAGACGTATCTTTTCGCTCAGCATGTCCTCTGCATCACATCTGGTAATTGTCTCAATATTTTTCCCATGGATTGTCCTTTTATTGGTTTTAAGGAAGATAGGAAAAGAGAAGGATCGTCTCGACAGCAAAAAAAAAAATGCTTTTACATTTGAACAATTAATTGTTCAAAAATGTCCATAATCTCTTTTTTGTTGTTAATTTTATTTTTTAAATTAACTTATCGAACTCAGCGGCCGGATTTTACAGTAATTTTTTAAGTGTACAAAATGAGTCAGACGTATCTTTTCGCTCAGCATGTCCTCTGCATCACATCTGGTAATTGTCTCAATATTTTTCCCATGGATTTTCCTTTTATTGGTTTTAAGGAAGATAGGAAAAGAGATGGATCGACTCGACAGCAAAAAAAAAAAAATCCTTTTACATTTAAACAATTAATTGTTCACAAATGTCCATAATCTCTTTTTTGTTGTTAATTTTATTTTTTAAATTAACTTATGGAACTCAGCGCCCGGATTTTACAGTAATTTTTTAAGTGTACAAAATGGGTCAGACGTATCTTTTCGCTCAGCATGTCCTCTGCATCACATCTGGTAATTGTCTCTATATCTTTCCCATGGATTTTCCTTTTATTGGTTTTAAGGAAGATAGGAAAAGAGATGGATCGACTCGACAGCAAAAAAAAAAAAAAAATCCTTTTACATTTAAACAATTAATTGTTCACAAATGTCCATAATCTCTTTTTTGTTGTTAATTTTATTTTTTTAATTAACTTATGGAACTCAGCGCCCGGATTTTACAGTAATTTTTTAAGTGTACAAAATGGGTCAGATCTATCTTTTCGCTCAGCATGTCCTCTGCATCACATCTGGTAATTGTCTCAATATTTTTCCCATGGATTTTCCTTTTATTGGTTTTAAGGAAGATAGGAAAGGAGATATGGATCGACTCGACAGCAAAAAAAAAAAAAAAAAAAATTTATATTTGAACAATTAATTGTTCACAAATGTCCGTAATCTTTTTCTTGTTGTTCATTTCATTCTTTAAATTAGCTTATCAAACTCAGCGTCCCGACTTTACAGTAATTTTTTTTATGTGTACACTGAGCATTTTTTTTTCTTAATCAAATTCGCCGTCACATACGTTCAAATCTGTTATTTGGTTGGTACAGCAAAAGCAATCTTTTGTCGAACAATTATTCGCTTCAGTCAGATTCAAAATGATTTCGATTCATTTATATATTTCGATTCAAAATTTTTTTTTTATTGTACCAACCAAATAACGCCTTCGAAAGCGGGCGATCGCGTCTTGGTTAATCCAACAATTTCTTTGTCTCCGTGTACAAAATGTGTAAGACGCATCTTTTCGCGATCAAAGGCACAATGAAATTCCAAACGCCTGCGCATTGTTTGCAAAGACAAAATTTCGTTCTTCGTCTTTTACGAGTATCTCGTAATGGTAGCATCTGTTCTCGGTCCGAAGTTATTTCGTTGCCGCACGCCACGTATTTTTTATTCGCGTAATGACGTCGAACATTTGTGACGGGCGAGACGAGCGAAATATCTTTTCGAAAATGCCCGAACTTCGGGAATCCGCTGAGAGTTAGAGTTTTTTTTATTACATACCAACGTACGGGTAACACGTAACAGGCTCGTCTCTCTTTCTCGTATAGTGGAGTACGTGACGCGAGATGAAGTTTCAAACTTTATTCTTACGTGGAAAACGATCGCGCCGTTGCGGACCAGTTTTTTTTTTGTATTCTTTGCCATAAAGAGAAGAAGAGAGAAAAAGTGCTTGGGGGGGTTGGGGGGGGGGGGGGGGGTGCCCGGCTCTACCCTCCAACTATTTTGGAGAAGCTCCGCCGAAACTTCGGGAATTGCGTAAGTTGCAAGAAAAATGTTCTCAAGTGTCGGCCACTTTTTCGAATCAAAATTTTTTCGAAAAATTTCACATTGAAAAAGTTTCGCTCGACGAGGTTCGAGGGGGGAGGGAGTGAGGGGCAAAAAGAAGCCCGCGGGGCAAGACGGACTAGTGAAAAATCCATTGATGGACGTAAAAAACCCTCCAGATTAAAATGGACTGAGCTGGTCCATTTTGCCCCGTGGTCTCCCCTACATCAACCTCGGGTGAACGAATCGTGCAGCGAGGCGTCGTGAGAGCTCGAGTCGTGCGTTCGTGTGTGGCTAGCCCGTGGGTTGAATTCGCTGTTTATACGCCATAGACTTTAACATGGTCGCGACGAAGTAGCGAGCTAGCCGGGAAACTCGCCAGTTTACCGACTTCATATGTGCAAGGTTCTATACAATTACGTAATACCCGAGTCTCCTCTCTATGTGGGCCTCTATATTGCGAAGTATCTACCTTGATATACGCGTGAAACTATAGAACAGGACACAAAGGCGTCGCTCCCTTTCAACCCCATTCAGTCGGTGAGAGTACAAACGCGAGTGTTTGATCAAAGTTCACGAGGGGAAGGGGGGGGGGGGGGACAGCGCGCAAAACCGCGACCGGTATAGCAAGCACAGAAAGACTTGATTCGTTGTATGTTGCAGCTGCATCTCTCAGTTTCGGCGCAACTTTCAACGACGAGATCAGCACTAGCACTCCTATTATCGTTTCAATCTTCGATCTTCGGATCTTCCTCTTGAGTCTATTGCTTAGGTTCATTTTAATAAATTTTTTTTAATACTTACAATTTAAGATATGCAATATATCGCTTGGGTAACATTTGAAAAGCTTATTTTACCTGTTTAAGGTAAATGTGGAACTGATCCGGTTTATATACATGTAATTGATTTGATTGAAAAATTCGCGGTGGGCCATATTCACCCCTTTGTCCCTGTACACAGGAAATACGTTCTTCTACGTTCAGTCACGTGATGTCAGATGAATTTCGTTCATATTGGCAACATTTTTAAGAGCGGACATCAAATCTCGGTTAAAAATAAACTGCGTCTCTCAGTTTCGGCGCAACTTTCAACGACGAGATCAGCACTGACACTCCTATTATCGTTTCAATCTTCGATCTTCGGATCTTCCTCTTGAGTCTATTGCTTAGGTTCATTTTAATAAATTTTTTTTAATACTTACAATTTAAGATATGCAATATATCGCTTGGGTAACATTTGAAAAGCTTATTTTACCTGTTTAAGGTAAATGTGAAACTGATCCGGTTTATATACATGTAATTGATTTGATTGAAAAATTCGCGGTGGGCCATATTCACCCCTTTGACCCTGTACACAGGAAATAAGTTCTTTTACGTTCAGTCACGTGATGTCAGATGAATTTCGTTCATATTGGCAACATTTTTAAGAGCGGACATCAAATCTCGCTTAAAAATAAGCTGCGTCTCTCAGTTTCGGCGTGACTTTCAACGACGAGATCAGCACTAGCACTCCTATTATCGTTTCAATCTTCGATCTTCGGATCTTCCTCTTAAGACAATTGTGTCGGTTTTTTAAAATCGTTTCTTTTATACTCAAAAAGATATGCAATATATCGATTGGTCAGAATTTAAAAAGCTTATTTCACATGTTTAAGGTAAATGTGAAAATGGTCCAGTTTACATACATAGAATGGATTTTCGTGAAAATCGCAGTGGGCCATATTAACCCCCTGGACCCCTTTACTCGATTGCACACCAATTTCTTCTACTCGGAAACACTTTTATACGCCGACATGAAATCTCGGTTAAAAAAAAAGCCGTGCTCAATGTTTGGTTTTAAAAATAAATAACAGTTTTCGTTACCGACCGAGTTCGTTTCGCTTCGCCCAAAATTTAAACGAAAACCATCGAGTCCGCCGAGAGACGAGAAAAACATCGCGAAACTTGTCAATCAAACAAATATTTTCGATTTTCATGCCGATAACGGATAACCGTATCGACGCATTGTTGCGAGCCTGATGTTTCAAATTCGCCGTTAACGAAGTAAAAAACAATGGAACAATGTCGACGGGAATAACGGTAAAAGCAATTGAAAGATAACCGAATAAAACTCGGGCATTTTTTGTTCCCCCACAGACCTCACTATAACGCGGCTGGTCGCGAATTTCGCCAATAAACTTTGACGCCCGTACGTATGAATCTCGTTGGTTTTTGTTTTGTCCTTTTTGTTTGTTTCTTTTTTTTTTTTTACATTTTTCACGATTAACGCGCGCTCCCGCGTTAATCGAGTCCACGTCTGTTCGCGAGATAAAATAGGTTTGTCCGGTGAACCATTGCAAATTGGACGAAAGTGGTAATTTTGAATTTACGAACGAAACGCTTTATCGACCAGTCCGAGTACTTCTGCATTGGAGCACATACGCGAAACATTTACAATCCGCGTTTCACATTCGCCCCGAGAGCGAATAATGATCTACCGATATTTCCGTGCAGCCCGCCCTGTAATGAAAGCCCGTTCCCACTGCCATGAGCGGGAATGTTTGTCGAGAGTATATTATGTTCCACGATTTGCCGCATGATTTACCGAATGATTTATTCGAGCGTCAATCGACGCTCGCGTTTCGGTATTAATTGTATGCAGTCATCGGTTGCATTTTACTTTTTTTTGTATATGTATATACGTTTAAAAATAATTATTCGTCTGATCAGTCGTCGCCGATGGACGACGATGCGTGAATAAAAATTATAACGACGCTGAAACGAGCGATACGCGCGGGCATTTCAGCGCCACGAAAATGCGACTGCGGGCGGGCTTGAACTTTGTGCAAAGTTCAGCAGTCGAGATCCCGCAGGAAAGTTTCGCTGTGCCGGGCGGAATGAGGGAAAGACGGAGACAGGGCTTCGGCAATTATTCGCAAACCTTTCGGTTGCGTGCACGCGTGCCCGCCGATCCGTTACGAGCAGAAATTGGTTTTTGTTTTTTATATACAGTTTTCGTCTCCGACGTCTTATTTTCTTCGATATCGATCCCGGCCCCCCTTTTTTTTTATCGTCGCGGGTAGAACGCCAGTCGCAGCTGGTCGTGCACATTATTAATATTTTCAAGACCCATAAATTAGATACTAACTAAAATGGAGAGCGTGCGAGTTTATCCAGCGGGTGAGATCTCCAAACGCAAAAAAAATTCTTTGCCTCGAGTGATTAATTTTTTATTCTTTTATTTTGTTTTTGTTTTTGCAAAGTAAAGTCGCCGGAGGTCATTGTAAGGGACTAGAGCGACGATTAAATTTTTTCTTTTTTTTTTTTCTCCAAGAAAGGCGAAATATTCGGTCTCGAAATAAATTCAAGGACCTTCACTAATTCGCGTCACTTTGAATCTGTGTATTTTATTCCGTGCCGGGTCTTAATTTTTTTTGTCACAGTATAAACTTGTCAGAGGTCGTTTCGAAGGACGAGAGAAACGTTTTAATTGAATTATTTTTCCAAAAACATATTCCCTCGCGACATTAATTGAAGATAAATCATCCACCGGTCTTCGCTTCACGTCTGTGTACTTTACTCGTACGATCGCTTTTTTATCCGAATTAAGCCCCATGGAAATAAGTTTATGCGAAAATATATATATATTTTTTAAATATCAAATACACTTTCCCGAATATTTTTTATACAATTCATATGAGATATACGCGAAATATAAATAAATATATACAATAAGTAAATAACTTTGAATACAGAATATACACTGAGAAAAAAAATCGATTGAGTCAACAAAATGAGCGCTTACGGGTGGCGAAACAAATTTTTGGTTGATAGAACGAAATAATTGTTGTATTGAGTAAAGAAAAATTTGAATCGACGGCCTGTTAGTTCGATCAACGAGGTATTCCTTTCGATCAACCAAACATTTGTTTCGCCACGCGTAAGCGCACATTTTGTTGACTCAATTGATTTTTTTTCTCTGTGTACAATATATTCTCCGGGGCAAAACCCGGAGAATTCCTTCGCAAGCTAACGAACTGGCCAAACTACATATCTGCGGCAAACCAATTGGGCAATTTAAAAAAAGCTGCGAGCAATTACATCCTTCGGTTCGAGTAAAAGTCGAAATAGATTCACGGAAAATAGTCAGAGAATGTTTATCACCTGTTATTGAGAATATATATTGAAAAATTGTTATCGGAAAACTATACACGTATATCATTTATAGCGAGGCCCTTGTCCCCGTTAAATAGATAAATAAATTTTCGCGCGAAAAAATGGTCATTTATAATAAACATTTTAAATATATTTTTCGCGTATATATATATTTTTTCGCGTATATATATATATATATTTTTCGCTTATATATATTTTTTTTCGCGTATATATATATATATTTTTCGCTTATATATATTTTTTTTCGCGTATATATATATGTATTTTTCGCGTATATATATATGTATTTTTCGCGTATATATATATGTATTTTTCGCGTATATATATATGTATTTTTCGCGTATATATATATATATTTTTCGCTTATATATTTTTTTTTTCCCGTATATATATATATTTTTTTCGCGTATATATATATATTTTTTTCGCGTATATATTTTTTTTTCGCGTATATATATATATTTTTCGCTTATATATATATTTTTCGCTTGGATATATATTTTTCGCGTATATATATTTTTTCCCCGTCGTGGAACTTCGTCCGGTGTGTAAATGTTGTACTCCGGAGTATTTGCTCATCCGCCGTCCGGACTACGGCGAGCCGTCCGCAAACTGTCCCGTACGCCGGAGCGTAATATGCGACTGCAATTCAAAGCCCCGATACGGCGGGTCGGAAACGTACCCATCCGTGTAGTTTCACGGTGCGCGAATACGCGGGTTGCGTATAATCGGCATTATGTTTAAAACACGATAGCGGGGAGGAAAGCTCGTCCGGAGAAAAGCGCTGACGTACGTGGCAGCGACGATACACGTTTCGTTCCTCGGAAAATGCACGACAAGAGGAACCCGTCCTTTTGGCGCATATTGAAGCTCGCCCACCTACGACATTACGTTCTCCACCCTGCGCGCCCTCCGCCATACGTTCATATGCATCCGGCCGCTCTCCGCTACCGAGCACGGTTATGCTCCTTCTTTGACCTACCGGAAAGCGCGGTATTGCCGGGAATCTGCGAGGGGGGAAAAAAGAGGAGCTCCGTTGAAGGACGCTCCTGGAAACTAGCCACGCGCGCGCACACACACACAGCCTCGGTGAATAGCAGTCAGGTGCAGGATGAAATTCAAAAGACGACGAGAAAGGAGAGTGGATCGCGAGTACCAACTTTTCTCTCTTTCACGTTATATTATTCGCGGTAAATTTGTTGATCCCCGTGTATTACCGCAACGCACTGTAGGGTAGATTTGCGTTGGCATATAATATATCTGGATAATACCTGCCTGCGCTAATTAGAGCAATTACTTTCCTAATTAGAGTTCAACCTGCCATGCAGTTGTATATATGTGTATGTGAGTGCGGATATGTGTATAGAGGGTAATGGGGTGAATATGATCCACCCTGGAAAGAGA
Organism: Exephanes ischioxanthus; assembly: GCA_958510785.1. NCBI lineage: Eukaryota > Metazoa > Arthropoda > Insecta > Hymenoptera > Ichneumonidae > Exephanes > Exephanes ischioxanthus. The sequence continues at coordinate 11,228,193 of OY294016.1, forward strand.
CGGAAATCTAGTCCGGGCCACATTCAGCAATGTTACTCTATATTTTTATAGGTTAAAGCGGGGCAAAACGGACTATTTTACAGATTTTTTTGAGACACAAAACAAAAGAAGTCTCATCTTCGATGGGGACACGCGTCGTTTTGCCCCACTCTCCTCTTTACACATAGATATTGTAACGAATATGTAGCTGACTATTCGTTAAGGCACACGATATTAGGTAGGTTTGACAATAGACGAACGAGCGGACGATCGATACAAGATCGATCGTCATATCCGGACTGAGACGTCTGAATGATCAGTCGTGTGACAGATCGTCCTCGAGATATTTAGCCGTGATCATTAATAATATCCGCCCCAGAACCAAATACGCGTGTTATTCATTCGCTCGGTCGTTACAATATATATAGATACATATATGTGTATGTGTGTGTTTGTATGTGTGTATTAGGGTGTTTCAAAAAAATACCTTTCCTTTTAAATTTTCCTCCCACCTTTTTGAAGTATAGATTTCGATCTCAAATTAAACTTCGCGAAAGGCGGTGCCTAGCAAAAAAAATCCTAAGAGATGCCGCATTCGAGGTTTGCATTAAAAAAATGCAGCACCTCTCAAACTTAATCGTCAAAAAATATACTTCTGCGGGGTGGGAGCTTAACTTTTTGTCATATTACTCTTTGCCCGGCTACGACGGTGCAGGATTATCATTTTTGTATTCCGTTATTCCGAGCTCAATTTTTCATTTTCATTTTTTTTTTATTCGAGAGATAACCTCGCATCGTTGTCATTTGTCAAATGTATTTCTCGACCTCCGTCCCCGTCCGTTATTCTGGTGTAGCAAACGTGAAATTAATTCATCGCGCGAGTGATGAAGGGGAACGGTACGGAAGAGTTGGGAAAGCGGGAAGGTTGATGCATGCGAGGGAGTGTCATCCTCACGGAGCAAAAGCATATAGGGGCTTGCAGGCTCGGGGAATGAGAGATAGGACCATTGTTTCGCCGTGTTGTAACGTCGATAGTCCGGACGGAGCGGGCAGGGGGTGGAAGGGTGGAAGTGCCTTGCAACGGAGAGCCTATGCATTGAAACGGCTGTATTAACTGCGTACCGATTTCCGAGCACGCGAGCCGCCGCTTATACACATACATACGTACACGCATACATGCATTTCACGTTCATTGCAACATAGTGAAAGGACCGTCGACAACAGGCCGAGAGAGTTAAAAATAATTTCGTCAAATTGGAATACGAATTTTCGTGAAAATCATTTTGATAAAAAGTGACAATCTCGTTCGTTTAGGTTTGAATAATACAAAACTGTCCTTCTGTTTCCCGCGTCATTGACGATTTTAGTTTGTACTTTTGCTTGCGAAAGTAGAGCTGGATGGTGCGATTGGAAAATCAACGAACACAAAATTGTGGACCTTTGTGGACAAGAAATTGTAAAAATACAGACTTTTTTTTACTGCGTATATGTTGCGAGAGAAAGAATGCTCGGTCGGTAAAAAAAAGACTCTTCTCGGGAAAAACTTGTTCGATTTTGTAACTTAATACCTAATTGGGAATTATTTTCCACCCGAGAAGAAACTAACGGAAAGATGCTTGGGTCGACTTCGGAGCCGGCAACTTCGGCCAAATTGCATCCGAAAGTTGGCCCATAAAGGGACGAGGCGTATGTGAAAGTCACGTGACCGCCATGTGAAAGTCACGTGACCGCGTCACGAGAGCGAGAGAGATTCCGTTATTGGCGATCGCAGTGCAGTGGGAGGGAAAGCACGAAATGGTCTTTCGCATGGCGTTAAGAGCATGTGCGATACCGCGGTCGGTAATAAAAACTGTAGTGAACTCTTCTCGCGGTTTCTGGCATTCACGATCGAATGAAAAGTCTCATCGAAAGCCGAGATGACATCCGCTTTCGATGCACTGAGAAAAATAAATGGTTGAATTAATGCGCGGTGACATACGTTCAAAGGTGTATTTTTTTGGTCCAACAAATGTGTTTGCTTCATTCGACAAATTTTGAATAAATTGAAGCAAATAATCGTTTAACAAAACAATGCTTCGTTTGTATCAAATAAATAACAGCTTTGAACGTATGTCACCGCGATTTTTGGTTAATCTAACCAATTTTTTTTTCTCAGTGTGTGACTTTTCTTTTAACCGTCCACACGAGAACTCGCGAGAAAAGTTTATTGCAGTTTTCGATATCGACTGAGTCCGAGATGGACGGGTAGGAAGGTGTTTCGTATGGACTTAAGGGCATGTGATACAGGGTCGATCGGTAAAAAAATCTGTTTCCCTATTTTCTTCGCTACTATTAATATTTTGGACAAAAGCAAATTAGGTTTCAGTAGACTGTATATAGATACATGAACAGCTAATTTCCTTTTGTCTGAAATATTAACAGGTGCGGAGAAAACGGGAACCGTTTTTTACCGACTTAGTCTCTATCACATGCCCTCAAGACTAAACTGTTAGCTTTGCTGAAGGAGCGGTACGACTCGTTGCGAACCGGTAGGTTTACTCCAATGGCGGACACAACGGTAAGAGATTTCTTTTCAATTCAAGTAAATATGCTCAATTTGCCTTTCAGCCGGTGCGAAAATTCAAGCGAAAATAAAAGCTTTAACAGAAATTGGCGAAAGCAATATATTTTTTTAATATGCGTTTTCCCGACGATTTGACGATACACGGAATATTGGGTGAAACCCAAGCGTTCCAACTAGTGCACTGTACAATCGAGCGTTTGCAAATTGCAAATTGCCGGAACCTTTCACCGTTAAAAATCAATCTCGCCCAAGTTATCGATATTTTCAAAAAAAAAAAAAAAAACAACAACAATTCAACCGTTCTGTCCTTTTCTCCATTCCTCGAAATTCCAAACTTTGAACTTCCGTTCGGTCTGTCCTTGAGCTTGCTGCTCCGTCGGTTCCGTGCCTTTTGAATGGAGAGCGAGAGATCCGAGAATCCGATCCCTGGATTCTCCCCCCCCTGAAACGGAATCCTATGGACAATGGTTGGCATGCCGTCGAATCGAAGTTCCACACGCGTGCGTACCATTCGCCCTTCGCGAACTGACGACTGTATCGATGCATATAGCGCTAGCCTCGATGAGAGCTGGGCGAAACGGATGTGATCCGTGCAAAAATGCGTGCGACCGGTGCAAAATGGACAATTTTTTAAATACATTTGCGTGCCATAAAAAAAGGCAAAAAAAAAAGACTCCCACATCGAGAGGAGGATAAGGGTCCGTTTTGCCCCGGTTATCTTCGGCCAATGAAATACCGTGTGGCACCGGATGCAAGCACATAAAACTATACAGTCCCACTGTGTCCCACTCGGAAAGCGTTATCCCCGGGGCTACTAGAGGTATTTGCCCATGGCAGGCAGTAAAAGTGAATCGGGAGCGAATAGAGGAGGGTAAGAGTCCCCAGTGGAAGCAGCTGTGTCTGACCCCACGCATGCTTTCACTACTGCGCGAGTGTTTCCGATATCAGTTGCCTCGTCGGCCACACGAGAATCGGGCCGGTGGACGAATAACCATTAGAATGACAAACTTGAGTGCACGAACACGTGTGCGTGCGTATGTGTGCGCGTGTAAGCCATGGTAGGGAAGTTTCATATCACAATGTCAGATGGGCAAACTATCCGGCGACTCTGCGATGAAAATAACTTTCTTTTTTTTTTTTATAGTTGTCACGTTCCACTTCTTAATGAGTCATAAAAGTCAATGTCTTTGGAAACTTTTGAGATGCATAGCGCATGGGATTACACGTGTTATTTATCCTCCTCATCCCCCCCCCCCCACTTTCCGTATCTTTCGCTCTCGCGGCTTGGCGGAGGCATAATGCATCTCTCGCGTTTCGCAGTGTTCCGTAGCAAGGCGCATAGCTCGGGCGCACAGGTGGCAGGGCGGCTGTGAGATTGCACCGTAACTTTGTGAACTAAACGACGGCGTGTGCGGCAAGATGCAGCTACGCGGTTAGACACACGACGAGTTGGGGGGAAGTAGTTACGCGGCGGAAAGGTATCATGTATTACGGAAGCCGGGAGATTGCTGGTGTACTACCCAAGTAGGAGCATACGTACGACCATGAAAGGCATCCGAGCGCAATAGTCCGCGATTTCAAGGATTCGCGGCCGTGCTTCCGAGAACCAAGTAAACTGGCTATACCGCGCCAAAGCCAAACAATACTGAAATATCACGGGTCTATATAAAGTTATATAAAAATAACACACGTTAAAATAACACGATACTAAAATAACATGACACAAAAATAACAGGTCAAAATAACATGATACGAAAGTAACGCGTTAGAATGTTATTTTAAGGTGTTATTTTTGTAATGTGCTATTTCTATGTATGTTATTTTTGTAATGTGCTATTTCTACGTATGTTATGATTGACGATGGGTTGACGGAGCATCCATCCAGCGAAGTCCCGTACGAGAACTGGCGAAATACCCTGAGTACTTGAAGTATGTATTGAAGTATCGATTTCTTGAAGACGTATTGAAGTATCGATTTCTTGAAGACGTATTGAAGTATCGATTTCTTGAAGACGTATTGAAGTATCGAGTACTTGAAGTACCTGTTGGAGTATCGATTTCTTGAAGACGTATTGAAGTATCGTGTACTTGAAGTAACGAGTACTGGGCAGTTCTTGAATACTAACGTATCGAGTACTGGCAGATCTGAATTGCTGAAGTTCCGAGTACTGGGCACTGACTCAGTACTTGATACTTCATACGTACGTCAAGTACTTCGTGTATTTGCCCAGTTCGGTCCCGCACATGCAGGCTCTCCTGGTACACTCTGGGAAGGATCTCGGAAATACTACCAAGACATAATGTAAATTTTGACCAGGCAACGTGGTACATTAGCGCCACCACTAGCGATATGTGATATTTTCACAGGGGCCAATTCTTACCCAACCCATATGGTCATCTTTTCCAGAAGGTTGGCAAAATTTTGCTGGCTAAGAATATCGTGGATAAAAACTTAATTTCGTCGATCAAATTGTTTTTGTTTGTGTATATATAGAAAAAATTTGATCGACATAATATGCCGGTATGATCTACAAACCTAAATCAAACAGTTCGCGATCGCGACGCCACCAATAACTATATTTTCTAGAAAGAAGTACATACGTTCTAGCAAAAATTACGGGACGTTCGGGTCGTACCCGCGACACCACAAATGACCATATTTTCTAGAGGAATGGCTTAAGTTTGATACGAATGTTTACCAGGACGTCGCCGTAGTGTCCGTACACCAGAAAGCACTGTCGGTTTTTACCAGATTTATGGTAATTTCCATCAGATCCGTCTCTCAGTGAAGAAACTATCGGAGCGTTACGCCAGGCCTTGTCGGGTTCTTGTCAAGCCTCTCACCGACCTCATCAGGACCCGATTCAACGCTAAAATTTCAATCATGCTCTTGAACATTTATCATAATATTTCCCCATTTAATTCCTCTCTCTTTCCTTAATTCTATTTTCCATTCTCCAATCATCTTTTCTTTGGTTTTTTTTTAAATACCATCTGGAGCCTGAATCGTGCCAACGACCTCAGCTTTAAGGGTGTCGCTCTAGTTCCCGCACATTAGAAAGCGCTGTCTGTTTTTACCAGATTTATAGTAATTTCCATCAGATCCGTCTCTCAGTGAAGAAACTATCGGAGCGTCACGCCAGGCCTCGCCGAGTTCTTGTCAAGCCTCTCATCAGGACCCGATTGAACGCTGAAATTTCAATCACCCTCTTTAACACTTATCTTAATACTTCCCCATTTTATTCCTCTCTCTTTCCTTAATTCTGTGTTCCATTCTCCAATTTTTTTTTACTTCTTGATTATTTTTTTTTAACACCACCTTGAGCCTGAACCGTGCCAACGACCTCGGCTTTAACGCCGAGTTAGAATAATGCCACGCCCGAGCGCCCGCAGCGGGCTCGGGGTGACAAAGAACCGCGGCTTCGTTGTCAAATGAAATTGCAGTTACTGCCCGGGGCGAGGATGAGGAGAGAAATTGAGGAGAGAGAGAATCGTGGTTACGCGGCTGCCCCCCCTCCCCCCTCCCCTCCCCCCCCCCCCCGGCATACGACCCAGGCAGCCGCGCGTGTTTTACGAGGCCGGCGTGAGTGCCGAGAGTTCGTCATCATCGCGAGGCCACCCATCCAGAAACAGCATCAGCATCCCGTGAACCGATGGCACTGCATCCGCGGCATGAGAACTCTCCGCGAACTCTCGTCGGTAGCGCCCGAGTATAAAAGAATATTCAGTCCGAGCTCTCGCTTTCTTCCATTCTCTTGTTCCATGTGTCTTCCTCCCCTCCGCGCCCTTTTTTCGGTGTTTCATCGCTTTCTCTCTCGTTTCTATAAGTATATATGTATACATACATGCATATATATATACATATATATCTCTCTCCATAATATAAAAAGATTTCGCCGCCGTCGCCGCCGTGTCAAGAATCGAGGGGGGGGGGGGGGGGGGGGGGGGTAGAATAATAAGGGCTAAAGTCCATCCTTAAAGAGACTTGGAATAAGGGCTTAAGTCCATTTAGCATAAGGGGATTGGAATAATAGGGGGGGGGGGTGGGGGGGGGGGGGGGGGGGGTAAAGGACTTAGAATAATAAGGTCGTGAGTCTTTTTTTTCTCTATAATATAAAATATATATATAAATATAATATAAAATATAAAATATGTATCTTTCTATAATATAAAAGGATTTCGCCGCTGTCGCCGCCGTGTCAAGAATCGAGGGGGCGGGCGGTCCTTGGGTACTTGGATGGGTGACCGCGGTCACCCATCCAAGTATTGAACCCGTCTTTTGAAGTATTTGGAATAATAAGGATTTACGTCCAGAAATGGGTGCGAGCGCGCGAGCCACAATAACCCGCTAGTATATAAATATGTATATGTATATGTATATATGTATAGAACTGTTTTTCTCTCCTGCCTCCCGCACCATCACGTAGGACACGTTGCGTCGGGTCGCGAATCCCTGACTATTCTACTCACGTAGCGAGAAACAGTGTGGAAGTTTTGTCAATCGGGGGCGAAAATGGGGTTGCCGGGCGCTCGGTTAATGCCGCTGCCGCCGCTTCTGGGCC